>JAYXIM010024846.1:0-10334 GCA_037575425.1 Anastrepha fraterculus | reverse complement strand
TCCAGTAGCCTGAACTTGAGCTCCATCAACCTTTCCGTGCAGCATGGAACCATCCGTGAACAGATTCTCCAGGCAAGAGAACAAGGGAACATATTCAAGATTACAAGGTTTGACCAGCCGCAGCAATATTGCGACAGTACATTTGGTTGTTATGTCAGAGGAGACTAGCCAGAGAGAGGGAGGCGAATGGAATGAAAACAAATGTATAAAGTGAGGTTAGGTGAATACAATCAGTTTTCTTCTTGTTCAGTTGGAAAACAAAGTAGCATGAACAGGCGCTGCATTGATTTTACAGTAAATCTTCAAAGTCTCTCGGTTTCTCTCCACCATGTTCTCGAGTCCTACTGCACCCCTTGCATTCTTCCCTTGAAGGAATGTGAATGTATAATGAGGGTGCGAATTGAGGTTTCTAAGAATACTGGAGTGTCCGTAACTTCGCTCAAGCTTGCAGACTGAGCCTCTCAGTCTGATTGTGGCACAAGCTGAGACAACGTCCATGGAAGCCACAGTTAGCACAGCAAATGTTTTGAAATTTGAGACTCGGTTACCTCTTTTAATTTTCCCAGCCCTCCATTCTTTTCTTGTCGGAAATTGTAAAAGGGTTCGAATTTAGAAGTCCGAATCCGACCAAATAGAATCCGTGCTAGCGTTTAAGTCAGCCTTGATTTCATTATGCCCATTATAATTTCCCTCAAGACCGCTGTATATTCATTAGGCCTCCCATTGCACCTATATGTGTAATTTTTGAGGACTTACAGTGATTGGGGTTGGAAGTCCAAGTGCAACCTTTTCGGAAAAACGTTGGTCACACCCGTCGATGCATCCCAGCAGGTGAGTCATTGTGAAAATAAAATAGCGAGTATTAAATAACCTTTTGAGGGATAACAAATTTAGTAAACACACTAGGGGCTCTATGACAGTTAAGGCTGATTGTTGGATGTCTTCAATTTTAGTTAAGTTAAGTTTTCCTAATAAAGCAAAAATCATTGCAAAATATTAAAATATTGGGCAACATCTTTTGAAAGCCTTTTTAAAATAACTCCACTTTTTTCAGTTGCTTAGGACTAACGCCTACCTCTAGCAAAGGATTGAAGCCGTTCAATTTGAAAAACCAATCTCGGGAGATCATAAAAACTCCGCCAGCAAAGGCAGGACTTCTGAAAAATAAAACCAAAAAGAAATGTTAAATTTATAATTAAAGTAAAATAAACAAATTATTTTGTTTGTATAACTTAAACAGTAAACTTTAGATTAGATACAATACACGGTTTGCTTTTTTGGTTTTAAATGGACGAAAATTGTACCTCAAATTTTTTTGTTGATTATAATAAAGTATGAAATTTGATGAATTTTCAGCCCAAAAAAAAAGAAATTCTTAGAGCGCTTTTTGAAAAAAGTGAAAAAAAACGAAAAAATCGAATAATATAAAATATCCATATAATTAACGTTACATAAAATAAAAATATTGTATTGTGAAAATATTGACTATATTTTTTCATGTAATAATTGATAATATTTTAATATCTATTGAAAATATTGACAATTATATGCAAAAGAAAATATATATCTACGAAAAACAATAATTAAAAGATTGTTTAACTGATCATCTTTCAAAACTTTATACATCTTGCTTATGATTTAGAACTTAATACTTATTCCTAATAACTTTCCTAATAACTTATTCTTATCCTAAAGATTTAAAAAGTTTATATATAAGACATCATGCTCTTTGTTTACTTTCAAAATTCTGCATATGATTGTGATGCGCGTGGAAGCAAAACAATGCAATGCGCTGTTGACACCCGGTCGGTATCTTTAATGTTGTTGAGTGAACCTTCCTTGCATAAGATATTTTATTCTTTTAAGCAGTAAAATTTTATTTTGTTTTTTGCTATGGTGAAAAATACATGTCCTTTAAGTTTTGCAATATTCTTCGTTTGTTAAAAAAGTTGACATTCTTTATTTTATAATGGCGCGGTTATCGTATAAGAAGGCTGGAACTCACGAACAAAATCGTTATAGATTATGTTTAATTTGTTTGAAAAAGGCTCAAGTACTTATTGAAGTTAAAGGAGTGCTAAAAACAAAAATTTTAAATTTGTTGAGTGGTTACAATACAAATGATGAGAGATTACCAGCTGTCGTGTGTGCTAGTTGCAAATTGAAAGTGTATCGTTCATCTAACAATAACTGTGACGAAGAAAAATATAAATTGAAGTTACCTGATTACTGTGAATTTATGCCGCTGCGAAGAAATACTCGAAATTCTGTCATAAAAAAATGCGAATGTCGTTTATGTGAATTAGTGAGAATGCCAACAATTGTCTCAAATTTTCACAAAAATAATACTCTAAAAACAATAAAATCGACAAATAATAACAAAAAATGTGAAAACTGCCTAGGTTATTTACGATCCGGACATAAGTGTACTCCTAGTATTTTAATCGCTAATGTCAAAGAGAAAATTGAAAATAATTGTAATGTAACAGAAAAAGAACAGTTAATTAGTTCATTGTTGAAGAGTGTTATAAATGAGAAAAATACCAGCACTAAAAAGAAGACGGAAGATAAAAATCTGGTTGTATTGTCACAAACTCGCGGTAAGCCGTTAATTTTGGATGTTAAACCAAAAATGACAAAAAATTCAAAAATTTCTAATGATGAGCTATATAAATTACAGAGTGATTTAAATTGCAGCAATAATACGATCTATAAGATAGCAAAAGCAGTTCGTAAGGGATCCAACAGTAATCGAATTATTGAACCACATTTGAGAAACAAAATTGTCGAAAAGAATCACAAACTAGATTCATTCTTTGAAGAACGCGATTTTCCATTTATACGTGAGAAGGCTAAAAATGTAACTCAGAAACCAGAGCGAGTTATAATTTGTAAAGATACAAAAGGTTTCATAAATTTCGTATGTGGAGAGCGTGAGCAAAACGCAGATGAACTACATTTTAAATTTGGCATCGATGGAGGTGGTGGATTCTTAAAAATATGTGTCTCATTACAGATTAAAGAAGAATCAAAAACAATGAAAATTCAAAATTCTACGAAAAAATTTAAATCTTCTGGTGTCAAAAAAGTTTTACTTCTATGTGCTGCACCTAACGTTCAAGAGAATTTTACAAATGTTAAACTCATTTGGTCAGCTTTGGACATAAATGATCTTCTCGGCACCGTTGCAACTGATCTTAAATTAGCAAACATCATCACTGGATTAATGACTCATACTAGTACACATCCATGCATATGGTGCGACGCTCAGAGTGGTAAATTAAATCTTTGTGGTAACTCTAGAAGTATTGGAAACTGTGTAAGAAATTATGAAAGCTGGATTCACGAAGGTAAAAACTATAAAAAAGCCAAAAATTACAAAAATTGTGTTAATCTTCCAGTTTTTTCATCGCTTGATTCACGAAAAGAAATTTTAGACATTATTCCGCCTCCCGAGTTGCATTTGATGATTGGAGCAGTAAACACTATATTCAATGACATGATGATAAAATTTGAAGAAGTAAGTTTACTGTGGGCCAAAAATTGTCACGTTGAAAGGTCGCTAACTTACGGTTCTCCTGCCTTTGAAGGTAATCAATGCAAACAACTTTTGGATAGTGTCGATAAACTAAGAGTGCCTTAAATTTGTAAAAGCTTTTGAAAATTTAAAGAAAGTTGTTGACAGTTGCTTTTCTTCAGTATTAAAGGACACGTATCAAAATGATATCGACGAATTCCAGAAAAGCTTCCTGGATCTTGGTACTTCAGTAACTCCAAAAATTCACGCTTTGTTTCATCATGTGCCACAATTTTGTTTGAAAAACAAATGCGGATTAGGGTTTTACAGTGAACAAGCTGTAGAATCTTTGCATCATGACTTTAGTGCAAGTTGGAACAATTATAAGGTATTAAAAAGTCATCCAAATTATTCTAAGCATTTGCAACGTGCTGTTTGTGAATACAATTGTCATCATATTTGAATTGGTTATGATCAAAAGTTCGTAAAAAAATAATAAAATATCAAATATATTTTATGTTCATGTAAAAATTCATAATAAAAATATCTACAATAACACATTTTTACTTTATTTCATGTTAATTACTTGCTTATTTTATACTATTCCATTATCTTTCGTTTTTTTTCACTTTTTACAAAAAGCGCTCTAAGAATTTCTTTTTTTTTTGGCTGAAAATTCATCAAATTTCATACTTTATTATAATCAACAAAAAAATTTGAGGTACAATTTTCGTCCATTTAAAACTAAAAAAGCAAACCGTGAATAGCTAACATACATTTTCATTCCGTACTATCATTATTTGCACTTTGAGGTCGTGCTTTGTAAAATTTTTTGGTGCTGCACGACAGTAGTTAGACCGATATTGCTGTATGATGGACTGCGACAAGAAAACTGATATACTCAATGCCACTAGAAAGGATTCAACGACTCGCTGGTCTGTGCATAACAGGAGCGATGAAGACCACTCCAATGGGGGTGCTGGAAATGATACTCAGCATGTCCCCTATTGACCTTATGGAGGAAAACCTGGGAGCGAAATTCGCGAGGAGGCTGGTGGCTGCTGAGGTCGGTCACAGCTCAATAGGAAAGGCATGAAGCCTGGCCATAGAACTTTTTACATCTATACAGACGACTCTAAAACTTCAGATGGAGCGGGAGCGGGTATATACTGCTCAAAACAAGGGATAAGGCAGCCTATCAAGCTGCCAGACCACAGCAGTATTCTCCAAGCGGAATTTTTTGCTTTGGGGAAAGCCGCGGAGCTAGCCTACACAAGAGCAAGAAAGAACTCAACAATTAATACATACATGGACAGTCAAGCAGCAATAAGCTCATATTGTATTAAGTCCAAAATTGTTCGACGGCGCAGGGAGGCCATAGAAAGACTAGCCGCAAACAGTAGGCTGCATATCTATTGGGTACCTGGTCACAAAGTCATTATGTGGAACGAAATAGCAGATGAGATAGCAAAAAGTGCTGTTAGACTACCATTTGAACAAGAGAATGACAACCCAAAACTGCTGAATACTACATACAATGAAATTGACGACTACATGAAAAGACGAGTGGAAGCTATGTAGACTAATTTGACCACATGCAAAACAGCAGAAATTATGTATAAAGCTAACGGCAAAACACTGACTCAATTCATATACGATCTCGCGAAAATACTGTAGAGCTATCATAGGTATGCTAACAGGTCATAATCTATTGGATGCACATGCGTACAAGATGGGTATTGCTAACACAGACAAATGCAGGAAATGAAGAGAGGATGTTGAGAAAACTTGAGAGCACCTTCTGCGCGTCTGTCCGTATTAAAAACGCGTTTAAAATGCCTGGGAGCCCCACTGTTTGAGGGTCTGGAGGACGTCTCAAAAGCGGATCTCCCAGCTCTGCTTAGACATGTGTCTACTTTAAGTATTGATAGAGGTCGGTATGCATGTGGTATCGCTAGGGACTAAAAGGTCTATGCATCGCTTATTGTCAATCAGGCTAACCTAACCTAACCTTTACCGATACTTGTATCAAAATTTAGTTTATAGTGAGTTCTGATTTGAAGAACAAGAATTCCAATTCAAGTAGATGCTTTCCATTTCAATTCAACCGGGCTACTCGGGTCATGTTCTTCGATTTCGATGTAACTTAAATATGTTGCTCTCTGGTCAAAATAATGAGACACGTATTTTTTTGTTCGCCCGAAAAAAATTTTTTTCAAGAGTTATCGGCAATTTTGTTTTTTGCCTCAAACTCGATTTTTTTTAATTATATAAGAAAAAAATTTTTTGAAATGCCCATAACTTAGTCAAAAATGAACCGATTTTAATAATTCTGGGTTCAAAATGATCGTAATTACTTACACAAGCGACTTCATGTAGAAACAATTGCAAAAAAGTAGTTGAAAATTTTTTATTTAGTAAAAAAGAAAAAAAATTTAAATTTTTTCAAAATTCAATATTTCAAAAAGGGCATTTTTTTTTTTTATAACTTTTTCCAAATCAAAAAAACATCTCAAACTTTAATTGAGCTGCATGCCTAGTAGCTAAAATGCGTTGTTTTTGAGTAATGAATTTTTAAGTAAACACCCTGTTTCGCACTTTTTGTTTTTTGCAAAATAAAAAATTTTCAACTACTTTTTTGCAACTATTTCTACATGAAATCGCTCGTGTAAGTAATAACGATCATTTTGAACCCAAAACTATTAAAATCGGTTCATTTTTGACTAAGTTATGAGCAATTAAAAAAAATTTTCTTATATAGATTATTTCCATTTCAATTCAAAAGGGCTATTCGGGACATGTTCTTCGATTTCGATGTAACTCAAATATGTTGCTCTCTGGTCAAAATAATGAGACACGTACTTTTTTGTTCGCCCGAAAAAATTTTTTTTCAAGAGTTATCGGCAATTTTGTTTTTTGCCTCAAACTCGATTTTTTTTAATTATATAAGAAAAAAATTTTTTGAAATGCCCATAACTTAGTCAAAAATGAACCGATTTTAATAATTTTGGGTTCAAAATGATCGTTATTACTTACACGAGCGATTTCATGTAGAAATAGTTGCAAAAAAGTAGTTGAAAATTTTTTATTTTGCAAAAAACAAAAAGTGCGAAACAGGGTGTTTACTTAAAAATTCATTACTCAAAAACAACGCATTTTAGCTACTAGGCATGCAGCTCAATTAAAGTTTGAGATGTTTTTTTGATTTAGAAAAAGTTATAAAAAAAAAAAAATGCACTTTTTGAAATATTGAATTTTGAAAAAAATTAAATTTTTTTTTCTTTTTTACTAAATAAAAAATTTTCAACTACTTTTTTGCAATTGTTTCTACATGAAGTCGCTTGTGTAAGTAATTACGATCATTTTGAACCCAGAATTATTAAAATCGGTTCATTTTTGACTAAGTTATGGGCATTTCAAAAAATTTTTTTCTTATATAATTAAAAAAAATCGAGTTTGAGGCAAAAAACAAAATTGCCGATAACTCTTGAAAAAAATTTTTTCGGGCGAACAAAAAAATACGTGTCTCATTATTTTGACCAGAGAGCAACATATTTAAGTTACATCGAAATCGAAGAACATGACCCGAGTAGCCCGGTTGAATTGAAATGGAAAGCATCAGTAACAATTTTGCCGGACATTGACCTATTGATAAAAGTAATCAGTATTTGTGACACAAATTAAAGATTCTTATTATATGTATGGGTTAAAATATTCTGTTAAATGTGGCTTAAGACATGACATGATACTTTTGTGGCATGCTGCAGTATACAAACGGACAATCCTCCAGAGTGCGTTAAGGTTAAAATAATGACTACTATTACTCCAAACCATTTTTTATTTAATAAAAAAGAGACTCAAAAACAAAATTGGATTATCAATTTTGCGCCACTTAGTATGTACATATACTAAAAAATCGAAAGAGCTGAATTAAAGGAATTCTGCAGAAAAATATCTCCCATTAAAATTTTTGTTTTTCATTTGCGAACGAAATGAACTAAACAAAATAATGGCAGTTTTATATTGAATTTTATTTTTAAATTTTGTGGGCTGGTGTAATTATGATATCATAATACAGAGATTACTAAAATATTAATAACTTCTTCTGTGGTAACTTAACTCTGCATTAAATTACATCATAATGCAGTGCATTCTCTCTTAAGCGAACACCTAAGGAGCTGAAAAATTTGTCCGCTTATGGGAGGTGTTCGCTTACAGGAGCTTATGAGAAAAGTGTAAAACAGTTGCTTGAATTTTCGGCCGAGTTTTGCTTTCTTTTGGAAATTTTTTTATTTTTAGAAATTTAATTTTTTTTACATTGAATTAAAAACAAAAAAACATTGATCAAGTTTCGGCCGAATTTTGCATTTTTCTATTGAAAATTTTAATATTTTTTTGAAAGTTTTGATTGACTTGAATGCTTTTTTTTTATAAATAATTTTCGGTCGAAAATAATAATTTTTTTTTATTTATTTAATCTTGAATTAAAAAAAAAACGCGATTAACTCGAAATAAATAATTTTCGGACGACTTTTGATTTTTCTTTTTGAAATTTTGAATATTTTTTTCACAATTTTGGACGGTCTTTTTTTTGTATTTTTTATTTTTTAAAATTAGTTGTATTTTATTTGGTTTTGGTAAAATTTAAAATTTTTTTCTTTGAAAATACGAGTTTGTGATCGAGTGTACATTTTCAACGTGGCTGAACTATTAATTTAAAATACTCTTGATCAATTGACTAGAAAATTTTTTTTAAAAATTTTCGGAGGATTTTTGCTTTTCTTTCTTTTTAGCTTTTTTTTTAATTTTGATTTGTTTTTTTTTGAAAATTTTGAATTTCTCGAATATGCATTTTTAAGCCATTAGTACTCTTAACTCAAAATAATCTTGACCGATTGACTTGAATTTTTTTATAAATAATTTTTGCTCGATTTTTGCTTTTGTCTTTATTTCGTCTTTTAGGAAAATTTTTAATTTATTTTTTAACTTATTTTTTTTTTACTTGTTTGAAAATTTCGAATTATAAAAAACCCGTTTTTCTCGAGTTTTTCATAAATAATTTTTGGATATTTTTTTTCCAAAAACTTTTTTTTTTTTTTGAAAATTTTGAATTTCTAATTGTCTAACCAACATTTTTTTATATTTTATATACCTATTATAAACTCTACAAATTCGTTTAACTGTCACGCTTATCCGTTGTTAGAAATTTTGCGGAGTTCCTGATTCGATTTGCGGTATGCGTCTTAATGTTTTTCCACCAATGCGTGGCCCTACAATTTAATACAGCCTCCGAACGGCAGATAGTTTTTTAAGAAGAGTCTTCTATAACAGAAATACCCCTGGAGGTTTGCTATTACTTATTACCTGCCGAGGGTAGTCACACACAAACCAATTTTTAACATTTTATGACAAGTACGATAAGAAATCATTTTTAGAAATTTGAATTGCTTCTTTACCTTCCGCCGAAAAAACAAAAACCGAAAATAAAACTTTTTCTTCTTACGCCACAGTGGCTTAGCTCAGTGGCCTCTTAAGCAAAATTTTAAAAGAATATCTGATTTAGTACTTTTAAATTGGAAACCAACGAAAAGGAAACCAGCATTACAAAATAAATGTCAATTGTGTTGTGGTGAGCAAAAGTGAAAATATAGTAAAGTGTGAGTAAATTACTTGAATGCCTTTGCGGCGTTATTTGTGTCGCGACGAATTCGCGCTCCGCTGAGTCGGTGACCCTCCCAGCCGTATTGCCGTAAATATGCGGTTTTCGCATTTATAAATTGCGCTGATTGTTGTCGTCGCTGTCCTTGTTGCTGTTGTTGTTTTGATTGTGCTGAATATGGTCGCGGTATCCAATGAAAATGTAAATTCCAATCGAAACCACCCATGAGATTCTTGGAACTCTCTGTATACTCCAGTGACTCGGCATCAATGCTATCCAGCACGGGACTAACCGCCACCACACCATCGCTATCGCCACCGCCTTCGGCCAAACGTTCCAGTAAAGGCTCCAGCCAACCTACATTAACCTCGCAATGACTATCGAGAAAGAGTAAATAATCGCCGGTGGCAAGGCGGGCGCCACGATTACGTGACTCAATCACACCCGAGCGACGCGCATTACGCGCTGTTTTAATTGTAACTTGCG
The DNA here is from genome assembly GCA_037575425.1 of Anastrepha fraterculus. NCBI lineage: Eukaryota > Metazoa > Arthropoda > Insecta > Diptera > Tephritidae > Anastrepha > Anastrepha fraterculus. The sequence continues at coordinate 672 of JAYXIM010024846.1, read as the reverse complement.
GGAGAGGGGAAGTGGCATATGATGACTTGGAATGCGTGACAGAAGATTTTGTGGTCAGCGGTGATGAGAAATTGCGCATAAATGGTGGTAGCTTGAGGCGAAGCAGTGCGGGCAGCAAATCGACTGGGAGAAGAAAAAAAGTACAAAAAAAAACAAAAAAAATTATGTAGTATTTTCTTGCTTTTGGTTTAAAATTTACAAATGCGCGGCGCTGATTTCAAACGAAACAGCAGCAATATGACTGTTCCATTTACACGCACAGCCATGGCGTATACGCACCATCTTCACTGCAATCATCGATCAGTATCAGCTCGTGCAGATAGCGAGGCGGCGTGCGTAGATACAACGCCATGATGGTGCGTATGAGTGCGGAGCGCGCTTCGTTGTGAAACGCGACGATGACGGAGATGCGTGAATGCGTGCGCTGAGCAGCGGTCTGACGTAACGAGCGGGCGGTGCAGCTGCAATGAAGCGTAAGTGAGGTGATGTTTAGAATTTGTGTTTTGTATGCACGAACGCACCTGCCATCACGTGTGTCGGGTAGCGCGCGAAAAGCGCCAATTACATCGCTCCGTCGTACATTGTAATGGTAAAATTCCCACAGATCCGATTGAGAGCGCGCTGGTGTTGGCGGTGCGCTAGCAATAAATTCATGCACCGCTATGACATCGG
>JAYXIM010024827.1:0-11225 GCA_037575425.1 Anastrepha fraterculus | reverse complement strand
CAGAAAATTTAATTTTGCGTCGAATAAGCTATATTTTATTGTAATTGTATGAAAATTTAAAGAGTTGTGTGAGTTTTAAGATTTATTTTCTTTTACGTGTTCGTTTTATATTCCGCCAGTGTGCATTCAAATTGACGAAGTAATGCCGTCATCTTTCGTCTTATCAGATTCAAAGTAATATTCGTCGAGACTGTCATTATTAAACGTTTCATCTCTAGATCTCTGAGCCATCGCGCGTAGGAAAATTATAAAAAGCCTGCTGGTGCCTCTGGCGAGGCTGAATCGAAGAACTGAAATTCGTTCTGACTCTACCGTCGTCTCACATCGTAAGTTTACATTATAAGGAAGATAAGACTCCATCGCTCATGGTCTCTAATGTATTTGAATGAAACCGTGACTTGTTTGCTATACCTATGCGTATCTTTCGCTCAGAACGACAGACGTCGCAAGCCTTGCAGCAAGGCTTTAATTTGGGCGGCTATATGCCGCTATAGGAAGAAGTTGTCCGGGAAAGTCGTTCTAGACACTTAAGGACATTCTTATTTAGGTAATTTCTGATTAATTTGATTGTATGACATAACGGCCCAAACTTGACCACTTTCAACATATTCGACTGTAAGTATAAAAAATCGCGTTTGGCGAAGTCAAAAATCAAGTCGATGCTCATTTGTTTTTACAATTCCAAGGGAATTGTCCACAAGGAGTTCGCGCCAACGGGCCAAACCGTCAACTCAATTTTCTATCTTGGCGTTTTGAAGCGTTTGTTGCATCGCATTCGTCGAATTCGCCCGAAAAAAACGCGAAGCAGGAAGCTGGCACTTATTGCTTGATCATCGATCCACTCTTGTGACTGATTTTTTGACTAGAAATCGCATTTAACCATCAACCACTCACCGTATTCACCTGAAATGGCTCCCTGTGACTTCTACCTATTCGAAAAGTTGCATTTGGCCATTAAAGGAAAACGTTTTGAATTTTCAACGTTGAAGCCATCCAGAGTGGACTATTTTGGATAAATAAGCTCGAATTTATCAGGACAAAACTCCTGTCGTTTCTAGTTTAACTCAGTCTTAGGTATTTATTTTGGACTTCGCCATGTAGAACTCAACTCATAAAAAGGCCCCTATTGCGCTGGCTTTGGCACGTCGTAGATACGGAGGAGTTTCATTTTACTCGCTATCTTTCAGATGGACAGGAAAAGGAAAAACGCTTATGAATACAAAGCAAAACGCAGTTTCATCCGGACTTGTCTCTTGATACAAGTAATTAGAGGAATTTCGAAAAGACAAAGTCGACAGAAATCGATAAACGGTCATAGTTAACTGTTTGGCATTATCAAAAAATTGTTCAATGTTCAATGTTCCTGTACGTAATCAGGGTAATGGAAATATTCTATGTAGGAATTATGTTGTAGTCACCTAAGTTATTTAAATGATGTCGAAAGTTCAAAGCTCACAAATGTGTATGTGCATACTGGTTTAATATTTTTCTCATTTATTTCTCATTAGGCTGACAGCCTTTTTGTTAGTGTATTTTTAAATAACTTGACATACAGGAAACTATACCACTTATTAATGAGTAAATAAACAATCGCTCATATAGCATTATTTTTACGTGTTTGCAACTAGTAAATAACTAGTTACTTTGGGACTAGTCCACATATATTTACATGTAAAGTAACTAAATGTGGTATAAATAAATAAAAACTCGTTCATACAACCTTATTTTGCGTGTTCGCAACTAGAGAATAACTAGTTACTTTGGGACTAGACCGCATTTATCTACATGTAAAGAAACAAAATATGGTATAAATAACTGAAAACTTGTTCTACAACCTTATTTTTCGTGTTTGCAACTCGTAAAGAACTTGTTACTTTGGGACTACGCTGCGTTTATCTACATGTAAATAAACTAAATATGGTATAACTGAATAAAAACTCGTTCATACAACCGTATTTTTACGTGCTTGCAACTAGGCCAGAACTAGTTACTTTTGTACTAGTCCATAATTATCCACATGTAAAAAACTGCATATAGTATAAAAATATAAAACCTCATTCATACTACCGTACTTCTACGTGTTTAAAACTAGTGTAGAACTAGTTACTGTAAGACTAGTCCTCATTTATCAAAATATCACTAGTTGTGAACTGCAAATTTACTCACTAGTTAAGGTTTTACGTGCAGCGTTCATTACAAAGCTTAAATATATATGTATATATATATATATACACATATATGTATGTATGTATGTATGTATGTATGTATGCATATATAAATAAATTTTATTGCCGCCGCTGTTGTTGCCATAATTTATTCCTCTGCCTGCGTATTCGTGCGCATTAAATGTATGTGTGTGCTGGCTGCCCGCCTTGTGACACATCATTAATCAACTATAACGGCACCGGAAGTGGCGAGTACGCACACAAAAGCTCAAATGTAGCCGTAAAATTTCGTTAATCGTGCGCACTTAGCAACAACAACAAACATTAAGACAAAAGTAAAATAAAATAGACAAAATCATTTAATGTGCAACATTCATTTTATTTATGAAAAACATTTACTTAATACTCTTATTCACTACAATGCTTCCTCTTCTTTTTGCAGGCCGTTCATTGCAAGGAGAGATATCAGAATTACTCATCAGATTTGCCACCTCCAAGGCGTACATCCTGTGGCCGCACATCGACCACAGGCTTGTGAGCTACCAACAGCAATAAGCGCTACTGGTCAACGGACTGCGAATAGTGGCGAGAAAAATGCGTAAAACTGATACAAGGAACGACAGTGCGTATAAGTAACAAACCAAGTTCATGAACAGAGAGAGACAGAGCGGCAGCTTAAAGGTAGTGGAAGTTAAATTCAGCCAGCCTCCAAATGGCAAGTGTTATGATAAATTATGCCGCTTAACGCACTTACGCTCCGCTCATGATGCTGTTGGCTGTGCAGCAACGATTTTGGTTACAGAAATAAACAAAATTTGGTGGCAACAAACAATTGAATAATTGTCTTAGACTAAAATAAATAATACGCGTAACTCGAATGCGCGTGGCAAAAACATGAAAGCATACAAAACATTAGCCCTAGCAATCATTTTAAGACAACAGATAATGAGCAATGACGCAATATGAATTGTATCATAGAAGAGACGGGAATTGGTAGCAGAAAATAAAAACAAAATGAAGCTCTTTACGCAAAATACCACCGCCTTCACTTGTCACACTTCTCCTTCACGGGTTACTGCCTTCCGAGAAACAAGCCGAAGGCAACAAAAGTTTAGAGCAGCAGCTAATTATTACCGGACACGTGCCTTTAATTAATGCTTCTTCGATTCCCTAAAAAGAAGCGAAGCGCGAAAAAGCAGCCCCAGCTGAAGATTGCGTGGATGCGGCTACGACACGCTTAAAGCCTGTCAGCCAAACTCTAAGTACTACTGAACTTCGACGGCCTTTTTTAGCCCTTTAAGCCCTGAAGCGAGTGACATGCGTGCGCGCGGCGTAGTATTAAGTTATCAGTACCCACTGACAATTGATGTGAGTTGCGATGCCGCTAATTTGCTATGCTCACCACTCACACGGAGCAGAAAGTGAGTCCACATACATAACTGCACTCTCAGTGCGAAAAGTTATGTCTGAGTATAGTATTGTTTATTTTTTTATTATCGCACGCTTGTCTCGTCCAATTGATTGATGGCGCTCACGCCACTTGCGTGCACACACACACACACACACATGCATGTGCAGTTGTACACCTAAAGAACACAAATCAATATATTAAGTGAATAATGTTTTGACAGTTAGCTTATTGTAAGCTCTCGTCTATTTACTTTTTGTATTTGTAAGTTTTTTTTTTTTTTGTTTTTTCAACATAAAATTTGCTTTAAATCGCTGCAAGTAAATTTGCCAGACTGGCATAGATTTTCGTAGAGAGAATTCGCTAGAGATTTTAAATACAGCACAAATCGGTTTATCTTCATTGTGAGCGGAATCTTTATTGCTTCGTATTAGGCAAACGAAACTTTTGGTAGGAATTTTTGGAATAACAATAAAGATTTAAATTAAATACTTCCTAGCTTTGATTTAAGTAGATAAAACATAGAAATGTAGAAGCCTACATGATTGAGATCAGGCAAAAGCAGAAGATTCCTATTCAGCTTTTAGTGAATGTGAGAGAATCAGCTCTTGAACTGATGTAATTGTAAACCTTTTTTGAATATTTTTTTTATTTATAAACAACTTTTTTCTTTGTGTATTCTTTTCTGCTATGTGATTCGCTGATATTTATATATATAAATATATATATACAGCAATGGACAGAGACTAACTTCACCTCTAACTTCGTTTTCTTCATTATAGAACATATAAATAACATTTTATTCTTTATTTATAACATAAAATTTAATTTCAAAAAACAAATGTTTGTCCGTCCGCTTATTCCTTTCTAATCATTATTGTTGCAATGCCACTATATCAGCTGGGCACCGAAATAGCATACGCTGTAATTATATTGAAATTTTAATTAAAAAATTTAAAAAATCGCATCAGATTCATAAATTACCTCAAGTGTTGGTATTACTGGGGCTATGAAAACATGCCCCATGGATGCATTGGGTGTGCTCCTGAACATATCACCGCTTACAATTCTAATTGAAAGGGAAGCTCGCTCTAGTGCCTTAAGATTAAAAGGTATATCTGAACTTAAAAGTGGGGATATGAAAGGACATTTAAAGATCTTAGAAGACTTCCTACATAGTCCCATTCATCATAGGGATGGTATACTATTCCCCAAACCAATACTCTTCAGGAACTTCCAAGTTATAATTAATGAACGCACAGACTGGAGAACTAACTCTATCACCTTCAAACCTGGCTCCCAGCTATGGTTTACTGATGGGTCCAAATTGGAAAATGCTAGAACAGGGGCAGGAATCAATGGGCCTAAATTCAAAAAATAGCTTCCGATGGGACTCTACCCAACAATATTCCAGGCAGAAATACATGCCATTGAAATATGTGTGAGAGAATGCCTTAGCAGGAAAATGAGAGGTATTCACATCTACATACTTTCAGATAGCCAAGCGGCTCTAAAAGCCCTTCTATCAACAACTATCACCTCTAAATTGGTAAATGATTGCCTAAACCTTCTAAACACGTTAGGAAACCTCAACATAGTAACACTATGCTGGATTCCGGGACATGAAGGACATGAGGGAAATGAAACGGCTGATGACCTTGCAAAACAAGGAGCAAATGTGCAACTTACTGCTCCTGATCCTTTCTGTGGACTCACAAAAGGCCACATTAATGAATTCCTTAGGAAATGGGAAGCAAGAAAACTTGCCGCACACTGGCTAAATTGTGTCGGTCAGCGTCAAGCCAAACTATTCCTAAGTCCCAACAAAGGAATATCTGACAAACTTCTCTCACTAAACAGAGTAGATCTGCGTCTTTTAAGAGGATATCTTACAGGTCTATCTGAGACCAATGTCTGCCGCTTTTGCGAAATGGACATAGAAAGCTCAGAACAAGTGCTTTGTGAATGTCCTGCGTTGGGCAGACAGAGACTTCATCACCTTGGTGGTATCGTAGTATCTCCATGCAATCTTTGGAACAACAAACCCAAAATTGTGCTAAAATTTTTAAAAAGCCTAAAACTCTAGGGTTACAAAATAGGCCTTTCACAATAGATCAGCTTTGGTCGCAGTGCGTAATGGCCTTCTAATAATAATAATAAAGTTACCTCAATATTTAGTTGATTGGCCACAACTTTTTAAAGTTGCGTCACATCTTCGGGACATACTCTCCATTAATGTCCTGCATCTGCTCACCGATATCGAATCCCACTCTTTTTATATTCCTTCCCATAATTCATCGGCATTTTTGAAAATTTTTCCCCCGATCTTAACCTTTACATCATTCCAAAGGTTTTCTATAGGATTAAGATCGGGGCTTTGAGCCGGCCAACTCAAGACTTCTACACGTTCTTTAATGAACCACTCTATCGCCACCTTTGATGAATGTTTAGGAACATTATCCTGCATAAATATCCAATTTACAGGCATATTTTCAAAGGCAAATGGCTCCATTGTACTTTTAAGTATATCTAAATAAATATGTTTGTCCACTTTGCCATTAATTCGCACCAATGGACCAACGCCATACCACGAAAACGCACCCAAAGCCATAACACTTCCTCCACCATGCTTAACTGTTTTCTTAGTGTAGCTTAAGTTGTATGCTTGGTTTTTTTGGAATTTTTTTTTTTTTTATGGAGGTTGAAATCAAAATGTCAGAAACATCTCAAAGGTGCCGTCACACCAATGGTATGTGGGGCACGCTCCCACTAATACTATAACAATCCTCCACCTCGGCTAGTTCTACCCTGGGACCACAAAAGTATAACTTCTGGGTAGAGCCGCGTTTATGTCCGAAGACACAACAGGTACCCGCGTCCAGGTTCCTCTCCTGTAGGCGTATGAAGGCTATACACCGTCGATAGTCTCAATTACTCCCACTATGTTTATAGGTGGTCCAAAGTAAAGGAGGCATCGGAAAGCTTGCAGTAGTGTTATCTTAATTCACTACCGTCTTGTCTTCTGTATGATAGTGTATTGAGTGTTTCACTCAACCGTCTGTGCTTGCTGTCGGTTCGTCAGAGACTGTCCGCCTTCTCTGTTGCTGAAGCGCTTTGCGTTCCCAATCAATATGGCGAAGTCGCGTCATAATCTTACCTGCAAACGTTTGCGTTGCCTCCCACTTACCGCTGGTTGCGCACATATCTCGTATGAGGGTGCTGGAGGACGGTTGATGACCCAGGGCTTGCTCCAGTATAGCTCGTTCCTCTCTAAAGCGGTCTCAATAAAACATGACGAGTTCTGCGTTTTCGTCTGTATTCGGGCCGTTTTGCCAGCTTAAAACGGTGCAGGTATTCCTGAAAACAGCCATGTCCGCTGAGCAACTGTGAAAGGTGATAGTCGGTATCTCCATGTTTTCTCATTAACCACTCATCAATACGTGGTATGAGTTTGTAGGTCCAACGACCGCTTTGTGACTCATCCCACCGCTGCTGCCACCGGCCTATTGTCAGCAGTCGCTCCGCTGCTTTTTCTCCAGGTGTGGGCCGCGTTCCCTGTCAGTTATAGAGCCGAAACATTTCATCTGCCAAGAGGTTTAGGGGTATCTTTCTCGCTATTACGCAGATTGCATCATCAGACACCGTTCTATACGCGCAAGCTACTCGCAGCGCGCCTTGCCTGTAGGTCTGGGTGACTTCCCGTAGATTAGACTTTTTGGTCCCCGCCCAAATAGGTGCTGCATACAGAATTATAGAGTCAGCGACCAATGACAGTAGCCGTCTGCGATTTCCCTGGGGCCCTCCTATATTAGGGAGAAGTCGCGTTAGGGCACCATTGATAGAAGCCGGCTTGGAACTAACATTTATCAAATGCTGCCTGAAACAAAGTTTTTTGGGAATGAACGAATGATTTTCCATCAGGTCCGATCCTATTAATCTTAGTTTCATCGCTCCATAGTACTCTTTTCCAAAAATGTACATCCTTACTTTGATGCAGCTTTGCAAATGTGAACCGCGCTTTGGTATTTTTTTTTTTTTTTGTAAGAAGTGGTTTCTTCCTGCTAGTTCTTCCATACAAATTGGCTTCAGTCAAACGTCTTCTCACCAGTTTACTGGATACATCAAGGTTGTGCTCTTCATTAATTTGCGTCATTATGGCATTTGAGGACTTAAAAGGGTCGGCCTTACATTTCCGTACAATAATTTTATCTAATCTTGGCGTGGTTTTACGTGGCGGAGGCTTTCTTATTCTTTTGTTTTGCAAAAAACTTTTGTCTGCTTGGATTAATTTAATAGCACTATGCACCATTTTTCTAGAACAATCTAGTAATTCGGCAATTTTCGATTTGTTGGTGCCTTTTTCAAAAAGATTCCAAATAAGTCTTCCTTTTTCAAGAGTGCAATGTACGCCTCGACAGATATTTAAAAAAATTGTTTTATTTTATCACTTGCACAAAATACTTCAACAAATTGACTGATTAATATTTGATTTAAGAATGAATGCAGAAACAAAACTGAAAATGTGCTATTTCTTTGTCCAAAGAGAATGTGCAATATACCAACAAAAATGTGATTAAAAAAAAGAGACGAATCGATAGCGGTAAATTTCGAATGGGATCAAGAGAGTATTGATATGACTAACAACACATGACCAAATAATTGATCTAGGCCTGTGTATAAAAACATTACAGTAATAAACAGTTTAAAATTAGAAGTGTGCTATTTCTCTGTCCATGGCTGTATATACAGGGTCCGCCATCTATCGTTACGGATTTAAACTAGGTATTATTTGAAGAATGGTAACACTTAGCTGTCATCTGATTTGACAGAAAATTAGTTTTATTCTTCCGCTGAACGAAAATGGTTGTGTATATGCTCAAAGCACCGACCACCCAATGCGTTTTCGCTTCGCTTTATGGGCTTGGGATCGACTTGAAGGAGATGAAGACTTTTACCGAAAAATCATCTTTTCGAATGAAGCTCATTTCCATCTCGGCGGGTATGTTAACAAGCAAAATTGCCGCATTTGGGGCTCAGAAAACCCGCACGCACTCGAAGAAAAGCCGATGCATTCACAACGAGTCACTGTTTGGTGCGGATTTTGGTCGAGAGGCATCATTAGTCCATTTTTCTTCGAAAATGAGCGAGGAGTGGCCGTAACCGTCAATGGAGAGCGTTACCGGGCCATGTTGAACGAATTTTTGTTCCGAGAAATTGAAGAGGAGGATATTGGTAGCATTTGGTTCCAACAAGATGGCGCTACTTGCCACACAGCGAATGCTACGATCAATGTTTTTGTCTTCGAATATCGCATTATCAGCCGAAATTTTGATATCGTTTGGCCGCCTCGAAGCTGCGATTTGACGCCGTTGGATTATTATCTTTGGGGTGCCGTCAAAGACCAGTGTTATGCCAATAAACCAGCAACAATTGATGCACTGTAGACCAACATACACGATGTCATAGCTGAAATACAGCCGCATACAATCGAAAATGTGTTGAAAAATTGGACCGACCGTATAGGATGGTGCATGGCTAGCCAAGGCAGCCATATGAATGAAGTTGTGTTCCATCAATAACCGGAAGGATTGTACTTCAAAATAAAAAAAACAGTTTGGAAAAATAATGAGTAAAGTTATATGGCGGAACCTTTATATCTATAAAGCAAAAACTATTATTCTTTTGTACTATTTTTTAAATTATTTCTATAAAATTCTAATTTTTTTTGTAATTACGGAAAATAAAATTCGCGTATTTATTTAACTATTTAAACTAATACTGTTTCATACATTAAAGTTAAGTTGGTAGGTGCTGAGCGCAAGAAATTATTTTTAGACACAACAAAAGTTCAGATTTACCTAAATCACTTAAGTATAGCTATTAGAACTAGAACGTTAAATACTAGCCACCTAAGTATTTAAGTAAAATATTAAGTAGAAAAGCTATTATATATGTTACTAATATATTAAAAAAATGTAGAGAAAAAGAATATAACTTTTTTTTTTTGTTTTATTTAAAATTGGAAGAGTAATGAATTACAATCTTAATGATTTTAAAGCATTAGCGGCTAGGCCATCAGAATTGTTTATTATTTTAGAATTAATAAATGAATGTTAAACGAATATCTAACATTAAAAATAAATAAATAAAAACGAAATTTTAAACAAAACTAAATGATTTTTATTTCCTGAATTCCAGTTTCAAATTAACTGATTGAGCTTGGCAGCTGACTTTAAATTATGACAAAAGGCATGCTCAATAAGCAGCTTTCTCGTACCCTCTTGACAAATCGCCGGTCTTAGCATAAGACTGGGTTGTTAACTCTAAAAGTTGTATGTAAAAGTGGCGGAAAAAATAAATTTCTAAAGGAAACATTTCACTTTGAAAATGGCGTGCTTACAAGCGACAACTCGCCCAGGAGTAAGTATCGGCACGTCTACCCCCAGTAAGACATGGAATGCAACCATGACATACTGCTTAAACCTTAAGCCACACTAACCAAGGCTATCCATCGTTAAACAAAAAAAAATACTGTTGAATCAAGACACCATAGAGTGTTTTTTTGGGGCAATGCGAAAGTTTTTCTGCTCGTAGTAATGCGTCAACTAATGAAAGCGAGTGGATACTTAGGCGAATCACACATCAATGTAAAATGTTAAATTTAAAAAGCTTTCTTCCTTGATTATGAAGTGATTTTGAAGGAATTTACGTTTTGCGACGAGCTGGCATTTAATAAAGACCTAAAAATGGGAGAAGAGTTGGATGGTCTCCGCAAAGACGCAATAGAAAACATTGCACGTTTCATTATAAGAAAGCTGAGATTGACGGAAAATGTTTCCAATGAGCGTACTTTTGCTTGGAGAAAGTCTTCAGCACGTGAATGCCAGCCCCGAAGTCAAGAAACAAAACTGTATTCATACATAAACATTTACACAAATAAGTTCAAAATAAAAAAATGTTTGAAAAACTCCTCTAAATTTTATAAAGGGTGGTTAAATTTCAAGGGCCGATGTTGAATGTGAACCACACCTAAACGTCAACGACACCGTTGGACTTCTTTCTTTGGGGTTATTTGAAAGAAAGGGTGTACGTCGATAAGCCAGCAACAATTCAAGAGCTAAAGGATGAGATAATTCGGCACATTAACGGCATAGAACCTCAATTATGCCTCAGCGTCATCGAAAATTTGGACCATCGGAAGGAGGTGTGCCGCCGAGGCCGCGGCGACCATTTGGCCGATATTTTGTTCCATACGTAATTGAGTCATACCAATATTATCATAATAAAGAGAAATGAAAATAATTTCCTAAAAACATTGTTTACTAACAGTTTTATTATCATATAAGCTTTTAAAAATTAAAGAAAATAAAAAAATAAAACCAACTGTAGAACCCAACTTAGTGACAAAACCCAAATCCACGCTATTAATTTATTTGTCGTCCCGGTGGTATCGTATAGCTTCGGAATTGTAAAATAGTCATCTACTGAAATGATTGAAAATCTGCAGCCAATAATACGTACAATTATGACTAAATACAAGGCACGCCATCCAAAGAGCTCTGTTGTTCGAACGATGCTACCTAGAGAAACGGGCGGCAGGAGACAGATTGATGTTGCAGCACTGTATCATAAACTTATTTTAAACATAAGAG
>JAYXIM010024823.1:0-13592 GCA_037575425.1 Anastrepha fraterculus | reverse complement strand
AAATGATCAACAAAAAGATGCATATGACAAAGTGATGCAAGCTGTCAATAACAACACTGGTGGATTGTATTTTTTGGATGCACCTAGCGGCACTGGAAAAACATTTTTGATTTCATTGATATTGGCAACGATTCGGTCGGAATGAAAAATCGCATTGGCACTTGCTTCTTCCGGTATTGCAGCTACATTACTTGATGGCGGCCACACAGCACATTCCGCCTTGAAATTACCATTGAACATGCAAGCAATTGAAACACCAACATGCAATATTTCAAGGAGTTCTGGAATGGCTAAAGTCTTGCAACAAACATCGATTATTTTATGGGACGAATGTCCAATGACCCATACACAATTTTTGGAAGCCTTAAGTCGAACATTGCAAGATTTGAGACAGAGTCAAGAGCTGTTTGGCGGTGCAAACGTTGTCTGTTATTCTGAGATCAACACCAGCAAATGAAATTAAAGCATGTTTGAAAAGTTCATTTTTGTGAGCACACGTACAAAGGCTTTCGTTGACGACCAATATGCGTGTGCGTCTTCAAAATGATTCATCAGCACGTGAGTTTTCAAAGCAATTGCAATTAATATCAACGGACATGCCATTCGAATTTAAACGTCTTCAATTTCCTGTTCGGCTACCGTAAACAAAGCCCAAGGGCATACGCTCCAGGTTTGTGGAGTTAATTTAGAGGATGCTTGCTTTTTCCACGGTCAACTGTACGTTGCATGTTCGAGAGTTGGAACGCCAAAAAATTTGTTTATTTATGCACCACAAAATAAAATAAAAAATGTTGTGTATACAATTGTATTAAATTAAAAGTTGCTTTTCTTTTTCCGAAATAAAAATAAAAATTATTTCATTTTATTTTGTACGTTATTGTGTTCACAAATCAAATCTTTTTAGCAATCAATTTTTTATCGAATTGCAAATCATTTTGGACGAAAATATAATAAAAAATTGAATGCTCCAGGAGGAACTGGAAAAACATTTTTAACTTTATTTATTTTAGCATAATTTATTTAGTGTAAAAAATAGAAATGGAAATTAAGGAATGAAAGTTTAATTACAAGTTTTGATCGGCACTTTCACCTTACATGTATGTATATAGGTGACCACCACAATCAAATTTTAAAAAAGTACAGAAAAGGCTATTGTGACTTCTTTAGAAAGTATGTTGAATGAAAAAAATCAACTAATTCAACGGTTTAAACATTTTACGAGTTCTATAAAGAAAACTTAATATGAAAAATTTCTTGCGATATAAAAACATTTTATGTATGGTTGTGCGAAGCCCACTGGGTAATGCGTGAATGAATTGCAAACAATGTTCCATCAACACAATGAATTGGTAAAATTGTTCAAAGTTCCACTCGATCTGATGCCCACCGATGACCACAAAGTAATAATAAAAGCCGATAAAACACCAATTGGGGAGCACGCCAGACGATTCAATATAAAAAAACATTTTATGTATGGTGGTGCGAAGCCCACTGGGGAATGCTAGTAATACATACATTATTCTCTAATTCTCTTTAGATGCCTGCAATTGTCTACTCTAACCTCAGACTTAAATTAATTTCGACTATTTTAAACTTAAATCTATTTCATATTTCATCGTCTAAATGAGGACATCTGCATTTGCTTTACTAATGAATTTTCACATTTAGCAACTGCTTCATAAATCACGTGAGCAGCACATAAAACTAACATGAATAAAAACATAAGCAACAACAACAAATTAACCCACTTGTATACCTTTAACTTTGTTGCAACTGAAGTGCTTATCTGTGCGGTCTATATTGACCATTAAATGAAAACAGCCAAGCAGCCAACAGCCAAGCCGGCGGGTAGTCAAACAGCAAGAACGCACACATCCACAACAGCCCAGCTGTGCGCCTTTTCGTTCATCTCTCAGCGTCTCCCACCACAACTCATCAGACTCTTCCTAAAAATGTTATATTATTGTTGCTGCTGCTTTTGCTGTTGCTGTTGTTGCCGTAACAACAACAACAACTCATTTGGCTGTTGACACCATGCGTGGCTAAATCAGAGACTCTGTAACAGCTTGGCATAAACTGGTTGCCTGTGGAATTTCTCAAAGGCATCACGGAAACGCATCCGCTGCTCCGCACTCAATTTCGCATGAAAATCTGCAGCAGCTGTCACGAACAATGCAATTTCATGTTGACCCAATTTATGAAATTCTCCACCAACACCACCACCGACGGCAATAGCACGACCACCAGCTCCCACAGCATTAGTACCGCCATCACCACCGCCATCACCACCACCACCGCCACCCGCGTCTGCATCAGTTGATGGAACTGCTGCTGCTGCTTCTGCTGCTGCAGCTGCTGAGGCACCGGTGCTTAGCAGCACCGGAAATAGTTTAATCAAATGCAGATTTATGGAAGCGGATAAAAAGATGACGCTCAGGCACCAGACACCTTTTTGTTCAGGTAAGGCCAGAAAAGTTGGCAACGAGCATATGAGCCAGTCTTGCAACATTTGTAAGAACGTCGAATCGATGGCACAACGGAAAACCTGTTGAGAGAGAAGAGAAGAGCAGAAAGAGAAAAACAATGAATTTACAAGAAAAATTAGTAGAAAAAATATTATTTTGTGAGCAGAAAATTTTAGGTGGAAAAAAATAAAAAAAAATGTATATGTATTATAACGAGTACAAAAAACTTATGCAAGTAAATCAAATGAATTGTAGTGCAAAGGAAGCTGACAAAAAAGCGAAGGAAATTAAATGCTGAATACTGCACGTCGAGTGTAGAGCAAAGAATGTTGCATGTTGAATGTTGAAACTTGAGTGTAGTAGCTCGTTGAATGTGGAGCCTTCAAAATTTGTAGCGACGTAGAGGAAATAAGGCCAAGACGGAAAATATTTAAACGGCAAATTACGAAAAATCAAGAAGACGGAAGAATTGGGTGTTTGTTGCACAAAAGTAGCTGAAGCTTCTATATAGCAGCAGCAGCAGCAGCAACAACAAAGCGAAGGCGACGACGACAACAACTGGCCCGAGCGGCGAGCAGGCAAGAAAGCGCTACGTAACTGTACAGTAACAGGGCACTAGTCCAACTGTAGTAACACTTAAGGGCAGCTGCCACAAGTGTGCCGAATCTTGTTGGAAAAAAATTAGGAAAAAAATGTTAAAAATTGTTTGAGCAAAGAAAGAAAGTAAACAATATAGAAATTTCAAAGGCAAATATTTAAAGACGAAGCGAGAAGGACGCAAGGCGAATTAAATGCATTTAGTGAAATTTGTGCGTTTCACTTTCGCTCCAGAAAGCACAAATAGAAAGCGGGCAACGAAAGTGCCATAAAAACTATGAAAAAAAAACGAAATGAAAAAAAAACAGAATGGAACACAAAACTAAAAAAACTTGAACTTAAAACTGAGAGCACATGAAAAACCTATAAGCAGCATAAAAGTTAAAAATTAAAATTAAAAAAAATATAAAGCCAAATAAGGAAAAGCAGAAAATGCAAAGGGAAAAAACATGTGCCGATGTATGCATGTAAATATTTGAGTGTGTATAAATACACACATTAGGGTGCCACGCCAAAAAATTTATAAAATTTATATAATTAATTCAATTTATAAATTATAAAATTAATTTAATTCAATTCAGACAAATACTTAGATGCAAGTGAGCTGCACCACTTCGAAAGCAACTCCAAAACAGAAGGTATTTTTATAAGTAAAAGTATCGATATCGATTGAAAATGAAATTTGAATTGGTCGAGCCAATGAGCACCAAGAGATTTAAATAGAGAGCACCAAGAGAGCTAAAAAGCCCATTGTATTTAGAGCTCTGGAAAGAGGATAAATAGTCAAGGAGGAAGAGTCAGAAAAAGAGATATGGAAGAATAGAGACAGAGACAGAGGTAGGTAGGCCTGTAAGAATTTTCCAGATTCTTTGGTGAATCTGTAAATATCCTCCAGTTTTAGAGAATGAATATTACTCATTCTCACGACATCAGAACCCAAAACTCGTAGCCGTGCTCTAGCAAAGGCAGGACACTCACAGAGAAAGTTCTCAGTGCTATCCGCCCTCTCCATGGACGACAGAAACATTGGGTCCTCAGTGATTCCAATGGTGGTCATATGCTGACACCATGGGTTATGTCCTGTAATAATAACGACCATCAACCGAACGTCTTTCCTTCTAAGTTTTAGCAGAAAGTTTGACAGTTTTCTGTTCGGACATGTCCCAAAACATTTTGCAGTTCTTCAGCGTTCTAGACCGGGTCATCGCTCTTTACGTAGATTGCCTATATAATCGCTGATCCAATTCTTGATTCCTGCGGAACTGATTCCGTTAATTGGCTCTGGCCGTTGTGGGGGAACCGCTGATCTACGGTTGGCCAATTCATAGGCAATTTCGTTTCGACTATATGAGCGGAAGCAGTAAAGGAAATTTTCACAAATATTTTGAATAGATAGAAATAGATAGATAGATAGAATAAACCATAAATTTTATAAAAAAAATTAAATAAAAAAAAATTTATAAAAAAATTAAATAAAAAAATATGTATAAAAAAATTATATAAAAACAAATTTATAAAAAACTAAAAAAAATTTATAAAAAAAATTAAATAAAAAAAAAAATTTTATAAAAAAATTAAATAAAAAAAAAATTATAAAAAAATTAAATAGAAAAAAAAATTATAAGAATATAAAAAAAAATTTTCATAGAAAAATTAAATAGAAAAAAAAAATTTTATAAAAAAATTTAATAAAAAAAATTTTATCAAAAAATTAAATAAAAAAACACGTATAAAAAAAGCTTTCAAAAAATTAAATAGAAAAAAAATGTATACAATAAAAAAAATTAAATAAAAAAAAATTTATAAAAAAATTAAGTAAAACAAAATCATTACAACAATATTTCTGTTCTGTATTATCATTTTAAGTCCTCAAGCGAGTGAGTTCATTCACCTCAGAAGATAAGGATAGGTAAAGCTTCAAAGGTCTGACTAAGAAATTTGAAAAATTCTGTAAACCGAGTCAAAATAATAGTACAGTGTACTCTCCACTAACGGATACCTTGCCTAAGCGGACACATTTTTCAGCATATAACACAAATCTTTAACAATTTTTTTTTATTATTTTAACATTATTTTTCTTACACTTTTCTCACAAGCGGACACCTACCATAATATAGCGTGGGCCATGTAAAATTTGCTTTTTGAATCGGCTATAAAAGAAAAACTAATCAATATTTTTTCAAACTTTTTTTTTTATTTTGAAGATTGAACATCGAAAAAAAAATGGCCCGATGATGCCGCCAAACCAAAAACCGCACCAAACAGTGACTCGTTGTGGATGTATTAGCTTCTCTGCAGTAACGTGTGGATTTTCTGAGCCCCAAATCCGACAATTTTGCTTATTGACGTAGCCACCGATGTGAAAATCAGAAAAGAAGAAGAAGACTCACCACTTTAGAAATAGGTTTTCAATATTTCCCAATTTTGTTCAAGCGTATAGCGTCCCATTTCGTAAATGTCAAACCTTTAAGTAAATTATGAACACATTTGACATGTCATTTGTGTTACCATTCTCAAAAAAATAGGTGGTTCAAAAAGCAAACGCTATATGGCCCACCCTGTATATATATATATATAATTGGCGCGTACACCCTTTTTGGGTGTTTGGCCGAGCTCCTCCTCCTATTTGTGGTGTGCGTCTTGATGTTGTTCCACAAATGGAGGGGCCTACAGTTTCAAGCCGATTCCGAACGGCAGATATTTTTGTGAGGAGCTTTTTCATGGCAGAAATACACTCGGAGGTTTGCCATTGCCTGCCGAGGGGCGACCGCTATTAGAAAAAACTTTTCCTGCATTTTGGTCTTTCACCGAGATTCGAACCAACGTTCTCTCTCTGAAATCCGTGAAATCGTGACTATCATACGCACCAACCCATTCGGCTACGGCGGCCGCCATAAGCTGACAAATTTTCCAATCCCTTAGGTATCCGCTTAAGAGAGAGTACACTGTGATTGTATAAAAACAAAAACAAATGCATGCATTAATTCATGAAAGAATACCTTTCAAATAATACCTTAGAAGTCTAAGTCGGTGAATATTTGGCGGTTTATTATGGAGTTATTAAAGTTTTCCGAAAAGCTATATTTCAAAAAAGTCACAAATAACATTTTTTTTAATGCGTTTTTAGTCATTATTTTTTTAATTTTTTCTTTTTCATTTTTAAACATTTTTAATGCATAAACTTTAAAAATTAAAATTTAATTAAATTAAATTTATTTTATATGGAAATTCGCAATTTTTTTTTTTCATTTTTAAAGATTTTTATATAGACCTTTAAAGCTTCAACTCTATTTAATATTAGAGTTTAACTAAAAAAAAATTTATTATAAAAACTAATTTTATTTGTAAAAATTTTGGTGGTACTTTCAAATTAGTGCAGATTAAGGAAATATTCATATTTTTTCCGAAATATTTTAGACCAAAATTTAAAATATAATAAATTTAATATTTCCTATAGAAAATTCGGATTTTTTTTTTTTTTAATTTTTAAAAAAATTTATGAAAAAAAGTAAATCTTAATATTTTTCCGACATACATAGTTTTGACCAAAATTTAATATTTCCGATGGAAAATTCGGATTTTTTTTTTTTTTTTTTTTAATTTTTAAAAAGTTGTATGCAGTACTTTTGAGCTTAAAGCCGTTTTATTACCAGGGTTTACTTTTAGAAAAATTTGTTTTTATATTCGTAAAAAAAGTCAATTTTTAGAGGTATTTCAAAATTAGTACCGCTCAAGTAAATCTTAACATTTTTCCGACATATTGTGGAGGAATATATGTAATAAATTTAATATTTTCTATGAAAAAAATCTCAAGTTTTCTTTTTTTTTTTGGCTTTTATGTACCACCCTAATGTATGTAAGTCCATATACACAGCTTTTAGCTCACGTTTCAGATTTACAACCTTGAACCTCGACGCGCGCATTTATTAGACTAATGAAGATTTTTATTGCTTTCCACACCCCAAAACCCAGCCACTCGCAAGCCAAGGAACCTACAATTTTGACCCAAATGCAATAAACTCTTGAGATGCCTGCATGTATAAGTGTGGGTTTCTGTGCGTGTTTCAGTGTACATGTGTATGCGTGTGTGTGTGTTCGCATCATGTCTGTGGTTTGTAGTTACACATTTAGGTTGTCATTAATTTTGCGATTGTCGAAAAAAGAATCACATGCGCCCAGATACAGTGAAGTGCGATAAAATAGAGTCGCTGGCATTCGCTGGAGTCGCTTTCTACATTACATGGATTATTTATTTTTTGGATATAGAATTTTATTTATTTTTATTTAAGAAAAGAGAGCGAATTAAAAAATAACGTACGTTCCGAAATATGGCAGCACCAGGGTAATTATATCGTATCTGGCATTGTCACTGTAGAGTTTGATATTTTTAATGGCGATCAGTGTACCTTTTATCCTATGAGTGGTATAGTATTTGTGTGGTTTTCAGGTGATTTAAACATTCACCTTCACAAGTCCAAAAAAAAACTATTATAAAGAAACAGTTAATTAAATTGTGAGCTTTTTCCGCAATTATTGTCTATGCATTTCGATATGGTTCAAACCAATAACAGTGTGGCTTAAAGCAATAAATGCTACATCGAGCTCCAACGTACCCGCCGATCTTTGTCGGAAGCATTTCGTTAGAACCATCCAAAAATGTTTCTTTGTTCCAGAAAGAATCGATGCTGCGCGTCTAAGACCAACATTCGGCATATCGGGAGATGAAAGCATCCTTGGAATCTAGTGGGACCATCAAACATTCAATATTGCATAAACATTTGGTCATCACGAAGATTGGTTTTCGTTGGATACCGCATAATTTGAGAATCACCAAAACCTTGGATCCATATATATGGGTCTGGAAACAAAACCGCAATTCAGCAAGTGTGGGTATTCTAAGACGAGCTTAATTTAACAAAAGTTTTTCGCAGTAGAAGCACTCCAAAGCAAATGGTCGCCAGTATTTTTGAAAAATTTGGTTAGCCTAACTTAAAATAGTCAACTCTGAGTGGTACACAACTACTTGTTTGCCAGAACTCGGAGAATTAGTAAAACCAATATCAGAGAACGAATTATCCCTCACCAAGACAATACAAGTTCTCGCGTATCGGATCACTCAACAGAGTTTTTTAGCACTCATAAAAGCGTGTAAATAGTCATTCACCTTAAGTACTTACTGATTTCTTTTTGTTCCCGAACATCAAAAATAACGTTTTCCAAGGCTGAAGAAGCGTTTGAAGCTTTTAAACATGAGACATTTTGGAGGTATCCGCTTCTGAGTGGCAAAGTGTTTAATTGTTGTAATTTTTTTGACATGAATTACAAAAGGTTTTCCCAAAAAAATTTTCAACAAAAATTTTTTTCTCCTAATTTTTTTCTCCCAAAATTTTTTCCCCAAATTTTTTTCCCTCTAAATTTTTTTTGCCAAAATTTTCTTTCCCAAAATTTTTTTTTCCCACCAATTTTTTGTTTACAAAGCTTTTTTTTCTCAATTTTTTCCCCCCAACATTTTTTTCCGCCAACATTTTTTCCCCAACATTTTTTTCCCCCAACATTTTGCCCCCAAAATTTTTTTCCCCCAAATACTTTTCCCCCAAAATTTCTTTTCCCACATTTTTTTTCCCCTACAATTTTTTTTCCAAAAATTTTTTTCCCCACAAATTTTTTTCCGCCAAAATTTTTTTTCCCCAAAATTTTTTTCCCCCATAATTTTTTTCCTCCTCAATTTTTTTCCCCCAAAATTTTTTTCCCCCATTATTTTTTTCTCCAAAATTTTTTTCCCCAGAAAATTTTTGATTACGAAGATACTGCATACAAAAAACCAAAAACACAAACTGATATACATATATAAAATCTTAAACAATTTTTATAAAACCTTCTATTAGGAAAACTTCGGTTAAAGCAGACTCTATTTGATTGCACACCACTTTACACACAAACATTACTTTTTCCACATAGACATATTTATAAGTACGTATGTGTGCACGAATTCGAGTATCACATTTCTTACATATGTTTCGCAGACACCAAGGTGCACACTTACATGCGGATCCATACAAGGTGAAGCAAAAAGTATCGGACTATTTGAAGAAGCTACATTACACTTTTTTATTTCTTAGTTGATGTAACTGTTTCTCTTTTACATTTGTCAGGTAAAAGTTACGCATTTTATTGTTTCAATGCGAAAAAAAAACTAAAATTTGTATACTAAATCATTCGTCAGAGGTTTAAACTCAAGGAAAATTTCCAAGCAAACATCCGAATCGTGTGCCACCCACTGCTGAAACAATTCGACGTCTTGTAGCTGAGGTCAAGCTACTAAGTCAGCTCAAGATCGGAAATCACCTGGATGACCACAAAAAAGCCAGTCACTTGAGAAGATTTAAACAGTGAGTGATAATATCGAATAGAGGACATCAACACAAACGAGAAGGTTATACTTTTTTGGAAACGACAATGGAAATGAGATAACCTTCATTAGCGAAAGTTACCAGTGCATATTGAACGAGTTCTTAATACTGAAATCGGATCAGTTGAAATTAAGGGATTTATCGTTTCAGCAAGGCAGGAATGCAAACGCTCAGAGCGGTTTATGGGCGCACAAGACTTGATCACTTCACAAACAAAGATCTGTTCGTTGTGTGATATTCAAGACATCTGGAAATGGAGCCAAAATGACGGAAAGAGATGCAAAAACAAGTGAAAAGAATGGGTGCTGACCGTGTAGCAAGAATCGCATTGGAGAGTAAACCATCGCCAATAGACCACCTGGAAGACCATGACATGGCATGATTTTTGGACCAGTGAGTCGCAAAATTACTAAATTGTATACGTTGTCCATCGAATAGTTTGTAGACAAATTTTTTAAATACCCGGCCGTTTAAATTTTTGATTAAGAGCTTTTTATTAGCTCTCTACGACACTGCTCTATCTTCCAAGGATCGCAGATTAACGGACCGTGGGATTCACGAAAATGACCTTCGTCAATCCGCAGATCCGCTAAATCCCCAAGAAAAATAATCGCCGAGTCTTGATTTCTAACGTCGGAAATCTCGTCGTACCTGATACAAAATGCCATAAAAGGTATATTTTGCAACATTTTTTAAAAACAGAAAAAAAGAAGAAGAAATGTATTGCTTCAAATAAACATATGCCACTACATAGTTTTTTTGCAATGTTTTAAGTGCATATATTTTCGAAAAAATCGCATGATACTTTTTGCGCCACCTTGTCCATATATAAGTAGTACACAGGGTATGTGTGCACGTGTGCACTTTGACTGAAGTGGTGAACCGTCATTTATTTGCGTTACATTTGCTCGTACCCTTTCGGCTTTACCAAGCGTTTGGCGCAAATGATTCACAGACAATAATGGCAGCGAGCTGGAAGAAAAGTCGACAGCCCAGTAGTGCATTGAAAAAGCTCATCAACTGCAACAAATGTTTGCCAAAGTGTATAATGCACAAATTTTTTGGTAACCCAGATTAAAGGTAGGCTAAAAAATCTATTCTCTACTGAAACTATTCTCATGCCTTAAAGGCATTGAAAATTTCACAAAAAGAACTGCCATTCATAAACGCGCTAGTGCGGATATTAAGAAAATATCGCTTATCCTTCATAAAAATGTAGACTTTCTACTAAATACAATTGTCGATATACAGACAGACTATTAAGCAACGCACGATTTTGGGATCCAAAAGTGCCAATCACTTCACGTTTATATGGGTTTTACCGCAACTTTTCTCAAAAACTTTTTCTAATACTAACCATATGGATATTCCAAACAAAACAAAAAAAAAAAAAAACCTTCTTAAGTAAAATGCCATTAACTTTTTTAAACCCAATGCTTAACCTAAGCTTATAAAACACACAAATCCGATGTCAGCTTTCCCCTTTAAGCGGCAGATTCAAACTGGCGAACCAAAAAATTCGGCTAAGGTCATCAAAACTTCGAGCTCTGATATTTTTGGAGTCGGTGATTACCAATTTTAGAATTTTCGGATATGCAATCCGCGGCCACAAAAACTCCCGAGTAGTAATTTTTACGCGATTAGGCAATGACAGTTTGCTTTGGCTTAAAAGGTCAATATCATTTTATTTAAGGAGACTTATTAACTTTTTTTTTGGAACTTGTGGTGCAAGATTTAAACTTTAAGTGTAGGTTAACGCCTTGAGAACGCCAGGATTTAGAGAGGGAGTAAAAACATCCAAAAGTACGGTTGTATGGGCTCTTAACCACACTTTTCTCAAATCTAGGACGTGATGAGGACTTTTGGGCCCCAGCACGTTCAGCACTTAAAAATTTAACATAAACTCGTCCCATTTAAAAAAAAAAATTAAAAAAAACAAAAACAAAAAATATTACCCAATAAAACAAAAAATCAAAAAAAGAACAAATCGAAGAAACCTAAAAATAACCAAAGGGGAAAAAATTGAGCAAAAAAAAAATAAATTAAAAACACAAAGGAAGTGAATTTTGCAAATCGCACTTTTCTCAAAACCCGGACATAATGAGCACTTTTGGAGCCCATTCAACCCAAACGTGTCTTGTCAAAAAACAAAATTAAGCAGAAACAAAGCAAAAAACAAAAAAAAAAACACAAAACGAACTACAAAACAATGAAAATTAAAAAAAATACAAAAATAAACAAAAAAAGTTATAAAAATAAACACAAAAAATTATAAAAATAAACAAAAAAAACTTAAAACAGCAAAACAAAAAACAGAAACAAACAAATTGCAAAAAAACTAAACAAAAGTTACAAAAACCAAACAAAAAGACAATACGAGAAAACCAAAGAAACCCACAGGAAAAAGAATTGAACACAAAACTTAAACAAAACAAACGAGAAAAAAGGAACTCCCACTTTCCTTTAAATCATGACATACTGAGCACCTTTGGATCTCAGAATTGTGTTAAGCGCTCCTCAATGCAACCCAAACCAGTCTCGGAAAAAACAAAACAAAAAACAAAAGGAACAAAGCAAGAGAAACACAAAACAGAAAAAAACCATACCAAAAGAACCAAGCGAAAAAAAAACCAAAGGAAAAAAAAATTAATAAAAAAAATCGAAAAAAGTGAATTTTGCAGGTCTTGTATTCGATGGATTCAAAATATGTGTTTAATTCCAATTTAAAAGAGGAACTAAAACTTGAAAGTTTCTATACTTTACTAAAGAAAATACTTTTATCATAATTTCTGATGAAAGGAACGAATTAAAACAGAAGAAAATACTTTTATTATTAGGTGCGCAACTATGTTCTCGCTGTTTTTTGATGAAAATACAATATTCTGAAAAAAAGGTTACAAGTGAATCATTGAATCGTTGCCCATCGCTGGCTACTACTTTTTCGCATCTTTCTGGTAGATCTCGTATACCGTCGCGGTAAAACGGTTCATCTTTTGAGGCTATCCACGGATCAAGCCATTTTTTGATGTCTTCATATGAATGGAACTGCTGGTCAGCTAGACCATGTGCCATCGTTCGGAACAGGTAATAATCGGACGGCGCAATATCTGAAGAATATGGCGAGTGGCGTGCTTCCAGGTAGGTTTTAACGTGTTTGGCAACGTGAGGCCGAGCGTTGTCATGCTGTAGAATCCCTTTTTATGCCGCTCCGCGTATTGTGGCCATTTCTCGCTCAGTACTCGGCTCAATCGCATCAATTGAAGTCGATACCGACCTCCAGTAATTTCGCTTGCTTTTAACAGTTCATTATAAATAACACCAATTTGGTCCCACCAAATACATAACATAACTTTCGCAGCGTGAATATTCGGCCGAGGAAAAGACGTAGAAACATGACCGGGCAGTTCCCATAACTTTATTTTCTTTGTATTGCTGGAATGAATCCAGTTTTCATCACCCGTCACGATGCGATGAAGAAAACTCTCCCTTTTTTGCCGCTGGAGTAGTTGTTCACTGGCGAAAAAACGACGTTCAACATCCCTTGGTTTTAACTCATAAGGAACCCAAGTCCCCTGTTTCTGAATCATTCCCAAAGCATGCAATCGCTTGGAAATGGATTGGCGGGGGACTCCTAATACTGCGTTGGACATGGATCCTCATTGAGCAAAGCCTCCAATTCAGCGTCTTCGAAGGTTTTTGGCCTTCCTTCACGCGGACGGTCGTCAACATTAAAATCACCGTCTTTGAAGCGACGGAACCAATCTCGGCACGTTGTTACACTTAAAGCAGCATCTCCATACACTTTTTGTAGCTCTCGATGCGCTTCAGCCGCAGTTTGTTTTGAATGAAAGAGGAAAATCAACACTTCCGGCAAATGACGATTATTCGGCAAAAAATCGGACATTTTCATGAAGCCAAAAGTATACGATACCAAAACAAAATCACTAATGTGTCGAAGCAGTTTGTTTACCATATGTCTAAGCTTGGTTTATGACGTTTTGGTTATGTTAGAATCGACTAGCACACACTGCTGGCGGCATCTATTGACTTACTTAGTTGCGCACTTATTATAATTTCTGATGAGAGAGAAGTGAGTTTGAGCAGGCCAGGTTGAGAAAGT
>JAYXIM010024811.1:0-10305 GCA_037575425.1 Anastrepha fraterculus | reverse complement strand
CACATACATTCATATTTAATGTACTGCGTATTGTATGTGTCTAAAATGGTACTAATAATCCTAGAAAAATAAGAAGAAAAAACTTTTATCATAATTGACTATTTCTTTAACTTTAATTCCATCTCAATGGAAAGAAAGTTATAAAAATTTATAGTCCAAGCAGTCACCACTGAAGCCATATTTTTCGCAGCAACTTGTTCAACATAAGGATAATATGATATCGTACAGTATCGAATGCAACAGCAAAGCTGTGATTCCAACGACTCTGTTCTGGTAAAATGGACGTAGAGGATGAGGCACGTAGGCCAATTATCGAAAATGTTGATAGAATCACGGAAATCATTAAGTCGAACACGCATTCGAACACTTACTCTAGGCAGGTAGGTAAGATGGCAGGAGTACCCCAGGTACACTACAAGTAGCACTTACGTGCCGTTTTGATACCATAATGTGGACCACTATCTGTGAAAGGATTTATGGTGGAGAGAAAACCATCTACAGCCATCCAGTGCTGTTGATGTAGCGGAGGAGAGAAAAGGGATCTAGGCTGGAAAATTTCTTCAAGTCCTCCCCAAAGGGCACGCTAAAAAATCTCAAGCGCCTTCCCGCCAGAGCCGGACATTTGCAGAGAAAGTGCTCAACCGTCTCTTTCTCTGCAGGATCCCCACAGTTTCTGCAATAGGGGTTATACGGAATTTCAAACTTCTCCGCATGAGTACCGATCACCCAGTAACCAGCGAACACCGCAATGAGTTTGGAAATTGATCACCTTAAGCGTTCTGTTTCCATCGTATTGAGGCCATAGTGTTTTCGAAATAGCACAGGATGAGCCAGACTTTCATCTGCCTTGCGCTGTTTTTAGATAGAAATTGTGTAGTTTTTCTTTAACAACGGCCAAGGGGATACCGATGTCTGAGAAGGGGACTGCTGGAACCGGTTCTGCCGACCCCTTCCTGGCAAGCTCATCGGCAATTTCATTTTCCTCTATATTCTTGTGCCCAGGAACCCAGATAAGGGAAATGTTTCCTGCACGTTCGAGACATTTGAGTTCCTCCTTACAGGAGATCACGAGAAGAGAGCTGCAATACGGCAACGACAGCGCCTTGATCGCAGCTTGACTATCGGAAAAAATATTAATGTCTCCCTCCCAACAGCGATTCCGAAGCATTTTGCATGCCTGCAGGAGCGCGAAGACCTCTGCTTGAAAAACGCTGCTTGTTTCCGGCAGTTTAAAGGAGACTGAAATATTGGCTGATTTAGAGAAAACCCTCGCTCCCTCTCCAGATTTCATTTTGGATCTGTCAGTGAAAACAGAGGTACCTATATCCGTACCGACTCTCCCCTCTTTCCAATCTTGCCTGCTCGGAAAGATAGCCCTAGCACAACCCTCAAAGCACAGTTTGCGGATGGAGAGGTCAGTGCGAATAACAGAGAAGGAAGGGGAGATCTGCTTCAAGATGCTACTATGTCCTACAGGAAGTTGTCTCCAAAGGCCAATCTCCTTCAACCTAATAGCGCTCTGAGCAGCAATGGATTTAACCTGCAGATCCACAGGAAGTAAGTGCAGAATAACGTTGAGCGCAGCAGTGGGACATGTTCTACAAGCACCAGTGATGCCCACACATGCAGTTCTCTGCACTCTCTCTAATTTAGTGGTGTTGTAGCCCTTCTGAAGAGCTACCCACCAAACTAGGCGACCGTATGCCAAAATTGGCAGAACCACTAAGTTGTACATCCAAAGTACGACACGTGGCTTGAGACCCCATTTTTTGCCGAACATAGATTTACAGGCGTAGAAGGCTATATTGGCCTTCTTAACTCGATTTTCTATGTGCAGCTTCCAGTGGAGCTTGGGGTCAAGTATTACACCAAGAAACTTGACTTCCGATGAAAGAGTAAGACACTGGTTGTTATGTCTAGGAAGCTTAAAAGGTGGAGGCTTGTATTTTCTGGTGAGTAGCATCAACTCCGTTTTGTCAGAGTTGACTCTGAGACCGCAACTGGCAGCCCAACTACTGAGTGTAGCCAGTGCACCTTTCAAAATTTCAGCCATTACTGATGGGAAGGGACCTGAGACCATTAGGACCAAGTCATCGGCATATGCTACCAACACTTACTCTATTGCTCGCATAATGAGTATCAGCCAGAAAATCATGTAGAACCATTTGCATAAGGCCGATCTGAAGATTCTCGATGTATGGCTGCCGCAAGAATTGACGCAAAAGAACCTTTTACATCGGATTAATGCCTATGAATATTTACTAAAATATAACGATTGAAATGTAAAACGATGTAAGGGTGATTATTATTTTCAAAATTAACGAACCAGAAAATTCTTAAAATGAACCCTTGTTAAAATAGTAATAACTATACCGGATGGGTTCCTTTTTAAACCAGTCTAAAACTACTGCTTTTTTTACCACATATTTTTATACTTTAAATAGCGATTATTGTGTTTCCAATTAAGGAACTAGCAACTTCTTTTACTATACGAACTAGACCTGATAAGTTTTTTTGTGGAACAAGTGTAAAACTACTTTGCTTACATATGACATTTATATATTTTCAAGAGATTACTTCTCTTTTTAATTAAGGAACTAGGACCTTTGTTACTATTTGATGTCAATATCATCGGCATACGCCAGCAATTGTACGCTCTTATAAAAAATTGTGCGGCTCGCACGATAATCTCCAACTTCAGGTTAAAGAAGTTACACGATAGCGAGTCACCCTGTCTGAAACCTGGTTTGGTATCAAACGCCTCGGATACGTCCTTCTCAATTCTAACGGCGCTGCCTATATTGAGCAACGTCATCTTGTATAGCCGTATTAGTTTTGCGGGGATACCAAATTCAGACATCGCGGCATACAGGAAACTCCTTTTCGTTCTGTCGAATGCAGCTTTGAAGTTATGGTCCGGGTAGCGGAACGACAATTCCGTCGTCAACAATTGGGGTATCGGGATCTTCACATTACACACCCGGTTTTAAAACCTACTGAAAGCCGCCGAAGTTTCTGGTAGAAATTTGATCAGATGTTTCGTTGTGCAGGCTGAATTTTCCGACTGTGGGACCAAAAATTCCCTCCTTGCCTGCCCTGGCGTTGAAGTCGCCAAGCACGATTTTTATGTCGAGGTGGGGCAGTGCTCATAGGAACGTTCCAAGCGCTCACAGAAGGCATCTTTGGTCGCATCGTCCTGCTCTTCCGTCGGGGCATGGGCGCAAATTAGCGAGATGTTGAAAAAACGGGCTTTGATGCGGATTATTGCGAGACGCTCGTCCACTGGAGTGAACGACAGTACTTGGCGATGAAGTCTCTCTCCCACAACAAATCCGACAACGAATTTGCGCTCCTTTACATGGCAGCTGTAGTAGACGTCGCGAGGTCTTACGCTTTTCTGCCCTTGTCCCGTACATCGCATCTCTTGGATGGCAGTGATGTCAGCCTTTACTCTCACGAGGACATCAACCAGCCGGACAGAGGCACCTTCGCCTTTAACAGGTGCATGCCCTCAAATCGTATTCCTTAGTTCGTCTGCAGGGGTCGTCATCAGTATAGGTAGTTTTCATCCGAGGCTTTTTAATCGTTTGGCTTTTTAATCTCCTGGAATGCTTCGCCTTCTCACGTTAGTTCACTCCCGAACGGGCGTTCGGAAGCTACTCAGAGGATACTTGGGCTGATCCCGGAAGTTGTGAACTGCTTGAACAATATACAGGAACCATCCGGGAACCATCCTCCTTTCCATCCTCTTTATATACAGTGCTACATTTTCGTTTAAACGCATTGCATTTTTTTCGTTTACTTTAGAACTGTTTTAAGATTACAACAATAACAGCAACAAATATTCTTCCAAACTATTCGTTAAGGTAACAGTAAACCATCGTTGCATTTGCTTCTTATCTATTGCTTTTTGTTGTAAAATAACGGGTCTCTATTTAAAATTGTGCTTAAAAATGCTACATATTCATATAAACGCATAGTTTGTTAAAGAGTGCAGTAGTGAAATTAAAAGTGATTAACTTGTGAATATTGTTTGTAACTGAATATTTTGGTAAATTCTTAAATTGAATTTTTTAACCTAATTTCTTCAGATTTTCTAAAATGCCTAAGGCAGAATACTTAAATGATGAGGAACGGGTATTGGTCAGTGTTTACCATGAGGAGGGCTATTCCAATCGTGAAATTGGACGAAAAATTTTAAGATCGGAAGGAGTTGTGCGTGCTTTCTTAAAGAAAGCAGACAGTTATGGAATAAAGAAAGCAACAAAAGGCAACACAAAATTGTCACAGCGTGACAAAAACAAAATAAAGTATGAGGCTACGAAAAATTTTTTGAATTGCACACAAATAAAAAATAAATTGGGTCTTCCTGTAACTTAAATGAGACCCGTTATTTTACAACAAAAAGCAATAGATAAGAAGTAAATGCAACGATGGTTTACTGTTACCTTAACGAATAGTTTGGAAGAATATTTGTTGTTGTTATTGTTGTAATCTTAAAACAGTTCTAAAGTAAACGAAAAAAATGCAATGCGTTTAAACGAAAATGTAGCACTGTATTACGAAAAATTACTATTTTTTACATTAAAGAGCTATCGGCTTCATTTACTATACGAACTGGACCTGGCAGAATATTTTTTAACTAGTCTAAAACTACTCCTTTTTGCACCATATGTTTACATAGGGCCTGTATATATGTATATCGAAGAGATTAATATTTTCAAAATTAAGGAAATAGCAGCTTTTTTACTATTTAAACGAGTCCTTAAAGAATCCTTTTTTAACTAGTCTAAGACTACTCCTTTTTTAATTACTTTCTATAAATAATATTTTGAAAAGATGTTATTATTTTTTAATTATTTTTTCTTTTATTATAGGAACTGGACCTGATTGGTTATTTTTTGAACTAGTTTGAAACCAGTCCTTTTCGCACTATATGTTTTCACATGTCCCCTATATATTTTGAAGAGACATAACTATTTTTAAATTAAGGAAGTTACAGCTTCTTTTGTCATTTGAACTAGAACTCACAGGTTTTTTCTTGAACTAGTATAAAACTACTCCTCTTTTAATTACTCTCTACATATTATATTTTGAAAAGAGACTAGTTTTTTTTAAACTACTACGATCTTCTCTTACTATACAAACTGATACGGATATGTTATTTTTGACCTAGTCCAAAACTAGTCGTTTTTGTACCATAGGTTTACATATGAGCTTTACACAATATATTGTGGAGAGAAATAGTATTCTATGGAACTGGACCTGATAGGTTATTTTTTAACTAGTCTGAAACCACTCCTTTTCGCACCAGAGGTTTTCAAATAACCTCTGTATATTTTGCTTCTTTTACTTTTTGAACTAAATCTAAAATCTCTTTCTTGAACTAGTTCTAAACAACTCTTTTTGGTACCAGTTCGACACTAACCACTTTCGAATGAACTTTGTACGCCTACTTTTGTATCATATCAAAACTACCCGCGACTGAACCAGTTTGGAAGCGGTGAATTGGCTACTTTCGAGTCGTCCCAGAACTATCCATGTCAGAACCAATTTAGTGCCAATTGAGTACCAAAGTATATAGAATGAAAAATTGTATTTTTTCTGTCCCGTTGAAAGCATTACTTAATAATAAATCAGTAGCTGTAACCAGTGTGCTAATTAAGTTAGCGTTATATGGCATATATCCTCTATAAATAATAATAAATCAAAAACCAGTACCGCCCCCAATGCAACTAGTTCTAGCCTAGTTCAACTTATGGCAGATATAATAAGCCAAGGACTTAGAACTACATACATACATACATATGTATATGCATGCCTATAAATGCAGACGCATCTAAGCTGTTTTTAGCCAAGTGAATAGATTAGCAAAGTGCCCCACTCACTGGCATGCCGACTAATTGACTGCTCGATACAGATATTTATACGCAAATCCTTGTTGAGCAGGCACATCAAGGATACCAGCTTTCAAATATTACTGCTATAAACATTTACTTAAGCCTATTTCACGTATGTATGTATGTGTCTGCTCACTTCATGCACACACATACACACACATCCATACATACATTTCAGAGATAAATTATAATCCTAGAATGTTCGGCTGTCATATTATTATGTAATAGTATGTTTGTATATCCACTTGCCCGTTTGCATAGTCGAATTCCAGCACTTACCTGCCATTAATTTGCCGGTAACATCAATCAAATCATTCTGGCAGCCCAAGTCCACGGCCGTTGAATAATTGTAATAGGAGAATCTTTGGCAGATTTCAATGAAATTAAATTCCATCCATGCACGTTGGTAATCAATGAAATTGAAATCTTGCAGCAACATTTTCAATGTGTAAATTATGCCAAACTGTTGAGCGCACAAGTGGTGGTGTGTTGTCGACATTGGTAGATTGGTGAGATTGATGGCATGAAAGTAAACACAGAATTAGTAAAATGTGCCGAGTTGCAGTACAAATGCGAAGGTAAACTGTATTAAGCAGCCAACTGGCCAGAAAAGTAGATAAACTTACACAAACAACAATGCATTAACAACTATTTCAGAAACGCATTGCATATTTAAAGGCATATTTCATTGCATATATTTTGGGAATTTCAGCAATTCCGTACTTTATTTCTGAATTCTTCTAATAAACTTTTTATTGATTATCTTAGAGAATTTTATTTCATTTATTTACGAGCGAAACAAAAAAACAAAAAGAAAAACTATAAATCACTGCATGAATTGTGTGCAATTTCGTGGTAATTGTTGCCTGAAAATATGCAAAACATTTTCGATGGCAAAAGGCTTAGGTTTTGCTTTAGCGCAGATTGTCTACCAACAATTCCGTTGCATGAGGAAACGGAAAACTAGCAGTTATACAAAACATGCGAAAATTTATATGTAAAAAACAAATATTTGTGTTTTTCTACGTTGTTTATTTTTTGAGTGATATTTTTCTAGGATATTTCGTTTTATTTTTATTTTTTACAAGAGTTGTCGAAAATATAGACAGACATTGAATTATTGCGCAAACAGAGCGCACTACCACACAAGCGAACCCTGTAGGAAATTATTTGCGAGTTAAGGGGCTAGGGATAGTCAGAATTTTCAAAAAAATGGATTTTTTTCCATTTTCTTAAAGTATAATATCTTAAAAATATTATGTGAAAATTTGAAGTGGATCTGACAAATACTTTTCGAGTTATTCAACAATTAACAAAGGGCGCTCGGGCGCTCCGGAGTGTTCGGGAGAACTTTAAAGGCGTTTTTTTTTTTAAACTATGTGTTTTGCACTGGTGATCACTGTAACATAACACGTTCGCGGACACTAAAAATTTCAGGGAGCTGCAAAAATAGACAGGCAATTATTTTTGAAACTAATTGTAATATCCAAAATCTGATAATACATATATTATAAGAGTAGTCAGAACATCGTACTTTAACTGAAATGAATGTTATAGCACCCACGACAATATAGATCATATTTTTCTACTAGGATGACGTGAATGCTATAGCATTCATTCATTCATAGAATACATGAGAAACAAGGTTTATTATAGTTTGATTACATTTTTTAATTAATAGTAGATCTTTTCGTCTGAATATAAAAAAATTAATAAATTAAAGCCATAATTTCATGGTATGTTTGTGTGATAATTAAACTAAATATTTCTGTCCATCATTATGATTGAATATTTTTAGGATTTCATATCCGAATTGGACCTATTGTGATCTTCAGGAGGTAAGTGCCATTGTCGGAAGCACTCTCCAGGACAAAGTGGAGGTTTATTTACACAGTTCTGACATCGATATGATGTAAATTTTATTATTTTTTGCCTGTAACAATATTTTCACTTCAGGAAATATGTTTTACGTTTGTAATTTAAGGATGCCGGAATTTTTTCCTGAGAGTGAGCAACTTGAAAATGCTTGGCGGAGTGTATGAGTTGCCATTATCAAGAAAAAAGTCACTACCATTGGAATTCTGTGGTATTTTTAATAGCATATTTATTAGATTGTCTCTGAAATCAAGGACAGTAATATTTGAGTAATTTATCTTTTTATAAATAGCTGGTAAAAATGACTGAAAATAATGAAGAAATTCGCTATATTTTGAAATTTTAGTATAAAAAAGGGAAGAATGCCACGCAAGCCACCAATGAAATTTGTGAAGTTTACGGAGACGATGCTGTATCAGTTCGTGTAGCACAACAATGGTTCGCTCGCTTCCGTTCTGGAAATTTCGATGTGAAAGATGCACCTCGCTCCGGTCGACCTATCGTTGAAAAAGTCGATGCCATTATGGAAAAGATTGACCAGGACAGTCACATAAGCTGCCATGACATCGCCAAGGCACTAAACATTCATCATCAAAAGGTTTTGAACCATTTAAAAAAGGCTGGTTACAAAAAGAAGCTCGATGTTTGGGTACCACATGAACTTTCTGCGAAAAATTTAATGGACCGAATTAACATCTGCGATTCTTTGCTGAAACGAAATGAAATCGAACCATTTCTGAAGCGAATGGTAACAGGAGACGAAAAGTGGATCAAATACGACAATAATGTGCGAAAAAGATCATGATGCAAGGGTGGTGAAACTCAACAAATGGTCGCAAAGCCAGGATTGACGCCTCGAAAGGTTATGCTGTGTGTTTGGTGGGATTGGAAAGGAATCGTCCACTATGAACTGCTCCGGCCTGCTCGAACGATTGATTCTACACTTTACTGTCAACAACTGATGAGATTGAAGCAAGCAATCGAAAAAAACGGCTAGAACTGATCAGCAGAAAGGGAGTCGTCTTCCATCAGCACAACGCTAGGCCACACACATCTTTGATGGTTCGGGAAAAACTGGGAGAGCTTGGCTGGGAAGTTTTCGTGCATCCACCATTAGCCCTGACCTTGCACCATCGGACTACCATTTGTTTCGGTCAATGCACAACTCCCTTAATGGAGTAAAGTTGTCACAGTTTTTCGCCGAGAAACCACAAAAGTTTTACACTGATGGAATAATGTCTCTAGAAGAAAAATGGCAAAAGGTGGTCGACCAAACTGGTACATATTTGGTTTAATAAAGTTCATTATAAATATAAAAAAAATGAGTTGAAGTTTGATTAGAAATACGAAAAGACTTTTTCGACTACCCAATATATTTCTATATCGAGAGTATAGCCATCATGTGTACAAAATTGCCGAAAACTTAGTCTCCCTCGAGGCAGCATCTTAGATTCATTTAACGATAAATTTTTTCCAGGTTTTTAGCCTGTCATTATTTGTTACTGATTCACAATGTAAGCGACGCAATAGCTGTTCAAACCAGCGCCCGGTCATAGATGCCCCGAAAATTGAATGATACTATAAGGGATTGTTAGACCATTTTGAACGAATTTTAGGTGTCTTTATTTAAGCCTGCAACAAACAAAGGCCAAGGAATATCTCCGTTTCTTGAGAATATGTTTCTGTGAGACTCTTTATCTGGCAATTTATCGTACGTGGACGTTATAGTGACAGCAAATTTTTCTCATATTCATTTGTGCAACTAACAATTAAATGCATTATTCCCATAGACTAAATTTGACCGAAAATCTCTTTCAGAGTTTTACAATTTTTTAGATCATCAGCTATACACATTGAAGACCAATCAAAATGAAAGTCTTGTATTTCTGCAGTACCTTCATACCACAAGGTAGTTGTCTCATCTATCCCATTTGAAATATTTATGCCATTAGAATCCCCTGAATCAGAAGATTATGGTGTTGATAAATCCATATTGTTTGACGAAAATATGTTAAATTTTTCGCTGAATTGCCCATATTCTATCACAAAAGTTTCCATAAATTTATTAATTTCATTTCCAATTATTTTCGCAATACACTTACCTATGTCTTGATCTGAATCAGAATCATCAAATAATCTCAAAACACGCGTAGGCTTCTTACGTGAATTTAGTTCTCAAAAAAGTTATACGATAATGAAATAAAACTGATGTTTTCACTTTAATCTCAAATAACTAAAGCAGATAATGAAATGTCTAAGCATTCACAATGCACATTGTTGAAAGTAAGGGAAATTTTCAGACAAAAATATGATATGATAGAATAAACTCTCTTTGAGAATTCTACGAAATATAGATGCTATAGCATTCACGTCAAGTATTACACTTTTAGTTTACTCAATGTGCCAGCTTAAGGAAATTTGTAAATACACGGAGAGAAAATAAAATAATATAATGTATATTAATTACAAAAACTTAAGGTTACATGAAATTAAATGAACAAAAATTGGCTTTAAAATTTAAATGCTGTAG
>JAYXIM010024808.1:0-21440 GCA_037575425.1 Anastrepha fraterculus | reverse complement strand
GTTCGAAATGTAGTAGAGCGTCTAAAGTACCATGCCCTTTTTTGAATGCTACTTGGTTGGCGCTAATTGACTTAGTTTTTTCTGAAAACCACATAATCCTTTTGGCTAATATTTTTTCTAATATCTTTCCTAAGCAGGGTAATAAGGATATGGGACGGTAGCTGCTAATTTCCAACTGCGGTTTGAGAGGTTTAGCTATTGGTATTGCGTCTGCTACCTTCCAATTCTGTGGGTAAATACCTTGCGTATAAATTTCGTTGTACAAGTTTACTATCCTTTTTTTAAAAAAAGGAGGACAGTTTTTCAACAAAGGGTATGATATCCTATCAAGGCCTGGTGTGTTTCCCTTAGAGTTGGCGACGGCTCTCTCTAACTCGTCAGTAGTGATATCAGACTCCAGATATTTTGCAGAGATACTTAGTTTTCCTTCAGGTTTATAAAGTCGGTTAGTAATGTTATTCTTTTTTTCTATAAACTCATACGGAAAGTTGGAATTTTTAGAGTAGGAGCTCCAATATTTTGCAAATTCGTTCGCTATATTACTAGGGTCGGTATATGTACCGTTTGGAGTATTTATACAGGTTATGGTGTTTGATCTCCTAATGCCCGATAGGCGCCCTAAGTCCTGCCAAATTTTTTTTGTGCTGCTTTTCGGGTTAATGTTAGAAGTAAAGTTTTCGAAAGAATTGCGTTTTGCTTTTTTTGCTTCGTGTTTGAAAATGGCATTGTTACGTTTGTATACTAAAAGATCGTGAAAATCTCGTGTACATTTATATTTGTACCAACTCTTTTGCTTTAGAGTTCGTAGTTTTTGTAAATCATTATTCCACCATGGCGTATATCGTGTTAGGCTGAAGTTTTTTGTCTGCGGAATGGAAAAGTGAGCTGCAGTACAAATAACTTTTTTTATTGAGGCTGCTTCTTTATTAATATTAGTTGAAACCGGGTACTTCGTGAATATATTTGTGCACATTTCTTGATATTTAGCCCAATCTGCTTTGTCTGTTAAAAATTTAGGATTATATTTGTTTTTGTTGTGCTCCTTATTGGATACTATTTCAATAACAATAGGAAAATGGTCACTTCCGTGAAGGTCATTGATTATTTTCCATGTACTGAGAGGTACCAAATTTGGTGTACATGTCGTTATATCGACGTGGGTGAAAGTATGATGAGTTGAAAAGTGAGTGGGGTTTCCATCGTTTAGTACAACCATATCAGTCGATAACAAAGAGTCTTCAATAATAGCGCCTCTGTCATTAACAGATGATGAGCCCCACAGAGGACTCCAGGCATTTACGTCGCCTAACCATAGCCTGGGCCCAGTTGCCTTATTTAAAATTCCAAATATATGTGTATGTGAAAATAGTTTATTTGGTGGTATGTATGTATTAATGATAGTGAGCTTTGGGTTATGCGAGATTTCTACAGCAATACTCAGAAGATCATCGTCAGTAAACAGAATTTTGTGAGGTATTCCTCTTTTAACTAAAATGGCAACACCTTGTTTACCATATAGGTTTTGGGGTGAATTGAAAAAATGGGCTTCATATCCGCTTGGAGGGTATGCTTTCTTATTGTGAGGGATATGAGTTTCTTGTAAGCATAAAAGGGATGGGTGGAGTTATTTTATTAGTATTAGCAATTCGTGGTAATTATTGAAATATCCATTAATGTTCCATTGAAGTACCGAGATCATTGTGAAGGTAGACTAGTGTTTTTATGCGCGACAAAAATTGTGTAGTTGGTTATAAAGAAAATTAGGGAGGTAATTCTGTATTTGTTTTTGATTCCATATTAACATCTTGTTGCTCAATTGGGAGAGTTGGTAGAGGATCAGCAGGAGAAAAGGGTTTTCGTTGTTGATTGAGTTGTTTGCTGTCAATGCATTGAATTGTTGATAAATATTTTCGTGGGTGAAGTAAGTGGTTGTGTTGCCTGTATGTTGTTGGTTGGAAATTAATTGGGTGAGAATATTACTGAGAGGATTATCATGATTTATGTTTTGTTCTATGTTTTGTTGAGAGGTATTATTTGGTAAATTTAAATTTAGTTGTTGCGGTTCAGCTGGAGGTAAATTATTTGTGTTTGAATTGTTTTGAGATTGTGATGAGTCATTTTGTTGTTGTTGATTAAGTGTGTTAAAATTTTGTGTGACAGAAGCGAAAGAGGGGCCACCAATAATTGAAGGAATTTGGTTTTTGTACAGTGTAATTGCTTCTTTCATTGTACATTTATTTTCAACTTGGATTTTTAAAATCTCTTTAGATTGTTGGTATTTTGGACAAAGCTTATCATATGCTGGATGATTTCCGGAACAATTTGTGCACATTGTTCGGGTACATTTTTGGGGGTCATGAGAGGGGAGATTGCATTGTTGGCACATTTGTGGGTTATTGCATCGTTTCATCGTATGATTGAGTTTACCGCAATTCTTACACCGCATTGGGTTAGGAAAATAAGGTTTAACCATTACTGAATGCCATGTGATATCGACTCTATTCGGAAGGTGGAATTTGTCGAAAGTTAGGAGACATACTCCGGAGTGTTTTTGTTTTCCGTCAAGAAGTTTGGAAAATTTATAAACCTCTACAACACCTTGGTCAGCTAAACCTTTTACAATTTCATCTTCACTGAGGTCATTTAGACATGGGGCGTAAATGGTACCATTTGTATGGTTCAGTTTATCATGATATTTTGCTTTCACCTCACAAACACCATGTAGAGATTTTGTACGTATGAATTTTTCCGCTGTTGGTTTGTCTTTAAGTAAAAGGCAAAGGCTGCCGTCACGAAATTCAGTAATTTTTATGATTTCTTTGCTAATTAACTTCAAGGAGGCGTGAACTGCAAAGCAGCTATATGATTTTAAAGGCTTATCTTCATTTACAGCAGAAATAACCACGTATTTGGGATTTCTTTCAATTTGAGGAAGAAGGGGGAAAGTTTCAACACTTTTTTTAATTTTCTTTCGTTTTGGTTGGGGATCTGAGGCTAGCAGAGCGAACCTGTTATCCCCCAGGTTTGGTGGCCCCGGGGCCATGCTGCACCAATCACACTAATCAGTAATGCACTTATTTGTTTTTGTTTTTATGAAAAGGAAAAGATATGTCGTTCGCAACAACAATTAAGAAAAACGAGAAAATGGAAGACACCGAAAGTTGCGTTCTAAACTCACACGAGAAAAGCACGTCTGCTCAGTAAGAGAACTAGTAGGTGACTGAACTAGTAACTAGTAGATGAACCTTTTTTCCAATAAAACACAAAATAAAATATAGAAGGAGGATAAGTTGCCAGATGATTGATCGCATAAACAAAAAGCTCGACACCGCAATGCGAAGGCGGGCAAGGGCGCAATTGGGAAAAGAGGAGCCTTTCGCCTAGAGTTGTTTTTTGGCTATATAATACCATTGTAAAGCCTATCTTGTTATATGGAGTCATAGTCTGGTGGAACTTACTAGAGAGGACGACAATGGAGAAACTGGAGAGAGTTCAGAGGTCGGCGCTCATTGGAATCAGTGGGGCGTTCGAACGAGTCCTATCTGACGCTCAACGCAATGTTAAATGTGGTACCCGTAGACATCGCAGGCAGAATTGCCGATGCACGTACCGCAATCAGACTGAGGGGTTCGGGCTATAGGCTCAACCTCACTTATGAGCACTCAATAATCCTTAGAAGCTTCGAGTTCATCACCCTGTCAACGGATCAATGTATACCCTCCCTTAGTCCAACCGGAACTTTCTCCACTCATATTCCATCAAGGGAAGAGTGGACGGGGGGCTACACTTAGGGACAGGGCCTGGTCAACTTGTTCACGGATGGATCGAAGTTGGAAGGAAAGGTTTGCGGAGGAATTTTTTGTGCGGAGCTCTCCATCAGACTCAAATTCAAGTTGCCGGACCACTGCAGTGAGTTCCAGGCAGAGGTAGCCGCAATCAAGGAGGCAGCTGATTAGCTGCTCACATGCGTACTAACAGTCAAGAAAGTAAATATTGACTCCGTCAGCCAAGCGGCAATAAGGGCCCTCGGGTCAGTGACGGCGCATTCGAAAGTGGTCAGGAAATGCCTGGCCTCACTTTGATATACGTCCGAATTCTTTGACATAAGCCTCATCTAGATTCCTGGTCACAACGACATTGCAAGAGGCGGAGGTGAGGCGGATGAGCTGACCAGACAAGGCCCCCTTCCTCTCGAAGGGAGAGAATTGAGATCCCCCTGACTCCTTGCGGTCTGCTCCTGGAAAGATGGGTTTCGTACGTTGGGCAAGTACACACACTTGTAAGGTCGCGAAATCTTTCTGGCCATGTGTGGATCGGGGGCGCTCGGGCGAGCTTCTGAGGTTGAGAAAATATCAGTTCTCGAATCTTGTGGGTTTTCTACCAGGACACTATGCGCGAGGAATGCATGCTGTGAGACTTGGAATTACTTAGAGTCCTTTTTGCGTTGGATGTATGGAGGATGAGGTGGAATCATCTCAGCACCTACTTCTGGAAAAGTGAGCTTCGTGTCAACTCAGCGAGCGCTGGGCAAGCACACCAACGTGGAAAGTCGGAGATACTACTGGCTGCTAGAAGATCGGAGAACATCGAAAGAACTTCTAAGATTGTTCTTTCCGCACATTGCCTGTTAGATGGCTAAGGAGTGAAACTTTGCATTACTGCGAGTCCTTTCGGCAGCAGCTGCCTGAAGAATAAGGTGAAATCTTCTTGGCATATTCTCTTCCGCTGTTTCGTTTTCGCCTAGCTAGTGTGCTTCGGCACTATTCAAGCAGCCACGGTTTTAATGCTTAAGTATTGGTGGGAAATGGTATGTATTGATTCGTGTAATAAAAAGACAATACGCCAGCTGTCTTTCTCAAATTTAAATGTCAGCGGGGACTCGGCAGCAAAATTCTGCTCGCTCATTTCAGAGGTTCTGTGGATACCAATCGTCCAATCAGTAGCTGCTCAGAACACAACGAAACAACATCAGCGGAGGTTGTATTGATTTTTTTTCGTATATTACCAACACAATCTCAGTTTTTTTGGCAAAAAAACCCCGGTTACGTCAGCCAATCAGCTGGTGCTTTGAAATTCATGAGAGCTAGTTAGCGGTCTGATATTGGCCACACTTTCTGAATTTTTTTACCAAGATGTACATATTTATATCCATTCTTAAAATAAATTTCGCCATGGATTTCAGGTGGCAAAAATACAAAAAAAAATGTTTAAGAATTTTTGAGTGCCCAGATTTTAGAGTCCACTACTGTATGCCCACGCAAAACCCACTGTGATATGTTACATATTTAAACTTGTTGATGGCCAAAATTGGAAGAGACGCAAATGCGTCAATTTCTCTTTTCCGTATGTGACGGCATAACTTCAGTCGATCTAATATAAGAGACGATTTGCAGCCTATTAAAAGCAGTTAGCTATCATGAAGCGAAATTCAATTGCTAGCAAAAAGCACTTCATGAAGATCTCTCACTAATTTCCTCGTAATTTCAAACGTAAGTTTACTGCATCAAAGTCAGAAAAGATTTCCCCAATATTCAAGTACCATTGCGATACATCAGTGACCACAGAAGTAAAGTGTAGTAACAATCTCAATTTAGCAACAACACTGAACCGCATGAACAGCAACTGCAGTCTCTCCCCATGCATATGCATAATTGATATATGCTCACGCATACAGACATACATATGTATGTAAATAGATATGAGAGCTAGCACTGGAATGAGAGCTGATGACTTTCAAACTTTCATTTCCTTTGGCTGTCCTTTCAGTTAGAAATCTGATGCTGAGACTGCTGCAATGTAAAGTTTTTTTTTTTTGTTGTTGGGCATACTTTGCTTATTGCTATGGTTGTTGTTGCTGTTATATGCTTTGTCGAGTATGCCCTCGCTTTCACGGCCTCTCACTTGAACAGCATCATGAGTACCTTGGCATCTCATGCAAGCAAAGCAGAAATATTTCATATTTAAGGTCCCACAAAAACAAAAATAACTACAAAGCTGAGTAGAATTTTATAGACAAGATGGCGAAGTGCAAGAAGAAGAGAGTAGTAAGTGAGAGTATGGACTGCAAAGAAAGTTTGAATGATTTTTTTTTGTGTTTGTTTTTATTTTTCATTTTTTGTTTTCTTGTGGGTAGGGGAAAATGTTTGCAACAAATTGCCGCCAATTAAATTTATCTTGTTGAGAAAACTTTTAATGCAATATTTATACACAGCACGTGAGCGAGATGTGGGCAAAGGTGCAAAATGAGTGAGAAGAGAGTACATTTAATAACTATATATATATATACATATGTATGTGCATACCGGGTACTTCATATGATGGATTATTTTTAAAAACTCCAAAAAATTAACAATAATCAATTTTTTTCGATACCTTATTGATTTATATGTGGAAAAATTTTAAGGCGTACACCACAAGTAGGGCAGAAGTTCGGCAAAAAATCCAACAAAGGGTGTAAGCGCCAAATATTTATTGGAACACGATTTCTTGAGGACTGCTTGGGCCGACTTTGCTGTTGACATATGTAGTTTTTCTAGACCTGGGTGACGGTTTCTACCTCTATATTATGAATAGCTTGCTCAACATTTGCCTTAAGGTGTTACATGGGTTTCGTTGGTTCAAAAAATCGATTTTTTTTTTTTTTTGCTTATTAATTTCTACAACATCTCAGGAATATTATCTTAAATTTTCAAGTCGATCTGAATAATAAATTTGGAGATACAGCCTTTGGAATGTGTGCGCTCCAAGCCTCTTT
This sequence comes from Anastrepha fraterculus, assembly GCA_037575425.1. Lineage (NCBI taxonomy): Eukaryota > Metazoa > Arthropoda > Insecta > Diptera > Tephritidae > Anastrepha > Anastrepha fraterculus. The sequence goes on along the minus strand of JAYXIM010024808.1, from coordinate 14,686 downwards.
TATTGTTACTCAAAACTTTAAACGCGTTTTTCTCGGAACTGTGTTTTTAAAGTCGGTTGTCATATGTTCTCGAAAACTACTCAACCGATCTTGATGAAATTTTACACAGGTGTTCGAGATACAATTTACTCGTGCTTGAACGAAGGATTTTGTTTTTTTTTTTTTCAATTACAACTATTTAAAAAAAAGAGATGTCAAGCAAATTTTACCGAAATTTTCATTTTTTTTGCAAAAATGTCTGCCAAAATTCCAATTTTTACTTTTTTTTCTTTCCTTCGTTCAAGCTCGAGTTTATGGTATTAACTAAAGCACTTATTTTTGTTTTTTCATTTTTGATGGTCCTGTCAGGAGTTATGCTGACAACGCGGCGCACCTTTTTTTCGAGGGGTCACCGGAAATGACGTCACAATGGAGGAGTCTTAATTTTCTTTTTTTTTGAAATTTTCAGAAATTTTTCTTTAAATATGTATCTAAAAGACAGAAAAAAGTTTGAATTAAAAAAATAATTTTTTACATAGAAAAAAAAATATTGAAAATAGGCCTTTTTTTACCCGACGAAACCCATGTAACCCCTTAAAGGCTTGAATTGCTAATCGATTGGTCGCATAACATAGCCCCTTCACGGCACCCCACAAAAACAGCTTAGCGGCGTCAAATCGCAGCTCCAAGCTAGTCAATTGACATCATCTAGACGGCTAATAAAACGATTACCGAACTTGGGACGCAAAAGATCGATTAAGGCATGGGTTGTGTGACATGACGCAACATTCTGCTAAAACTAAATATCTTCCAAGTCCATGTCTGCAATAACCTTCGACCGAAATAGCGTTTCCACCAACACCTTCAAACAAAAATGGCGCAATGATGTCACAACTCCAAAATCCGCAAAAGACTGTCATCCTCTGAGGATGCATTGGCTTCTCGACGATCACGTGCGGGTTTTCCGATTCCTAGATGCGGCAATCCTATTTGTTAACATAGCCGGCGAGATGAAAGACCTTCCTCATAAAAGATTATTTTTCAAACGCAATAATTTTTCAATAAGTTTGCAATGTGTCCCAATGCATAAATAATAAGAATAAAATTATTAATTTCGTTCCGCGGAGATATGATAATGACTTTCTGTCGAAATTTCCTGCGAGAAAGAGTTGGCACTGTCAAAATAATAAAAAAAAATCAGTATATGACCCCCTGTACATACAGAGTTGTTCACAATAAGAGCAGTGCGGTATATCCCAAAGTGCTGGCTGTTAATTTACCATATTTTGTTTTTTTTACAAAATTATGGTTCATACTACGGCATACAGCGGCCGCCGTAGCCGAATGGGTTGGTGTGTGACTACCATTCGGAATTCACAGAGAGAACGTCGGTTCGAATCTCGGTGAAACCAAAATTAATAAAAACATTTTTCTAATAGCGGTCGCCCCTCGGTAGACAATGGCAAACCTCCGAGTGTATTTCTGCCATGAAAAAGCTCCTCATAAAAATATCTGCCGTTCGGAGTTGGCTTGAAACTGTAGGTCCCTCCCTGTTATGGTGAGCGCCTCTGACATATTTACTACGAATGTCTATGAAATGCTTGGCTGCTGCAAAAAGGAGTTCCCCTTCATTTTAGTTCATCCATTCATACATATGTACATGTACATATACATATACATATATGTAAGTATCACTAACAAACGCCTGCATGCATGTGTGGCTTGTACAGCTTTCGGCGGCTTGAATTCTCTGCATATGACACTCACACAGGCACACAAGCAAATTTTGTTGCGAATCTTATCCAACAATTTCTTAACTGGCTCCGTTTTTACATATTTCGTTTCGCCTTTGAGAAGTTTGCTTGCTTGTTAAGCGGCATATGCGCAAAGTGTTGTAGTAAATACACGTGCAGGGTGTACAGGGTGTCCATGTAGACTTGGAATTGGAACTCCCGATTTTGTTTAATTTTGACAGCAAAAATATGTAACACCCGTCAGATGGCAGAAATTTTAGTTTACGGTTAGATATTTTCAAAATCGGTCGCATTTTTGGAAGTTGGGAGACACGAAAAACATACGAAAAACATGATGAAAAGGCTTACATCTCAACAACGTTTACAAATCAGTGTTCCTATCTGTTAGGTGTTCAAGATAGACTTCACCCCCAGCTTACCCACCAAGCTTAGATTCTGATCTCATGCTCTATCCTCTAATTCCCCGACGACGACAGCCAAATCGCAAAATTTTGTTTTCGTAGGGAAAGTTGGAACCCATTGTATAGTAGTATCGCGAAACGTCATGGAGCTAGTCATCAAAAGACTGTAACGTCACGTGAAAAGGTTCAAAAAGTGAAGAAGCGACTTCAGCGAAATCCCCGACGAAGTGTCAATCAAATGGCGAAAGAACTGAAAATATCTCACCGTAGCATCCGCCGGAGACTGAAAAATTATCTCAAAGTCAAGTCTTGCAAGATCCAGCGTGCAAGATTTAGCGTGATTTCACACTAAAGCAGCAATAAGTCAGACTTGAGAGAGCGAAGGAGTTGCTTTGAGACGAGAAAATTTTTTAAATTGAACAATTCGTAAGCTCCCAAAACGATAGTTTATTTGACCGACCGTTTATACGAGAATTTGAGTAATCGATTGGCCACCTGGAGGCAGCACCCGCCACAGGTAATGGTTTGGGCAGCTGTAACTGCAGATGGGTACTCTCCAGTCGTTTTCGTAGAGCCTGACGTCTCATAGTCCAAATCCGATCTCTTGTCGATTACTGCAGATATAAATGGCTTTGCCGACTCTTTGGGCAACGTTGGATTCTTGCTGCTGCTCTAAAAAAAGGCCTCCGTTGCCTAATCTTTTTGAGAGGTTAGTTAGCATTGTTAGACGCCTACCCGCGACCTTTATTACGATGTGGTCAGTGTGCGCCGCAACTTTCCTTCGACTGCTCGCAATTTCAGTGAACGGTGATCGTTCACGGTAGTGGCGGTATTACTAGGAAGTATTCTTCTTACTAAGAATTTGCTGACAAAGTTGTCACTTAGCTCCGAAGTCGCTTTCCGCGTCATATCCACTTTACTTCGCTCTCTAACTCTGAGGCACGTGGCTGCGGGAAATTAGCTATTTAAATATTGAGTTTAATCTTAAAGCAACTATGTCCAGGTGATAGTGTTAGTGAGGCAGGAGGCTTAATAAGTCCAAAGTTACGAATGACTCTTTCAATGCTCCAAATAAAATCGAGTAAGAGTTGTAGGTAAAGTATGTCCAGGATGTTAATGGTTCAACTGCACGAACAATTTCAAGATTTCATTGCTGCTCCTCGTCCATTCGCCATTCTCTTTGATAAGATAACTAGGCGCGCTTGGAGACCTCAACAGAATTCTCCATAATCGGCTTGCCTCAAAACTACATTCGTTCTTCCGACAAGAGTGTTCCATCAGCAACGTTTCGCAGATCTGATTAAATATTCAAACCTGCATGGAATCTTCAAGCATAGTACCGCTAATTGTTGTTTCTTAATTAAAATATGACCTCAGTGGCTCGAGCTTTTAGTAACCAAGTAGTGCAGGCTTCCAATTAATTATTTCATAAGTTGGTAGAGAATTGCAGACCTGCATCTTAAACGCATGGAATAATAGACAAACAGCTCACGAAGCTGAAGCAAACATCAAGTAATAGTTAATGAATTTGTTGCGAAACTTTAACTAAATTTAAATCACCTTTCTGTGTATGTCCTACAATTTCCATTCAGCATTCGCTTTTTCTAAATCTGTTAATTCTACCTCCTACTATTTCGAACTTTTTAATCTCTGAGCTGTCAGCAAAATGTACTCGTATACTAGCAAATGTGTACATGTATTAGTGTATGTGGTATCTAACTAAAAACCGGGAGATGAGTATTAATTTATGCAAGCAAGCTTCGATGGCTCAACGCACCAAAGAGTGAACCCAATTAATTATTTAAGGCGGAAATTCGTTTGCAACTGGCCGCAGCAACCGCTGCATCGAAAGCAGCTGCCATGCAAAATTTGTTATATATTCGTAACAGGGATGTCAATCCCGGGGTTTCGGTATTTTGCGGTAATAGATTTGTAATGTCGTAGGAGGCATATAAAAATGTATAACAAAAAAGCAAAGCGAATATGGACTTTAGATCGTACCAAACACAAAAGTTACCATACACCCCTCAGTTTAAAATTTTTCGGAGGAAATTTTGAAAAAAAATGTTTCGAAATCGAAACAACTCAGAAAAATAAAAGAAAATAACGTAGAAAAATTGAACTATTAGCTGCGCAACAAAGTTTTCACTGTTTTTTTGATGAAACTACAGCTTTATTCTAAAAAATGTTTACAAGTGAATCATTGAGAGTATTGCCCATCTTTCCGGTCACGGTAAAACTGTTCATCTTTTGAGGATATCCACGGATCAAGATTTTTTGATGTCTTCATATGAATGGAACAGCTGGTCAGCTAGACTATGTGCCATCGATAGGAAGATGGAGAATATGGCGGCTGGGGTAGGATTTCCCATTTCAGTGTTTCCAGGCAACGTGAGGCCGAGCGTTGTCATGCTGTAGAATCACTTTTTCATGCCTCTCCGCGTATTGCGGCCGCTTCAATCACATCAATTGAAGCCGATACCGATCCCCAGTGATGGTTTCGCTTGATGTTAACAGTTCGTAATAAATAACACCAACTTGGTCCCACCAAATACATAGCATAACCTTCGCAGCGTGAATATTCCGCCGAGGCGACGTAGAAGCATGACCGGGCAGTCACCATGACTTTCTTTTCTTTGGATTGCTGTAATGAATCCATTTTTCATCACCCGTCACGATGCGATGAAGAAAACCCTTCTTCCCTTCCTTTTTTGCCGCTGAAGCAGTTGTTCGCAGGCGAAAAAACGACGTTCAACATCCCTTGGTTTTAACTCATAAGGAACCCAAGTCTCCTGTTTCTGAATCATTCCCAAAGCATGCAATCGCTTGGAAATGGATTGGCGGGTAACTCCTAATACTGAAAGAAGCTCTTTTTGCGTTTCCTCGATAAGCTGGACGGAAAGAGGAAAATCAACACTTCCCGCGATTATTCGGCAAGAAATCAATCACTTTCACGAAGCCAAAAGTATACGATACCAAAACAACATCACTAATGTGTCTAAGCAGTTTGTTACCCATATGTCTAAGCTTGGTTTATGGCGCTTAGGTTATGTTCGAATCGACTAGCACACACTGTTGGCGGCATCTATTGACAAACAGCGGGAACTTAATTGCGCACCTAATATTTTTGGTGGTTAAGTTAGGTTAAGGTAAAGGGGCTGCCCAAACCGTCTCCAAGGTATCCTGTCTAGCCAGCTCAACAGCCCAGCAGTTTCCCTCAATGCCGATGTGACCGGGAACTCAAATAAGCCTAATAGCGAAGTAATCGGATGCAATCGAGAGATAAGTCAGGCTTTGCTCGACTAATTTCGAATTCACAAACAACGAGTCTAAGGTCTTAATTGCCGCTTGGCTGTCGGAGCAGATATTTACATCCTTGACTGCAATTACAGAAGTAAACTACCAATCCACCGCTTCCTTAATGGCGGCAACTTCCGCTTGGAAAACACTTCCTTAATGGCGGCAACTTCCGCTTGGAAAACACTACAAAAAGTTCCGCTACGACCTAGCGAGGGTGTACAAACATCCAGGGCCATGGGGATGAACTCAAAGTTTTTAAGAATACTAGCGTATCCATAGCTTAAGTCTAGTCTAACACCTCAATCTGTTTGAGGCGCGTGCAGCGGTAATTTTCCCCACGGGTGCCACATTCAGCATAGTTTTGAGCTTTGGAGTAGAAATGGTCCGAAGCGCCCCGCTAATTCCAATGAGATCTTTGGACCCTCTTCAGCTTCTTAACTGATGTCCGTTGCAGCGTCTTCCACCAGACAAGGACTCCGTACAACCGAATTGGATTTATAATTGAGTTAACGTTAAAACGTAGCTTTAGGCGAAAGGCCCCATCTTTTGCCGATGGGGTTCCTACAACCGTAAAAGGCGACTGTTGCCTTCCCAATTCTCTCCTCAATGTTGGGTTTTAACGTTAGCACTTACTTTTTTTATTTTCCTAAGGATGGGTTCCTCGTTCGTTAATCTCCACAGTGCGTCGTTACTGGTGGTGTTTGTGATCCATTCACTGCCAACGCAGTCGTAATGCAAGGTTGTTCCCTCTTCTCTTCGCCATCGTCCTTGACCCTGACCCTGCACAGAAAAGGCATCGTATGGAGCTTCACTAGACATCTTGAGGACCTGTACTTCGCCGATGACATCTGCCTCTTCTCTCACAAACTCTCTGGCATGCAAGCGAAGGCGGACTGGAGGTCAACATCGCCAAGACCAAGGCCATGAGAGTTATCCTCAATAACGCAAAGCAGATATTGGTTGACAGACGCCCGGTGGAACTCGTTGAAAGCTTCTGCTACGGCTCGGCTGCACTACCACGACAGAGGGCGGAGCAGATGAAGATGTCAACTGCAGGCAAAACCAAGCAAGGACGGCATTCGGGCGAATGCATACTGAATGGGGGAGTTCGCAAATCTCCAAGTGCACTAAAATACGAACATTCGGCTCACGCGTGAAGTCCGTATTGCTGTACGGAAGCGAAACATGATTGGTCTCTAACACCATCACACAGAGGCTCCGCATCATCTGCAGAATAATCTGGCCAAACACCATCACCATTATTATTATTTAGGTATTTTAAATTTCCTCGTAAATAAGATCAGCTCCGTCTTCAGAAGATTTAGCGAGAGACTGCAATTTGCGGTCAAATTCACAACTAGATTCAGATAACCCTGCACCAGTTCCATCTAATCTTTCCTTGACAATAAGTGCCACGTCATCCGCGTAAACAATAACCTTGCAGCCTCTCTTCTCCAGCTTACAATCTATAAGGCTCTCATCCTTCCCGTCCTAACGTATGACGCAGAAGCGTAGACGATGACAACATCCGTTGAGGCGACGCTTGGAGTGTTGGCAACGGCGAATATCGCAGGCGATGGAACGATGAGCTGTATGAGCTTTACAACGACATAGACATAGCGCAGCGAATCAGCTGGTGGTAGCAGAGGAGGAGAAAAACCTCCTCTGTGTCGAAAAGATCAGGTGGAGAAGAACTTGGTTTCACGTGGTGTGTCCAATTGGCGCCGGCTAGCACGAGAAAGAAACGACTGGCGCGCTTTGTTAAACTCGGCCAAAATCGCGTAAGCGGTTATCGCGCCAATTGAGAAGAAGATGTTATGGGTATGGGGAAATTATATGGCAAGAGGAATCTCAAACCCTATTGATGCAATTTTGAATACCTAAATTCCGGTTTTACTCCCGGGATCCCGATACTGTAATAGTGAAATCCCGAAAATCCGGTTATCGCAAATATCGAAAAAATTACATCCATACTGCGTAGGATCGCCGGAAGCAGGGTGCATGAGGAATTCCTGGTGTTTTGTTTTTTTGTGGTTGCCCATTGGTGGCCATTGTCTGCTGTAATTTTTCGCAGGTTAGTATTAAATAGAAATTGTAGCAACATTTAACTCCATATAGCAGCTCTGGCAGCAACAACTAACAATAGCAGGCAGGCAACGCATACATTTTTCATGCTAAATTGCATTTGTTTGCTGTGGCAATCGTTTGTTGTGCATTGTAAATGCCGTACGATTGATTTTTAATACCGATTTTCCAAAGGCCTTCAAACCAACTCAACCATCACCTGCAGCTATTCACAAATACCAAAAAAAGCATGTGGACAAAGCTTGCGGGGTGGTGAGATACGGGAGTAATTGCCCTAATGCAACTTATTCTGCTGCCACTCGTAGCCATTGTGCCCATATTGGTGGCAAAGTGTTTTTGTGTTTGCAGTTGTTTGTTGGTGTTGTTGTTGTTGTTTTAATATATCACATATCACAAGTATGACTGCAATGCCATTCACTACTTAAATCCCGATTTACATTATTAATGAAAATTAAGCGCGATTTTCATGTTCACTTTGTGGTCGCAATGCCAAAGAGATTTCCATGTATGCCAGCGATTTTTTCCTCCCCCACTAATTTTGTATTCATGTTTGTAATTTTCAACGCATTGGAATTTTTTGCGTAATTGATACTTTTAGCTGCTTAATTTTTTTTAGATTCGGTTAAAAAATATGCATGTCGTCATGTAGATTTTTAATATAGTAATTGGTTGCAAAAATATTGTACATTAGATGCGCATACTTACGAGGGTTGTGCAATAAGTACACAATATTTTAATTTCAAGTGTTTGGCTAAGGCAAGCGGGAGGGTGGGAAGTGAGGAGTTAAGCAATTAATTATTATTTTTTGTTGATACATTTTTATATTTAGCCTAAACATTTTTCTTTCCTTAAAAGAGTAGGACTTTACGCAAGAATTTAGTTGTCACAGAAGTTACTGTAGTAAATGTACACTTCGGGTGGCATAAGGGGTTAAGAGTAGTCAGAATTTTCAAAAAATGGAATTTTTTTTGGTATTTTCTTAAAGTAAACTTATACTGCTTTTGAAAAACACAAAAAACTCGTGGCCGATCGAAAGATTTCTTTTTTTCAAAATTTCGATTTTTTTTCTTTCAAAATTTCAATTTTTTTTCAAAATTTCAATTTTTTTTAATAATTAATTGTAGGTTTTTTTGTCGAAAATCTGAAAAATATTTCCTGAGGCTGCAATATCGTTAATTTGAAAAAAAGAAGCTTTCATCAGGCACAAAATTATGTATTAATAAAACTAATTTCTGTTGTCCGATTCGTTTTAGTTGAATCTCCAAGTACTTGTGATCATCACCGCAAGGGACTTCTGGAGAAACGGGCTCCACACAAACAGCGATAACTTTTACAATTACACCGCGTTACACACATTCTGTCCTATGAACCAAATATACTTTTTGGAAAGGGGATAAAAAATAAAAATACACGTGTATCGGCGATTTTCATGTACACGTCACAATTTTTTTTTTGGATTTTATAATTTTAAACGAGCAATTCTTGTATGCATATCTGTATAGCCACACGATCTCAGGATTAGCTTAACGGATTTGAATGAAATTGGGCACACAGATAGTGTATCACATTTCTAGACTTTTCATCTAGGTGTTGCCACTGACAATGTTTCACAGGGTAGCCACCTGTTCGAACAAAAAAAAAAAATATTGCATGAGATATGCCGGTGTGGGTATCAAAAGAAAGGTATTTCACTCCGCATTACAATAGAGATATAAAACCCCGAATTTTTTTATTAATTTTATTATATTATATTAAAATTAAAAATTGTTACATTAAAAATTTTAATGCTTTTAAAGAAACTTAGGCCTTTTATTTTTGCGTTTGTAAGCAATTGTGTCAGTATCGCGACAAATAGACCAACAGTATTCGCCAAGCATATGCGTAATGTCTTGTCCTTTAAAGCGCTTTTCAATGTTCATTGCTACAAGCTCCTAAATCACCAGGGACCACTTTTAGATCGCAGCATATTTTCCAATTATGCTCTTGGTAGTTTATCAGCTGTAATATTAATTCCATGCCTTCGTATGTTTCTTTGAGGTTAAGGCTGTTGACCGATGCATCGATGAAAAGTCGCTACTCCTCTGAAATATGAGGGTAACCAATTTTTTCAAACATCAAATCAATATCACAACAATAAGCCAGGTTTTTTCCCGATCTTCGCGCAATTTAAAAAATTCGTCATATGGAATACTGCTACGTTGATCACGAGGTGTTGGTACAAATTCCGATACTTCTGGTTCCCCGCATCTCGCATTCGATGCAAGAAATGTTGATACCATTGTTGGTGCTACTGTTGGTTCTCCATCCCTTAATTCGGGAACATCATCAAAAATCTCCATTGAAGCCGCTATACGTTCTTCTGGTGAGTACAGAACCGCTGGAATAACCGATTCTACATTAGCGTAGCGAATTTTGTTGCGGCGAAAGTATTGGTACCCTTTAGTTTGAGTAAAAGTTACGCAAAAGTAGCACAGTTCACTGCAGTGCTCAGTACGTGGTAGCCAAATTCTTGGTACAGAGTACTTTATTGTTGGCCTTCCATCAGTAAACTTGCATACATTTCTATAGCAATAGTCGCACACGACTTCCGGAGTATACCGCAAGTAAGAAACATAAGCAGTCTTGAATATTTTCTGAAACGAATTAACCACTGTTTTCGTAATATTTTTAAAATTTTTACTTGGTGCGAATAAGCCACAAACGTAACAAAAGTTATTTCGAGTCGGGCACTGAATTTTTCGTAAGATGAAATATACAGAAAGACGATTTCGCGCAACAGAACTTAAAACAATTGTCAAAGTATACGTCTCCTAGTAGCGCAACTGTCAGATGATCGGAACTTCCGGAACTGTAACAAACACACAAACGGCACAGAGAGTGTTGTATGAAACAATAAATTAAAGGTTAATAAGTTGTTTAAAAATTTTGAGTCCCATCAAGTTATGCCGAAAATTTAGAAAAAAAATTTTTTTTTAGAAAAAAAAATCTAGAAAATCTGAGTATTGATAAAATTTTTTTTTTTTAATTTTACATAATAGAAACATTTCCACGAGTCTGCCTGCAGAAATTCAGCGCGATTGGATCACGGAAAAAGGGTTAAAAATTGATCCAAAGTTTTTTACACAGGCGGACTACGAGCTCTATATTTTATACATAAAAAAAAAATTCTGACGTGTACATGAAAATCGCCGATACACGTGTATTTTTATTTTTTCTCCCCTTTCCGAAAAAGTATATTTGGTTCATAGGACTGAAAAAAAGTTCGTTTTTGTAACGCAGTGTTATTAATTTTTTTTTTTTTTGAAATTTCGCTAAAGTCAAGTGGAAAAATGCTGTATTAATGCTATGTTTTTATTATTGTAAATTAAAGTAATTGACTAGCAAAAAAATGTATTGAAGATCAAAATTTTTTCGGGCCTCTGACTACCCAATAGCAATGTAAGCAATGTATAGAGTCCATAAATATGGTTTCTGGAACGAAGTTTCGGACACAGAGAAATCTTTAAGATGCTATCTGAGCAGTATCCACTGTTTTCGGAAGGAAATTTGATGTCAAATTGCGTGAGCAATGGAAAAATCCTGAGTGCATTCAAAGAAATTTGGTGTTTATTTTCTTTACCGAGGGCTGCAAGAATGAAATAGGTTCTGGAGCCGGATGGTACTTAAAACATAATAATAAGTATAATAATGCTATGGGAGGAATGGCAATTGTTTTCCAAACGGACATTTTTGCCATTCTGAATGGAAACTTGAGAAGAGATGGAGCGGGAAATGGATTAGAGTCTTTATTCACAGTCACGCACTGGAGAACGGAAAGCAAACCTCAAAGATTGTTCAAGAATGTAAGCAGAAGCTTAATTCTGTTGCAAGCCAAAATGAGCTCGTACTTATATGGGTTCCAGGAAACCGCGGAGTGCAAGGAATGAAATTGCCGATGAATTGGCCAACTGTGGATCAGCGATTCCCCACAAGGACCAGAGCCAATAATCGGAATCAATTCTGCCTGAATCATGAATTGAGTCAGCGATTATGTGTGCAATTTACATAAATAGTGATAAACGCTGCAGAACTGCAAAGTGTCTTGCAACAAGCCCGAACAAAAAACTGTTGAACTTTGTTTTAAAACTTGGAAGGAAAGACGTTCGTTTGATGGTCGGTATTATTACAGGGCACAACCCATGGGGTCAGCTTATGACCTCACACTAATTACTAATTGTGTTATTCAATATCTTTTCAATATAATTTTTTTTAGTAATAACCCTGGGTTCGAAGCCGAGGGTATGAAACATCATGTGATAGAAAAAGTTGTTTCTAATAGCGCTCGCCCCTCAGCAGGCAATGACAAATCTCCAAGTGTATTTCTGTCAAGAAAAAGGCATCTCATAAGAAAACCATCTGCGGTTCGGAGGTGACATAAAACTGTTGGTCCCTCTATTTGTGTAAAATCAATGAATGCTGTTCTTCCAATTCCAGTGCCGCTCCCCAAATCATTACGTTGCCGCCACAACTCCACGATTAAGTGAAGTATTTTTTGTCTCTATTTTTCCCTCTATATGTTTTTAAGTGCAGTTTTTTTCTATGTGTTTTATGTGCAGTATTTTTTTTTCTTAAGCTTGGACTCATACCATCCACTTTTTTTTATGTGCTTTGGGGAACTCCAACCGAAGTTAACGATTTTTGTTTTGTTCTTTTTTTGACGTTAAAGGCTCTTTACGTGATATTTTACTGTGCAAACCGTTATTGTTCAGAGTTCTTCGAATTGCTCTTTGATGGACCCGCTTTTCTGACGTGATTGCTATAAGTTCGGGTAATTTCGAAGCATTAGCTTTTGGATTATTGTCCACTTCTTTGAGAATCAAACTAATTTGTCTTCGAAATAGTTTCCTTGAGCGACCACTGCGCGGTTTATTTTGGATAGAACGAATATTTATCAATATTTTTTACAATGATCTGTACTGTTGTTCGACTCAAGTTAAAAATTTTTGAAATTTCTCCATGAAGCAACATTTCTCGTTCTCTACGTACCGCCGCCGCGAGCCCGAAGAAAACAGTTGGTACGACGAGGAATGTCATGCTGCCGCAGAAAGAAAGGATGCCGCCTATAGAGCCACGCTGCGATCGGGCGCAACGCGAGCCATGTGGGATTGCTACCGAGAGCTAAGAAAGGAAGAGAGACGTATTACCCGAAATAAGAAACGAGGGGCCGAAATACGTGAGTGCAAGGAGCTTAAGATAATGGCCAATAGGAACAACACCCGAAATTTCTACCAGAAACTTCGGCGGCTTACAGAAGGTTTTAAGACCGGGGCGTTTTCCTGTAAGAACAAAGACGGCGAAATGGTGACTGACATCCAGAGCTATCTTAAATTATGGAAGGAACACTTATCGAACCTGTTAAACAGTGATAGCTGTGCATGTCACCGAGAATGTGAAGATCCCGATACCCCAATCGACGACGACGGAATTGACGTTCCGCTACCCGACCATGACGAGGTGAGAATAGCGATGACGCGGCTAAAGAACAACAAAGCCGCGGGTGTCAGCTCATGCATCAGCTCCTATGCAAAATATGGTCGGATGAAAGCATTGGATTTCCGATTGGAATTTAAGTGTGCTCTGCCCAATCCATAAGAAGGGCGATCCTGCAATCTGTGCCAATTACCGCGGGATTAGTCTTCTAAATATCGCCTATAAGGTTCTAGCGAGCGGGCTGAAGCCCACCGTCAACCAACTGATTGGACCTTATCAGTGTGGCTTTAGACCTGGAAAGTCTACCATCGACCAAATATTTACAATGCGCCAAATCTTGGAAAAGACCAAACACCATCTTTTCGTCGATTTCAAAGCTGCATTCGACAGAACGAAGAGGAGTTATCTGTATGCCGCGATGTCTGAATTTGGTATCCCCACAAAACTAATACGGCGTTGAAAGATGACGTTGCTCAACACCAGCAGCGCCGTCAGAATTAGGAGGGACCTCTCCGAGCCGTTTGATACCAAACGAGGTTTCAGACAGGGTGACTCGGACAGGGTGATGTTGGAGAGCATCGTACGAGCCGCAGAACTTAATCGCTCAGGCACAATATTTTATAAGAGCGTACAATTGCTGGCGTGTGCCGATGATATTGACATCATCGGTCTTAACAACCGCACTGTTAGTTCTGCCTTCTCCAAACTGGATAAGGAGGCAAAGCGAATGCGTCTGGTGGTGAACGAGGACAAAACGAAGAACCTTATCGCGCCAATTAAGAAGAAGAAGACCAAATTCATTAAGTGAAATTATGTTTATTTTCGCGAAGCCATCAGAACTGAATTCAGTATTAATAAAGTAGCAAACATAATAAAAGGAAAACAAAACTAACGATACTTTACCGTTACCACAAGACAGCATACCAGTGTATGTAACTAGGAACTTCCTTCTGTATTTAGACTTTTGTTAACGCCGTTTTTGCGTTTTCCCCCATAACTTTAATATTTTATGAATTGCATTAATGAATTCAAAGAAAGAATTTTTTTCTGCTGATTAAAAAAAGATTTCAAATAAAACTGTATCAACACAACAAAAATAGGGGTGTAGTTTGAGAACAAGTGTCAAATAAGACTGCATTTGACGGCATTTGCAAAGATTATACATCTTCAAATAGGATGACTAATTGTGCGCCACCCTGTAAATACCACTTTAGTCAAAAATTAATTAATTTGCGGTTATTGATCAAATTTTCTTTGCTTTATTGATGTTCTCATGAGTTGTTGATGTGGACAGCCTGACAATACGTTCGTCATCCTCGATGGACTCACAACAAAATGGTAGCACATCGACACTTTGAGCCTTTTGACTGTTACTCTTTCTTTTTAGTAAATTTTAGTATAAAAAAATGCATTTTTGAAGTGGTCGAAATCCCATTAATTCTTTTCCTTATAATTTTAGCGATATAAAAAAAAAAATTTCGTGCATTAGTTATATTTTCTCCATATATCATAAGGAACATAAAAAGATAAGAAATGAACGGGATATATAAGCAACTTCAAAATTGCACTTTATTACACTAAAAATTAATGACACATAAAACTGCATACCAAAAATAATTCTTCAAATTCTTATAAAAACGGAAATATTTCGATGAAAAGTTTCTGCAATTTTTCTGTTCTTTGCATGAAATTTTAATA
>JAYXIM010024788.1:0-21547 GCA_037575425.1 Anastrepha fraterculus | reverse complement strand
ATGGAACTGTGGCGAAAATCGTACTCGTACCACGCAGTTTGTAGATTGAATTTTTTTTGTAATTAGAATTTTCAAAAAATCGATTTTCTTTTTATTATATTTTCTTAATGTGCATATATTTAGGTTAGGTTAGGTTGATATGGTTGCCCAGGGAATGGGCATACATATATTTAAGAATGCACACAGAAAATTTACTATCGTTCCTGTGAATATTTTCGAAGTTACACGCAAATTTGTAAAGGCGTTTCAGAGAATTTTTACCCTATGTAAAGTACTTTTCAAACTTTAAACGCGTTTTTGTCAAAACCGTGTTTTTGAAGTCGGTGGAAACGATTTATCGAAAAGGGCTGAAACGATCGTCTGGAAATTTACACACAACTTTCTCATTCTCCAGGTCCTAATTGAAGGAATAAGAATTCTGAAATTCGATTTTTTTCCTATAACCGGCATTTTATCAAAAATTAAAATTTTGACTATTCCTTCGATTAATACCTAGTTTTATCTATCCACAAAAAGAATCTAATTGGGTTTTCGATTTTAAATAATCCAAACCGGAGATATTTTGTCAACCGCCGAACGCTTTTGTTTGGAGGACGCTTGGGAGATCAGCCGTGCACTTCAATATTTTCACTCTACGTGCTATAATTAACTTTAAAGTAGACATTATTTGAATAATTAAAAATTGTATTTGTTTAATAAAATCGTTCTTTGTAAAACATTCTCAAAAAAACGTGATTTTTCAGCCTTACCAGTGTATATAACCCCTTGAGAGATGTAGACCTAGAATCTCTATACGAAGACAGAGGCGAGCGAAGACAGAGCACTACCTCTCGCTAATTTGTCTGCTTTACAATTACATACCAGATATGTGACTATGCCCTGACACTCATATCAAATGAATACGGAGCTCATATCTACGAATATGCCATCTCATTAAAAGATGCCCGGCACTTGCGAGGAATGATGGAGCTAGCGACAACCCCACTAAGAGATTTGATCGCCGCTTGGCTATCGGAATAAATATGAATTTATTTAAAGGTAGTCACATTTTTGTGACGGCGGCCGCCGTAGCCGAATGGGTTGGTGCGTGATTACCATTCGGAATTCACAGAGAGGTCGTTGGTTCGAATCTCGGTGAAAGCAAAACTAATAAAAAAATTTTCTAATAGCGGTCGCCCCTCGGCAGGCAAAGGCAAACCTCCGAGTGTATTTCTGCCATGAAAAAGCTCCTCATAGAAATATCTGCCGTTCGGAGTCGGCTTGAAACTGTAGGTCCCTCCATTTGTGGAACAACATCAAGACGCACACCACAAATAGGAGGAGGAGCTCGGCCAAACACCTAACAGAAGTGTACGCGCCAATTATTTAGTTTTTATTTATTTAGTCACATTTTTGACTAACCAGACAGCTGCCACACTAATGACGAGAGCTTCAGCCTGAAATACGTTAAAGTGCTTATGAGGATGAGGTTTTAGGTTCTTACAGCAGACGCCAAAGCCAACTTTATCGCTACGCTTTGAGTCATCAGTAACGAACCGTAAGCAGTTTTTCCGGTCAGGTATTTTTTCAACCCACTCCCATCTACCTGGAATTCTAAATAATCACTAAACAGTCTATAAAATATATATCATCCAAGCAATAGCCAACTTAATTTGTTCCACCCAGACCGAGCGTCGAGCGTCGAGTGTCCGAAACCTAAACCGCGGCATTGATTAGTTGCGGCAAGCCGAGCAGCAGTGTTACTTGCAATCTATTTGCCCACCGAGTCTAGGTGAGGTAAGAAGAAAAGAGACGAACGCCGATGACATTTAAAATAAATAAAAATTTTATAAATTTTATACACCATATCCAATTAGGTGGTGTCGCATCCACTGAAATCGCATTAACAGCCGCTATGCCTTAGGCAAGCGCAAATTACTACACAACCAGCACTTTTTACTTTCATTCATACATTTCACGCCCACAAATGGCACTTCATTAAGTGAACACCACATAAATATATTTGATGTGGTTTCTCACCGCAGACAACAGCTAGGAAGTTTTCGTTTGCTTTGCAAATAAACCCGTTCGATCGCCCACACACTACCTTCTCCTCATAGAACAAACGCTTAACGTCTGTGATACGCGAAATACTTATGACATCTAAATTATGTATTCCATAACTAAAGTGTTTACAACTGATAGGTACATAGAAGTTATCAGTATTTCTTGTCAGTTTCATGCCATTTGAGTTCCTCCTAACGATTAATAATTCTCGGCTACAAATGTAAAAGAATACAGTAATCACATGTTTACATGTGTAAATCTGTCAGTTCAGTTAATTTATATAAGTGTGACATGCAACAAGTCTCACCGGCTGCGGTAACAATGAATAGCCAAAGTGGAGGAGGAGGAGGAGGAGAGCGTTGGAAATCCAATACCAAATCGCGCGTATGGTTTAAAAATCAATAAAGTGGAGAATAGAAAATGGGAAAAGTGAATCACACTCGGACGTGAAATTTGTTTAGCGCTTTTGTTGTAGTTGTACTAATTCACACTGGTAGTCAGCTGCTAGTTCACAAACCGCTCGTTTACATTATTATTGATTGAAGGGAACTTCTCGTGTCATGTGTGAACGCACAGGGTGCGAAGTACCTATACCGGGACTCTGTATACCGAATGTCGTTGCTAAGGCGTTTTTCTCGGCGCTTCGAAGTTTCTATGTAGGGTATTCGATATGTCAACTTATTTTTGATTTCATTTTATTCTAATTAGTTATAAATCTTAAATCTATAACTAATCAGAGGAGCTCTAGTTACCCATGTTTTCATTATCATTATAAATCCCTAGAGTTCCAGTGTGGCACATAGAGGGACAACGAATTTCTTCCATTCGTGTCAGTTTTACACCCATCTCTTAACCTCATTCCAGCTAAGCTGTATGGCGCAAGTTTCTGACACCAGCACTCGTCTCCAGGTATTCGTTGGTCTTCCATGTCTGCTGCTTCCCTAGGGGTTCTAGTCAATGGCGACCCCTGTTAAGTCACCATTTCCTCTGCGTAGAGCATGACCGCATTTTCTCTTTCGGATCTCTAATTGCATTGGAGATAATATTTGGGAATATATTTTGAGAATTTTATGAAGGCATCTTTTTACAAAAACGTGTATCAGCTGACGCCACATTTCACGTTTCACAACGATAAAGTAAAGTGAATTTTGCATTGGAGTTGAAAATTCGCAGTTTTGTGCGCCGTGAAATGTGTGATGCGTTCCAAATTGCATGCAAAGAGCCAAATGCCGCCACAGCTTTCTTTATTCTGCTTTTGATATCATTGCTGGAACCTCTAGAAGCCGATATAACGCCGTCTAAATTGCAGAAAGATTGTACATCTTCGAGATCGATACCATCAATTGAAAAATTTTGCGTATTGCCTGTGTTTATGCTCATGACTTTGGTTTTCTGAATATTGAAAATTGAACTGGACAGCCCATTAACAACACTGAAAATGAACGAAAGTGAAAGGACTGTCCTTCTCCTGTCCTAAGATTCTAAATTAATTAGCTTTAGCTGAGAATTATAGGATGGCACAGGGCGACGGAAATCGTAGGGAACAAAATGTCTGCTTAAAAGAAAAGTAAGCAGGAAGCAGTAGGCAGTAGGCAGTTTGGAAAGCATATTTTAACGGCCGAGAGCTTTTTTTTGTAATACTCGCCCATAAGACGACGGAGAATTAGGTGAAATTCTAAATGCTTATAGGGATGAAAACTTAAACCAAAATTTAAACTGATTTATTTAAATATGAATTCAACATATTTACTTGATTTATAATTTTATATCATCAACAAACCAGGGATGTACAAAGTTGCAATATTTGTTAAAGCGACATTTGTAAACTAAGCTATGATAAATAAATGAAATGAAAACTGAATTCTTTTCATGTCCCCGTAGCGGGGCCTTTCGTTTTCTTTCGCATAAATACTATCAGGTCAGTCCATAAGTTCGTGCGTATTTTAGCCATAATTCCACTTTTGTACGATTTTTGCATACAAAAAATTTGCGGAATATGACGGAACTATTTATATTTTCTCTGATATATTGTGCATTCAATAAGTGATTTTAATCGCGGATAGAAGCACGTGTTGTTAAAAAATAAAATGGAATCTTCGAACGCGTATAAGAGGCATATTTTCTTTTTTTTTTTTATAAAAATGGTAAAAATGCAACAACTGCTGCTGCAGAAATAAACACTTTTCACGGAGAGGATAACGTGAGTGCAAGGACTGCGCAAAAGTGGTTTTCAAAATTCCGAAGTGGTAACTGCGACGTGGAGGATGCCCTGAAGTCTGGTTGCCCTGAAGTCTTTAACTCCGACGCCTTGCTCGAACTCATGGAAGCTGAGCCAAATTTGACAGTCGACATGATAGCTCAGAGGTTAAATTCATCGCATGGAACAGTTCACAGGAACCTGGTTCAGTTGGGAAAGGTTTCAAAGCTAGGCAAATGGGTTCCGCATGGGCTTTCCGTCGCCAACCTTCAGCAGAAAGTGAATGTGTGTTCTCAGTTGCTGCAACGCCTTGAAAATTAAAGTTTTTTGAACCGTATCGTTACTGGTGATGAAAAATTTGTACTTGGCAATAATCCTGTTCGCAAACGCCAATGGCTAGATAAAGATGAAACACCAGAACCGACCCCTAGAGATGGCCTTCACCCCAAGAAGATTCTCCTGTCTATTTGGTGGGATATGGCCGGTATTGTTTATTATGAACTTCTGGAACCAAACCAGACGATAACTGCTGATTATTATTCCCATCAGCTATCAAACCTGAATGAGGCACTTAACAAAAATCGACCGTCTTTAGTGAATAGACGCAAAGTTTTGTTTCACCACGACAACGCAAGACCTCATACCGCAAGGCAAACATTAGGCAAGCTGAACGAGCTCGGATGGGAGCTAATGCCGCATCCACCATACTCTCCGGATATTGCACCTTGTGATTATCACCTTTTCCGTGGTTTTCAATCCCATATGAGTAACAAGAACCACTCCTCAAAAGAAGGGATATCGAAGCGTGTTTTGGCTCCAAGGACAAACAATTTTTTGAGCAGGGAATTAAAAATTTGCCTAAACGTTGGGAAGACATTGTAAATAATGAAGGAAAATATATTATTAATTAATAAATAATTTGAACATCTTTTTTGTTAATTTTAAAACAACCTTTAAAAAACGCACGAACTTATGGACTGACCTGATATGTCCCCGTAGCGGGGCTTTGGCGGCCGTTAAGGGTTAATAGTTGTGAGCAATTAATTATCCAAACCAAATTTTTCAATTAGAATGACGCGAAATGTGCAGACAAATTTCTGGATCCCGATATTGCTATTTAAAATCCTGAGATTTCGGGATTTTCAAACGTTGTGCGGGGCTAAAAATATTTTAGTATATGCTTGAGTGTGGGCTTCACACACTTTCTCATTTTTTTCAAAATTTTAGCGCCTTGTATGTTAATTCATCACTCCATGCAACACTACTTATATAGTTAGTATACATAATAATTTGCAACATTCTACTTTTTTGCGTGAGTGGAATATGGTAAGTGATCTAAGAAATAAAATCTGTTATATACCTTTTTTTTTTCAAAGTACTCGAATGAATTGCCCTTTTTT
The DNA here is from genome assembly GCA_037575425.1 of Anastrepha fraterculus. Lineage (NCBI taxonomy): Eukaryota > Metazoa > Arthropoda > Insecta > Diptera > Tephritidae > Anastrepha > Anastrepha fraterculus. The sequence continues at coordinate 15,904 of JAYXIM010024788.1, read as the reverse complement.
GTGTTTAAACATATTAACCCTATCTCTTTAACATATGGCCGTTTTTTGTCACTTCCAGCGAAAATAAAAAAAACAAACACAAAACAGGTGAAATTGTTCCCTGGCCCCTTCTGCCAATAATAACTGTTTTGTATAGTACAATCACTCCTCGACACAATGAACTCTATACAGAGCACAGCAGTTGGTAAATTGTACATTTTTTCGTTGAAAGAATTTTATATAATTCTTTCCTCTTTTTCTTGTTGTTCTTCCTCGCTCTTTCAAGCTAATTGCACTGAAAACATTTATAAATTATTTTTAAATTATAGACATTTAACGCTTAATTAGACAGCGGAGAACACTGGAAAATTATTGACGTTGCGAGGTTACAGTAAGTTTTACTCAAATATACAGATGTACAGATATACAGATGCAGAAATGTATGCACACTTGAACCACCCAAAGCGCTAGTACACAACTTTAGTTAATAAGCGGCAGCTACAGGTATACATACATACGAAAATTCCGCAAAGTACCCAAAGGCCAGTAATGGCTTTCCTTAAAGTGGCCAGATACGCGTAATTAATTCAACTAATATCGGCTTTAATATGAGGGTCATAATTAATATACTTAGAATGTATTTGTTACAAGCAACTAACTACTTTGTCGGTTTAATTAATTTTATATCACAAATCTTTGTTTTCAAAACATCGATTTTTTTGTTTTTTGCATAAATGTCTTCCCAAACTATCCAAGAATGTGCCCTCAAACCTTCAGAAGCAAATTCAAAATATTTTCGCAGTTACAGAAGAAATTGTGAGCACGCGCCGAGCAGGTATACGAGCGGATTTTTTATATACAAAAACTTTGACGCGCGATTTCTCGGTTTTTTATTTTTACGATTTTTTCTAATTGGCAGGAAAAATAAGAAAAAGGTAAAAGTCCTATTGAAACGAGATAACATTGATTGATTTCGAAACTAAATTCTCTTCTAGTTGAACCTAAAAACCGTAAGAAAGTTATGATTAACCCACTTTTTAATTGTTTTTTGTTTTTCCAAAAAAATGAATTTGTTTTTTAATTAGCGAAAAATTGTTAAATTTCTAATTTTTTTTAATTTTCTTGGTTTAACTAGAAGCTATACTACTCGTATACTAAAATAAAAAAAATTTTAGGATTTTTGGTTTCAGATGAAAATTGCGACCTGCATCTTTCCCGCCACATGACACATGCACACTCGAGGCGCCTCGGCAAAATGCTTGTACCAGGAATAATATTGCATATATTTTAATGAAAAAATTTGAGAAGACTGCTGAAATATATAACAATAACACCTGAAAGTTTCGTTTCAATTGAATATTTCTTTCCTTCCCAAAAGAATTCTCGAAAAAATCGATTTTTTGAAGCCTCTAAAGCAGGCTCCCCCTTAATCTATTCGAGCATTTTATGTTAAGGAAGCCTGGTTTTCTTGGTTTTGTTTTTGGCTTTCAGCTCAGTTGTAGAAAGTTATTATTTGAAACCTGTTATAGTGAACGTTTGGGTTTGGCCAAGTATTTAGAATTACATTTAACCACAACGCATAGAAATTGTGAAGCCACTACCACCGATTGAAGTAAATTATCTTAAGGCGACACGGTGGTCTAAAAATTTCAAAAAATCAATTTTTTTTGATATTCCAAAAGTATAGTATCTTAAGAATATACTGTGAAATTTTCATGCGGAAATTGCTAATATTATAGCTTCTCCAGCCCTTTATCCATGTAGAGAGTGGTTCGCGCGCTCCTGTACCTCAAACTTTAAACTCATTTAGCTCGAAACGACTTTTTTCGGCACTGTGAAGATGAAAACAAAAATATTCTACCGAATCACTTGGAATTTGAAGACGTTGACTATCGTCGGAACTAGAATCACAATTTTATTTAAGAGGTTAGGGGTAGTTAGAGGCCCGAAAAAATGATGATTTTCAATAATTTTTTTTTTTTGCTAGTCATTTGCTTTATTTTACAAAAATAAAAACGTAACATTAATAAATCATGTTTCAACTTAACTTTAGCAAAATTAAAAAAAAAAAAAATTAATAATTGTTTTCAATCGCTGTTTGTGTGGAGCCCAGAAATCCCTTATGGGGATCATCGCAAGTCCTTGAAAAAGCATCTAAAATCAATCGAACAAGATACATTTTTTTTTATTAATAGATAATCTTGTGTCTGATCGAAACTTTTTTTGAAAATTAGCAGGAAATATTTTTTAGATTTTCGAGAAAAAAAATCGAAATTTTGGAAAAATATCGAAAGTTTTGAAAAAAATCGAAATTTTGGAAAAATGGAAAGTTTGGAAAAAAATCGAAACTTCGAAAAAAATCCTTCGATCAGGCACGAGTGTTTTATGTTTTTCAAATACAGTATAATTATTGAAATCTTCCGAGCGATTTTTAAGTTTCAATGATCACCAGTTCAAAAAACATGGTTTAGAGAAAAACGCATATAAAGTTTTGCTATCGAGCTCCGGAGCGCCCGAGCGCCCTTTGTTAATTGTTGAATAACTCGAAAAGTATTTGTCGGATTCACTTCAAATTTTCACACAATATTTCTGGAATATTATACTTTAAGACAGTGTAAAACCAAAAAATCCTATTTTTTGAAAATACTGACTACCCCTAACCCCTTAAATAAAAAGTGAAACAAGGCCCGATTTTGTCAATTTTTAATTTCTTCGATTTGACCATAACTGCACTTTTTCTGATTAAGAATCTACTTGAATTTTGTGTTTCAGTTGAGTAGAAGTCTCGAAATCACCTACGCCGTCCGGGTCTGATTTTTCGAGAGGACCCTCTCTTCAGCGGCATTTTTATAATAATAAATATTGATTTTAAAATAAAAATAAAAGTTTTTTGTATGCTCAATAGATGTAGTAGGAAACACAAAAAGTTGAAATATCGTTTTTTTAAATTTTTAATGGCAAAAAAAAAATCGTGAAAATAGGTGAAATTTTCGTGCTCTAGACCACCGCGTCCTCTTAAGGACAGCCGAAGCCGTTACTGGGTGTCTATAGTCAAAGCAAGTTCAGGCAACTCATAACCCTCTCTAAGGATAAACTGAGAATGCTCACGTGCATTCCCACAGTCCACTGTAAACTGCGTAGTCACCTGCACATGATCGCGTTATGGTTCACTGGCTCTTGCCGTTTCTGCGACCAAGCCCCAGAGACTCCAGCACACCTTCTTCTCGAATGTGTCGATATAGCGCGAAGAAGGTTAAAACATCTCGGCCGGACGCGCCCAGAAGAAAGGCACATATGTACACTCTTTATCTTAATTTTTGTTAAGTGAACTGAGTTTTATTTTATTTTTTTTTCAATTATAAAATAAAAGAATTTTTAATCGTAATTTTAATCATCTAAACATATTTGATTTACCCATTTATTTAAGTATTTATTTATTTATATTCAGTTTTATCCAACAATAAAAGTTTAACTCGGGGAATTTTTTTGTTTGAATTTTCTTAAATGGCCCGAAGTTTTCGGATTGGAAAGTGTTATATGCGCTTCTGATAGGTAATTTAGTTAACTTTCATATTACAAAAATAGCTTTAATGTAGGCCAACTATATCCCGCGATACGGTCAATTTAAAAACAAATTTTTTTTTCAGAACTGAAAAAAATTAAACTTAAACAGACTAAAGCCCCATAGAGCATTTGTGGAATGATAGAACATTTTTCAAAATCATTCGAAAGCCCTATATTATGGAAGAATGTCGAAAAATCGTATTTTATGTAACAGTAAATTGATGCCATAGAAATGGAATGCTGTTATTAATGCAAAAGAAGAGTAATAAAATACTAAAATTGTGTGATTTTCGTTTAATTTTATGATATAAGGCTGAATTCACTGGAAAAAGTTGTGTACACTTTATTTTGATGCTCGCAATATATGTATGTACATGAGTCACTTCACACACTTCAGCACTTGCTGTCTAACTGTCAAACCAGCAGGCAAGCCAGCCTGCCAACCACAAGGCAGGCAACCAACCGCTTACCCAACCGGTTTGCCTAAACTATAAATGAACCAGCTGAAACTTAAATTTGCACACCCTTATTAACTAAATACTGGATTTGTATTTATTTTATTATTTTCAATGATCAGTTTTACAATTGATTTTCGATGAAGTAAATAAAGGTGCCAGTTTGTCGTCTATCGGAATATTGATTGTAAGACTACAGAGCCTGAAAATTATGGAATATTTTTTTGCTTGAGCAGATTTTAAGGTTTTTGCGTTGAATCTTAATTGCACCTTTTCCTGTGGTAATTGCACCTTCCCAGAGCTTTTCATCAAGCACATCATATACATACAAACATGCGTACATACATACATACATACATACATAGTGCTATATAGGCTTTTATAGGTATGGCGAAGTTAAAAATCAAGGTTAAAGTATTTTTGAAAGAGCAATGAAGGTAAGCAATTGTGAACAATTAAAATTTAAATTTGTAAAATGTCCAGGTTTTCCTTGAGCAGAATTGCAAGTATTGCAAGTCAAGTAGAGCAATAAAATTGCAATAAAATTATCGACATTTCGTTTCGTATTTCACTAGAAAAAAATTTAATAAATAAAAAACGCATTTTATTTAATTAATTTTGAATTTAATTGGTATTGGAAATGATTTTTATTTAATATTTAATGCGTTCAGCAGTTTGCCTTCAGCGCACACATGCAAGCATATGCATGTATAGGGTGTTTTTGTGACAGCTTGAAAGCTGAAAATGATAATACGAAACAGAATATATCTCGAATATTCGAATGATTTGCCTTTATTATATTTGTTAATCGAATTTTAATATTCATTAATTAAATTTAATTTATTTTATAATATTTTATGCATTTGTTCATATTTATTTTATTATTTTATTTTTACTACAATCTAGTAGATACTTTCATGGAACTCATATTTCATATTTTTTTAATATAATATCCGGCATATTTCTGTCCATCGCGTTTACGAGTTATACTTGCATGGACGCCTCGATCAGTCCAATTTTTGGCTACTTTTATAAATAAATCTGAATAATAAATCTAAATTACCCCAATCGCCGAATCGACATTTCGGCGTTGTTGTTGTTGTTGTTGTAGCAGTAAAACAAGCCCTACCAGTGTAGTGTATATCACGGGTTTTCTTCGTATAACTCATCTAAAGGTAGGCCCAGGAAACATGCTGTTTCGACAGGTTGGGTCCAGAGGGAGAGGGGTGTTAGATGAGTGGGTTTTAAAGGGCATTTGAGAAGGTGGTTAGTAACGCACGGGCTGCTCTCACATGCCGGACATATGTTTGGTATGTCAAGATCGATTCTGGATAAATAGGAGTTTAACCTGTTACAATATCCAGACCATAATTGAGCAAAGTTACGCGGGTCTCACGGAGAAGCTGAATCTCTTCATCTGCTGTAGGTGGTGGTTGGACTCCAATTACGGCATTCGGTGATCGGGAGCTTAGAAAGGTTTTAACGGTCTCCCGGTGAATGTCGTTTATTGTCTTTCTAAACACTGTCTGGTCCAGTAGATGTCAGTTCGTTTTGTCATAGATCTCGTCGCCGTAATTGAAGACGTGTCTCCTGACGTGCCTAGGAGGCGGCTCTGGCTCAAGCAGTTGTTTGAAAGAGTGAAACCTGCGGTAGCATCCTAACAGGGACTGCTTGCTGAGCAGTTTATTGTGTTCCATTGCAGGGAGCATCTGTCTCGTTGTGAAAGTGTTGAAGAGGGTACATCAGGAGGCCTACCGTCGCTGTCCGAATAGCAGTGTTTTAGCAAGTCTGTATCTTTATCCTCTGTATGCCACTAGTTCCAGGTGACCAGACAGGCGCAGCATAGTTTAGAACTGGCCGGTCGATTGCCTTAAACGTCGATAGCAACAATTCTTTGTCTTTGCCCCAAGTGCTGCCGGCAAGCGATTGAGGATCTTGTTGCAATTTTCACCTTTACTGGCAATTGCGGCTGTGTGCGCAGAGAAGGAGAGTAGCAGAGCAAACTGTCGAAGGTTACATCCAAAATTTTGGGATTTTTGACAGTCGGAATTGGTGTGTCATCGACTTTTACCTTGAGTTTACTGGGGCGGCAGCTCTTGTTCGGAGAAAACCCGAGTCATTCCGGTGCATCCTCTTCAACACTTCGCTCTATGAACTTTGCGAAAAGATTTATTTTTTCAAAGTAAATTTCCACAATTAGGAAGCGGTTGCCGTTGTTTTGGCGATTCATGATGACTTGCCCATCTTTACAGAATAGAAATGTCAACACAGCAAACACTTGACCATTCTCAGCTATCAAACCATAGTTATCGATATCGATAGTTCTTATGCAACTACAAGAACACCCCATACAAAGTGGTGCACCATTAAAAATTAAGGGTAAAGGGAAGTATTTCACAAACTTTCAAAATCCAAAAATAAAAGCTGAGAGGCTTTATGGCTGCTGACTGTTTTCGAAAAAACTTGATCACACATAAATTGTCTCAAAAAAAAGGGAGCAAACAAGATATGCCTGCAGCTAATAATTCTTAACTGGCCTACGTAAGTGCGCATGGAAATTCAGTGCATGCCCTCATGGAGCAACGGAGATGAAGATGATGCCAGTGTCTTTATTATTAGGTGCGCAACTAAGTTCTCGATGTTTTTTTTTTGATGAAAATACAACTTATTCGAAGGTTTTTGGCCTTCCTTCACGCGGACGGTCATCAGCATTAAAATCACCGTCTTTGAAGCGATGGAACCAATCTCGGCACGTGGTTACACTTAAAGCAGCATCTACATAAACTTTTTGTAGCTCTCGATGCGCTTCAGCCGCCCTTTTTTTCGAATGAAAGAGGAGGATACTAAGGCAGCCTTGGTTCAGCTTAAATGAGATACGAAGCTGAAAATTATTTCCTTCACTTCTTACAACAACTACACTCATAAAGCAGTTTCTAAATACAAAAAACTACTATACCTACAACTATTTATTTTTAACTGCATTGTTGCCACCTGTAATTTCTTACATTCTTATTTAACGAAAAGTTGAGAAAACTAAGTCGGGTTTTATTATTTCGACAAACTGATCTGATAGTGCACAGTTAAAATAACACTTTGGCTTATTATTCTTAGAGCAATTTTCTCAACTAACCGTCAATGTTACGGCTCACTTCAGTAGTTTGTGAACTAGAAATTTTATTTCCTTCAGGCAGTCAATAAAAAGAAAATAGTGTGCACTTTAAAAATCCGTCGGGTAGAAGAGCCTACAGTGTTGGTGAAACTAGAAAACGGCCTATAGACGACTTTTGATAATATAAAAAAAAATTCGCTTGCTAACAAATACTCTGAACTTCTTCGCCTACTCAAGTCATTTCCAGTAATTACATAATTTAATGGCAAATTATCATTAATAGCACCAGTATTTTTACAACTTGTACTTTGTTGAAAATATTTATTATTAATTAAAGCTGATGTCACTAAATAAATCTGAAATTTGAGTAAACACTTCAGCGTCAAGCGTCTCCACAGTTAAGTACTTACATGCCCAGAAGCCTGTACACATTTTCTCATGTCGGCATATAAATCTACATGCATATCTGAGTGCTAGCATACAAGCAAAGAAAGCTCCTGGTTGATGTGTATTGAAATGTGTAAGGTGACAATCATAAAACAAAAATCAACAACAAATTCGATTACCTAAGACATCGCAAAGTTTGTACTAATTGAACTTACAAATGCTTTTTGCTTTAATTTTTATTTAATGTTGATAATTTCTTGTTTTTTCTCCAAGCGCACTTGTACTTTGTCAACACAACCAATCACTTAAAATTCTCGCTTTTGCAATGAGGCAACGACAACGCATGGCTGAAGGGAGAGCAAAATTCAAACAAATGCTGCCGCATGATGAGTTATGTAAAGGTCCAGTAGCGCAATGCATCTAATAGTTTTTCAAAATACGTACAAGGTTTTGTTAGTGTGTAATGGAAGTAGTGCAGGTAGAATTGAGATAAAATCACGTATACGCACTGTTACACTTTTGGCTGCAGTGCTGATTGGAGTTTCGATTACATGGAAAAGCATTCCAGTAGGTGCTGATAAATAGTTTGTTTACACATCGTGCCATTGATATTAATTAATTCGTGCAATTGCAATACAAAAAGAGAGTGAGAGGAATCAATCAATTGTTGATTATTTGCTAACATATTGGCGTGTTCTAAGTAGGTTAAAAAATGTATGACTGTAAATATACGCAGTGCACTAAGACTGGAAAGAAAAGCTGTGTGCAAATATTTTCTTTCAAAATACATATTGCATTGATATCTAGTACTAAATTCGGGTTCTAAAATTGTATTCCACGGTTTACTAGCAAAAACTTTGTGTGCTAAAACTTTGTGCTAAACTTTAGTACTACTAATTTTGCTCTAACGAAAACTTATTATTCTATTTTCACTACATCGGGAGATATTTATAAAATATTATTTCTCGTAAGGTACTGAAAAATTTACACCAAATTTAGTACTAATTTTTTTTGTTCTTAAAAAACTTTATATTTATAAAGAAATAAAATATTATTTCCTGTAATGTACTAAACAATTTAATGTACTAAATTTAGTACTAAAAATGTTTTCTTCTTAAAACGCTTTTAGATAGATATTGATTACATCGTAAATTGTTTATAGACTTTTTTCGTCTAGTACTAAATAATTTATTACCTAAATTGTTTCTCGTTTCTAAAACCTTGTAATTATATTTTGATTATATCAGTAATGCTTTATAAAACTGCATTAAGGAAGCAATATTTTTTATGTAGTACCAAAAAAGATACTGTTTTTGTTTTTTGTTTGCTAAAGGTTACGATTATATTTTCTTTAGTTCAGGAGTTATTTATAAAATATTATTTTTTCTAAGGTTCCAAAATATTTAGTACTAAATTTTTGTTGTTGTTAAGAAATATATAAATTATTTACATAATAAATGCATCATTGTGCCACTACTTTTTTCTTTTCAAAAGTTTAGTAATTAAATATTGAGCATCATAAATTATTTATAAAATTGTATTAAACGATTAATATTTTTATGTATCTTTAAAAAATTTGATTGCATAATTTTTTTTAATTATAATTATGACATTATAAATTATTTATAATTTTTGTTTGTTTTTATTAAGTACTAAAAATCTTAGTCCTCTTATTTTTGTCTTATTAAAAATTTAGCACTGCTAGTTTGGCTACAGTGCAATCCGGTTGCTCATGTAAGTCCAAAAATTAAATAAACTGACTAAAAAGGCAGTACTCCTTTTTCTTATTAGTTCTTCGTCATTTGATGGAGGTTAGTAAATAAATTATTAATAAAGATTCTGGTAGAATACTAAAATATTCAGTACTCTAATAAACTATTTAGTACCCTAGTACTAAAATATTTAGTACTCTGATAAAATATTTGTTACCCTAGTACTAAAATATTTAGTACTCTAGTACTCTAATGCGCTAAAAAAGGTAGTACTTTTATTTTTGAATAATTAAAAATTTAGTACTCTTATTTTTGTCGTATTAAACATCAAGTACTCTTATTTTCGTCTTATACAAAAATTTACAATAGTACTTTTATTTTTGTCTTAAAAAAAATTGAGTACTCTTCTTTTTGTCCAATTAATAATTGAGAACTCTTATTTTTGCGTTATTCAAATTTCTTACTTTCATTTTTTTTCATATTAAAAATTTAGTACTCTCTTGTTTCAGCGTAATACTGCTACTGACATACTAAAGAAGGAATACTTATTTCTCTTACAAAGAGCTTAGGAATTGTTTTAAGGTTATAAAATAAGCGAATGGAATTCTTCTTCTTTTTAGTACTAATCTGTTTAATACTCTTTAAACACGCAAACAATTTGGTATTTTTATTTTTGTCTCATTCAAAATTTAGTGCTCCTATTTCTGTTTATTAAAAATTAAAACTTTTATTTTTGCCTTCTTATGAAGGTTACTACTCTTACCTTTAGTCAAATTAAAAATTTAGTACTGTTATTTTTGTGTTTTTAGAAATTTGGTGCTCTTACTTGTGTCTTATTAAAAATTTAGTACTTTTATTTTTGTCTTTTTAAATATTTAGTACTCTTACTTTTGTATAATTCAAAATTTAGTACTCTTATTTTTGTCTTATTAAAAATTTAGTACTCTTACTTTTGTATAATTCAAAATTTAGTACTCTTACTTTTGTCTAATACAAAATTTAGTACTTCTTTTTTTGTCTTATTAAATTTAGCTATTGGGAATGCATCGCAATTCTGATGCTGATGTAAAAACAAAATTTCAATGCCAAATTACTTTCTAATGCCAGTAAAAGTATTTCAATGCACAACAAACCACCTTCTGTTCACTGCTCCTCAGTTAGTTACATCTACTCGTATAGCAATAACAATACGCATCAATTATAGCGCAAAGCATCGCATGCCTCTATGAAGCGCCTCTATCAAAAGCTTTAATTGTTCAGAATAATACTTGCTTGTGATTTCTTACTTCATGGTTGATTTTAATTAAATGCAACTTCAGTTACATTTCACTGCAAATTAGTATAACCCATTAAATGAGAGCCACCCAACGGTACAAAGGTTCAAATATGTTTTAGTTGAGCGCAAAATTGTGATTGGCTACACTAATGGCATTCCACTGCATATAAACAAACAACGGCACACACAGATATACATATATATATTTACAATATGTAAGGACAAATATGAAGGAACACATATATATACACATACATACATACATATATACATACACACTTAGTTGAAAAATAAATAATTGCTTTAAATGAATTGGCAAGAAAGTGCAACTGCGCTAATAACAAAATGCATTCATTATGTAAATACATACACACAAATACATATATGTAGATATGTATTTATACCTACCCACATGCACACATGCACACATACACACATGCACCCCAAAGGTATGATACTGCGCTAATAACAGTCGTTTAAAATTGTCAGTCCACTGCCCATTCAACTGCAAAGCAATCAATTTAATAGAACTGAAAGTGGCAGGTTGCGGCCAGTAATGTGCAAAGTGCAAAAGTTGCCTGACTTTCTGACTCTTCAACGCATGACACGACGTTGCAAAACACTTTGCAAATAATATATAGAAGTTTCGAAAATGTGTGTAAGTGTAGCTAGCACACCTGCATGCAAATACAAACTAACACAGAGAAACATCGTAAATGTAAAAAATATACGAAATTCGCGCTTTGCGTGCCCAAGAAATTCAATAAAGCATTCATCTTCATTTCAACTACTCGTACAACATATGACGCATGTGTGTGTGTGCTCATATGCATGTAGCTATATGTATGTGTATGTGTGCAAGTATTTTCCTTATATTTATTTTAATAATTTATTTTCGCTATTTGCAATCGCTAATGCTCGTCGCCGATATCTATTACAGAGTAGCCAAACGTTGGAAATGTGGTCATTTGTATGCTGACAAGCGCGGAGCAGCTATTATCGTTAGCTTGCGCTATTATTCTTTGTTCATATGCCTCTACGAGAGGTATCTTTTATATACATATATAGTAGACACATGTGCATGTGTGTATGTAATTATTTTTATTATATATTTTTTCGAGCTTGTCAATCATTGTTGAAATGCAAATTTCGCAAAACAGGATATTGCATTTGAATGCGGGAGGAAGAAGGCAAAGAAAAGCAAAAGTGATGAGTGCTTACATCCATATTTATATCAAACTACGAAATTAAATAAAATACGAAAAAACACATTTAAATATGCATGCGTAGATGGCAACTAACGATAATTGCGCCATTGCGTTGGAAATTTTATACAACAGATTGCAATTTTGAAGTTTCTTCAGCAAGGCAGAGTTAGTGAGTGAATGGACTTACAGCGAAATAAAAAATAAAATAATCTGACTAAAATTAAAAATAAAAATATCAGACTAAAATGAGTTGATTTTGGAGATGTCTAAATAATGAATTGAGCCAATATGAGCTAAGACCATGCAACTCCTTCTGCGTGTAAGAAGGTTCAATGACGGACGAGTATCGTTTCCCCGGCAGTCGGCTCTACGTCACCGGAACGCCCCAATTTTACTAAATTGCTGGCCAAGGAATGTCAATCCAGCTGCACTCGTGGTTCATGTATGGGGCATGTTTTTCCTGCTACAATAACAACAATAAAAGCGTATGAGTACAGCGGGTGGGATATTACAACACCCTCCCTTTTGGGCGATACGTTTTGAAATGTTTGCTCCATATGGATAAGTTTTATGGTGCTGAAAAATCAAGCAATAGTGATTTGTTTAGCCTTCTAGGAGTTTTTTATTTTTTTCTTTGTTTTTTGAGCGCTCAGATCAAAAGCAGCCAAAATAGCCAACCAATACTGATTCTATCGTACTAATTTCATCGAGTAAAACCTCCAAGTTCCGTCTTCAATCACTTTAATTTATTCAAGGCATTCCTTGTATCACCCATAAAACAGCTCTCTGCGCGTGAAATCTATGTAAGACATTACGGAGGCTCAAAAAAAGAATGATGGAATTTTTCTGGATGTCATCACCAAATTTTGTATTATGGGGGAAAAATAGGAGACATCTATTTTTTACTTTTTTATTTTGACTCGCGCGCCCATGTTTTGGAAATTATAAAAATAATTTATTTTTATTTTTTAATTTTTTTATTTCGATTCAAAAATATAAAATAAAAAAATAATAAATAAATAAAAAATATATATTTGACTTTGAAAAATATAAAACAAAAATGTTTTTTTTTTTTGTTTATTTTGGCTCGTGCCGCCAATGCTTTGAAAATTACCATTAAATACCCATGCAAAAAATACACTTTTTCATAAGTTTGACGCTTTGAAAGTTATAAAAAAAAATTATTTTTATTTTTTAATGCTTTGTTTTGATTCGAGCCGCCAACGCTTTGAAAAATATAAAAAAAATGATTTCTACTTTTTTATATTTTATTTAGAAACGCTAAATTTGACGCTAGAAAAATATAAAAAAAATTTGTTTTTATTTTGGCTCGCGCCGCCAATATTTTGAAAATTTTCAAAAAAAAACTTTATTTTAACTTTTTAATTGTTTTTCTTTTGTCTATGAAAATAATAAAATTTTGGTAAAACTTTTTTTCCAATTTTTTTTCAACTTTTGTTTTTGACTCGTAGCGCCAATACCTTGGAAATAATACAGAAACCATTATTTTTATTTTTTGATTGTTTAATTTTGACTTATGTGGCCAATGCTTTTCAAAACGGAAAAAAATACACTTCTCCGTAAATTTGACACTTTGAAAATTATAAAAATTTTTTTTTTCTTAATTTTTTTATTTTTATTTTGACTCGTGCCGTCAAGGCTTTGAAAATTTTAATGGTAAATTCCCACAGAAAAAATATTCTTTTCTGTAAATGTTACGCTTTGAAAATTGAAAAACAAAAAAATGTATTTTTATTTTTTTATATTTTTTTATTTTTATTTTGACTTATGCGGCCAATGCTCTGCAAATTATTACTAAATTCCAAGGAAAAAATACACTTTTCCATAAATTTAATATAAAGGGTGGTTAAATTTCAAGAGCCTAAAGGTCAAGCTTTTTCTGCATTTCCTTTCACATTTTTCAAGTCCAGACTAACTCAATTTGAATCATGGAAGGATACACAATCGAGCAACGCGTTAAAGTTATTCAGGCTTATTATGAAAACGGGCAACAGTGAATGACCAATTATTGAAGAAAATCATCTTCAGTGATGGGACACATTTTCACCTCAGTGGATTCGTCAATAAGCAAAATTGCCGCATTTGGGCGAATGATAGTCCCAAAAGAGATTACCGAAGAACCAATGCACCCACAAAGAGTGACTGTTTGGTGCGGTTTATGGGCCGGCGGCATTATTGGGCCGTATTTTTTCCAAAATGAGGCCGGTGAGGCGGTTACTGTGAATAGTATCCGCTATCGTGAGATGATAACTTTTTATGGCCCGAATTGGAAGATATGGATGTGGACGATATGTGGTTTCAACAGGACGGTGCCACTTGTCACACAGCTAACGAAACAATGGGACTTTTGCGCGAAAAATTTGATGGCCGAACGTCGCGGCGATGTCAATTGGCCGCCAAGATCATGTGATTTGACACCGTTGGACTTCTTTCTTTGGGGTTATTTGAAAGAAAAGGTGTACGTCGATAAGCCAGCAGCAATTCAAGAGCTAAAGGGTGAGATAATTCGGCACATTAACGGCATAGAACCTCAATTACGCCTCAACGTCATTGAAAATTTGGACCATCGGATGGAGGTGTGCCGCCGAGGCTATTTGGCCGATATTTTCATCCGTACGTAATTGAGCCATACCAGTATTATCATAATAAAGAGAAATGACAATAATTTCCTAAAAAATTGTATTTTATTCAAAATCAACACCGGCCCTTGAAACTTAACCACACTTTAGAATGATTACAGATTAATTCCTCTAGTTATTTCCCTTCACAAATGTCCAAAACAAGAAACTTTATACTTTATTAAAAAAAAAATTATAATTTGTACTACTTTTTACAGCGACCCTAAAAACACCACAAAAGTAAAAAAAAAATTATATAATATGCGGAAAAGTACATTTTTCTCTATGAAATTTAATGGTAATTTTCAAAGCATGGCAACGCTTTGTGGTACTGGTAAATACTAAATGAAAAAAAATAAAAAAATAAAATTTAATTGTCTCTTTTGTATGGCCATGGAATAAATTTGTTTATGGAGCAGCATCAAGAACTAGAATTTTTGCCTTTTTGGCCAGAGGGAAAGGTTATAATAGTTGGCTATCTCCAGCATACGCCTATAAAGGCATACGCTGATTTTGAAAGAATTTCTCTAAAAATGAAATAAAATTAAATAAAAAATATATAAAAAAAAAATAAATAAATTGACTACTAAAGCAGAAATTCCCTACAACTGTTCTATTGTTAACAGTCAGTACATTTTCAATGCTTTTAAAAATATTAACGTTTACACTTCAGCTAAGCGCACTATGGCGCAAAATTATTCAACGGAAGGATGGCTCAAAAAAGAATGTTTTTTTCTTTCTGAATGCCTTCACCTAAATTTGTAATATGGCTAAAAAGTAGGAGACACCTATTTTTTATTTTTATATTTTTTTATATTCATATTTTGAACGCCAATGCTTTGGAAATTATACAAACAATGCTTGAAAATTAATTTCAATTACTTCAGACTGATTTTTAAAAATTGTTTCCGTTCGCGGCCTCCACATTTTTTATATGGAGGAAATCGGCCACCATCGCCAGCAGAAAAAAATGTCAAAAATCAACGCAATATCAATTTTTGAATCACTTGAGATATGCAATTTATTATAACTAAAATCAATGATCATAAAACTGCATATCCAAAATTTTGCTGAAAATTCTGTTCGAAAAGTCTCAAATTTTGATTAAAAATTTGTCAAATTTGAAAAATTTTAAATTTTTGATGAATTTGAAGATTTTTTAATCTTTGATGAATTTGAAAATTTTGAAATTTTTGATGAATTTGAAAAGCCTAAATTGTTTGATGAATTTGAAAATTTTAAATTTTTGATGAATTTGAAAATGTTGAAATTTTTGATGCATTTGAAAAGTTTCAACTTTTTGATGAATTTGAAAAGTTTAAAATCTTTGATGAGTTTGAAAAGTTTAAAATTTTTGATGAATTTTAAAAATTTTTAATTTTTGATGAATTTGAAAAATTTTAATTTTTGATGAATTTGAAAAATTCTAATTTTTGATGAACTTGAAAAATTTTAAATTTTTGATGAATTTGAAAAATTTTAAATTTTTGATGAATTTGAAAAATTTTAAATTTTTGATGAATTCGAAAAATTTTAAATCTTTGATGAATTTGAAAAGTTTGAAATTTTCAATGA
>JAYXIM010024726.1:0-11175 GCA_037575425.1 Anastrepha fraterculus | reverse complement strand
AATCCATTGTACTGCACTCTGGTTCCCCTTTTAATTTTCTTTAAATCTACTCGACCTCCGCAGAAATCTGAGTAGATCTTGTGGTACCAAGGAGCCAAGGTCGCCGCTTCTTAATACATCAGTGCCAAAGACCTCAAGTCTGATTCGAGCGAAGGCGGAGCAGACACACAGAAAGTGGTCCGCCGTCTCATCCTCCTCTCCACTTGCTGGACAAAGTGCACTGCCTGAGATGCTCACCTTTTCCATGCGCGTTGCCCACAGAAAGTGGCTCGTCATCAGTCCAACCAGCCTCCTACAGTTCCCTCTGCTTAGTGACAGGAGGAACTGCGACAGTCGGTCGGACATGACAGGTAGCATCAGTTTTGTCCATCTGCAGCCTCTCTCAGCCTGCCAAGCTCGCTTCCTTAATGTGTCATGGAAATAGGAGGCAGAGAACGTTAAATATAGAGAATTCTCACGAGCTACGAATAGTGTGAATTGTCAAAAATGAAGTGAAACCGCGAACACTATTTCACCTCGCTTAACTCGACAGCGGGGAAGTTCTTAACAGGGCTGATTACAGTGAATTATGTACAAGTACATTGGTTCTGCTCAGTTTTTGGTTTCTGTATGAAATCAAATTGACGAATGCCGACGGCATTTTGCAAGGCATTTGCTTGTGCATTTTTATGTTCCCTTGGTAAACGAAAATTTATTCAATTTGTATTTTCAAACAAAGGTGATGAAGAAAAAATGATTGAATTATGCGCCAACATTTCAAATC
The DNA here is from genome assembly GCA_037575425.1 of Anastrepha fraterculus. Classification (NCBI taxonomy): domain Eukaryota; kingdom Metazoa; phylum Arthropoda; class Insecta; order Diptera; family Tephritidae; genus Anastrepha; species Anastrepha fraterculus. Next base: position 10,412 of record JAYXIM010024726.1, on the reverse strand, counting down.
AAAGTACCCTTAATATTTTGATTTAATTTGTAAAAATTCATTATAAAACGACCTCTCACATTTTGGTATGTGCGTTTTAGTAAATTTAAAAGTAAACAAATTTGATGAAAATTTTTACTAATTTTTTGAGTCGAAATTAATTCATAGCATACATGTGTTTTGGTATATCGACATATGTATTTACATTTGAACATGCATTTATGGCAAACCAATTTTTTTTCAATTTACATTTTATTACAGGGAATAATAATATACATAAATTTGTATGTATGCATTTTCTAGATAGTATAAAAGTTTAAAATAAATAAAGGAAAACTTCAAAGAAACGTATTTGCATATATGGGACAACTAAGTTCTATTGCATCTTTAATAAATAGTGTTGCACGCATATGTATGCACTGAAGCAACATGACCTACCTCACGAGCATCGCCTTATCATATTTCATGCAATAATTAGGGTGTAAATATTCGAATGATCGAATTCCTGCAAATGCTAAAACAACTTCTTCTGCATATGCATCGACGACACTTGATGCCCTAACTATATATATATATATATGTACGTTTTATCAAATCAAAAAATTCTGTATACAAAACGCTTCATTACCAGGCACACAGGAAGATGGCATATGCAAATATAAATATGTGAATTGAATTCAAGCAAAACAATGCTCATTAATATACACATATGCATGTACATAGAACCGCACACACAGGGCATTCGCTTTATTCCTCAAAATGCGTATGTCGTTCAAAGCTAAAATTCTATGCCTAGCGACTATAAGAACAAAATGCAGTCATAGACGCAGGCGTAGCGGCCATCATTCTAGTTGCCATAGCGCTGAACAGTTGCGGCGGCGCCGAACAGTTTCAACTATTGTACTGTGCAACAAAAACTCATCTTCAAAAAATTCATTGATAAATTCGAGCTCATAGTTCTAAGAGCAAGAACTTTCATTCATAAAACGAGCCGCCCATATGCCAATTTTCTCGACAATTCGAAAATAGTCAATATTGGAATATTTCGCGTAGAATTATTTGCCAATATTTGATAAATCTTCAATTTTTGTCAAGTCGAGTGCCCGCGGCATCGTACATATGTATGCAAAAATATATGTATGTAAATATGTCTTTCTAAATGCTCGACAGCCGCAGCTGCTGTGCGTCAAGTGCGCGCATGAGCATACAGTAAGTTGCAGAAGAAAACAAGTAGCTTAAAAAAAAGGTCTGATTCGGACATTTTAATACTAATATAAAATTTGGAAACAATTATTTTATGTTAACTGATAGTAGGCAAATAGTTAATTAGTAGATTACTTTACGTATGTAGTTTTTCAATTGATAAAAAGTGCACAAAACATATGCATATATCTGCAGTTAGAAACTTACTCTGAAATCAGAGCATTTGAAGATGCCTGTAAACATTTCACGCTTACTGTACATACAATGCTGTGCCAATGAATGTGCGCTGCGCCTATGAATGCGCGCTGGATTTCTTGAGAAGTTTTACCGTTTTATCTTGTGCTGTGGCTGGTGAGCATACATACACACAGCATATACACATGCGCAAATGTATATAAATTCACAAATGTATATAAATTCACAAATTTACATTTGCATATGCCATCTTCCTGTGCGCCTGGTAATGAAGCGTTTGCTATAGAGGATTTTGATTCAGTTGAAGGGAATTCAACAAAGTTTTACAGACACCAGACAGACAGACATAACATGTACATAATTTGGATGATTTGGAGAAATTCAAATATATAGGTCATATTAAAAAGCGACCTAGCATTCTTTGCTTCTAATCACCAACAAATTCTTATCGACTGCTGGTAAATTTACATAATTCAGCCCCTCACTGTTAATTTTTGTTGAAAAATCTGTCTATGGTGAAATTGTCTTCGCGAGACGAGTACCCCTCGAAAATGAACACTTTCCTGTCATTAAGACTTCTCTATATTTAACGTTCTCTGCCAGACGTGTCTTCTTCTGATTACTCGTACTACTTTTTGTGCAACAAATTGAAGCAATGACTGGCGGCAAAAAGATTTTATTCAAACGTGGAGGTGATTGCAGAAACGTATAGCTATTTTTCAGACTTGGACAAATCCGATTTCGAATAGGAAGGGATCAAACTAAAATAAACAGCGTTGGACGAAATGTATGAGCCTGAAAAGAAACTATGCCAAAAAATAAAAATGGCTTATCTCAAACAATTTTTTTTTTGTTCCTTGTTCACTCCAATCGGGAGCATAGAACCTCGACAAGACTCAGTCTTGCGTTGGTTTCGTTAATCTGTTTTGATTTCTGACAATGCCCACCTGTCGTTGCTTAGAAACGACGCATTCTTACCGCTTGAAGCGCCATCTGTGTGTCCCATTTTTCTGGCGGAAGGATCACACAGATGGTTGAGGACATCGCTAAATTTTGATGTGTCTGCTGCGCTATTGCCGCGATTGCCCGCTTCCTCTTGCTGGCGCCACTGTTGCTTGTTTTAGCAGCCACAATGAATTGGAAGGATAAGGTTGTTGAGGTTGAGGAATTAAATTGTTATTATTATTTTTTTTTAATTTTTTTTTATGAGAAACTAGGAAAGTAGGTAAGTTTGAAATGGCAGGCTAGTGCACTTACGCTAGACTTCCGAGCTGCCTCAAACAATTAAGTAGTTTTTATTTTTGCACACCCTTGTAAAACTATTGTAAAAAAATATTCGGCCTATAGAAAAAGAGCAATCTTCAATTCGGATATACAGGGCGCAGCGATTAAAATTTGGTTGTGGCATCATTAGTGTGTTGTCACTTTTACATTCGACCGAACTTGGGGCGCTTTTTTCGGTCTTTGTTGTCTTGGTTCGTGCGGCAGCTTCCATTGGGATGATTGAGCTTTGATTTCCACGTCATAACCATACGCCCACGATTCGTCACCAGTTATGACTTTCTGGAGCAAATTTGGGTCGTCGCGGACAGAGTCCAACATCTCATTAGCAATGTTCATGCGATGCTGCTTTTGGTCGAAATTAAGCAGTTTTGGTACGAATTTTGCGGCGACCCGTCTCTTGCCCAAATCATTGAAAAAATCGAATGGCAGGAGCTAATCGATATGTCTAGGTCCTCTTACGGTGGTTCGACGATTGGCCAATATCATTTTCTTCACTTCATCGTCATTTTTTCGTCTGTTGTTGAAGTGCTCGGGCGTCCGGCACGCTTTTCGTCGTTCACATCGTTCACACTTTCTCGGTCTTCTGATAACATTTTGCACCACCGATAAACGTTGCTTTGGTCCAAAGAAACTTCTCCGTATGACACAGTCAACATTTGGAATGCATCCGCTCACGTAATTTCGTTTTTCACACAAAATTTGATACAAGTTCTTTGATTCATCTTTTTGAATAGGTAAAAATCGAAGACGAGTTGAAACACCGAAACGCGGTCAAGCAAAGCAGCTGTCAACAATTAACTGAACAATCAAAATGGCCGAACTCGTCGGCATGCGTGAGAGACATGAGTGCCAACATATCGCTACAAAAAAATCGAAATTCGAATATACGTAAGCTGCGAAAATTCAAAATTCGCCATACTTTTGGAACACACCTCGTAAGTTGATCTCATGACTTGTGTTCTGCAATAATACCGACCATCAACCGAATATCTTTTCTTCCAAGTTGTATAAGAAAGTTCGACAGTTTTCTGTTCGGGCTTGTCACAAAACACTTTGCAGTTCTGCACCGTTCTACACTGGACCACTCTACACTGGACCATTCTCTCCATTTAAGTTTTCTTATCATTCCAAACTCCCTTTTTCTATTTATTCATCTGCCGCATCCCTCCAAACACTGGCATCAGCAAATTAACTCAATTCCCAATAAGAATTATTAACTTGCAAAACTTTGCAGTCTCTAAATGCTTCAACTGCCACCCCTCCTAACTCGTTCTATTCAGCGCCACACGCCTGCTTACATACAGACATAAGAAGTAACTGCAATATTATAATATTCTTTTCACACAGTGGGGCAGCAGCAGCAGCAGCATTAGGTGGTGAGTCATTACGGCAATGACAAAGATGGCGTGGACCAACTTCAAACTGATTTACCTAATTTGCGCACCACTTGGCACATGCAACAACAGCAATAAAAAGCAAACTTACTACAGATTATGAAAAAGGTGAACATGCAAAGTAAAGTGAAACGAAATAAAATAAAATAAAATAAAATAGACAAACTGTCTCGAGTTCATCAGAAATGTTTTCTTTATTGCCGGTTTGCAATTTTTTCGGTTAACTTTTTCAAACTGGTTTCATATAAAAAACAAAAAAAAAACATGAAATGGGCGGCGTTTAGAGTGTAAGCCACCGCATCCATGTTGCACCAAGTAATGAATTCGTCCAAGGGAATAGCAAAACCATTTTGTTGGCGCCCATATACGCATACACTCGCATGTGTATATCATTGTGCCTTGTGTTTTGTGTTTTTTGTTAGTGTTACTCTGGGTTTGTTGGTGTTTGTGAAGTCGAAACGTTTTTATTAAGCTGGAACTCTTGTGTGTTAAAAGTCAATTTTCCAATTTGCAAACTGTCAGAAACATTCGAAAAGCAATTTGTGTTCTTTCGTTCGGTCGCACGTTGGCTTGTCTGTGTGCCCTACCTGACACCCCTCCGCCCTGAACTACTATGCGTGTATTTTTATAAAATGTTTCGATGTTTTACCGCCCCTGCACTTACATTACCTTTACACACCGCACCCCCTGAAAGCACCTGCTCGTGTTGCTTACTCAGTTTTTTTCTTTTTTTGGATTACTTAGTTTTCGCCCTGTCCACCAGCCAGTCAGTCAGCTAACCACCATCCAGCCAACCTGCCTTGTTTGCTCATCCCCTCTGCAGTAGCAGCATCAAATACTGTTGCTTGCAAAGAAACTCGCAAGGTGTACGATTAAATTACAACAACAATAACGCACGTAATATGAAAGCACACAGCACATCACCGCTGGCCCTACACTAACAACAACATCAAAAAGAATGACAGAAAATAGAAGAATAAAACGCAAAGCAATAGGAAAACGTAATAAGTCTGCGTAACATGGACCCACTTGGTGGGGCTCGTTTGGTGGTGTTCCAAAGCGTTGGCTCGCCACCTTTGCTGCTTGCGCTGGCTGCCGGTCTGAGTCTGGCTGTGAGTCTAGCTGGCGCCCCTGGCAAAGAAGTTTTCCAATAAAATGGTAAACTTTGAAATGTGTCGAGAGCGTCAAGGTAGAGTGGAGAGATTTGGGCTGGCGAGCTGTTGAGTTGACACAGAAGAAAACAACAAATAAGTATCCAAACAAAAACGACCCAAATTGCTAGCTGCTGGCTGCTGGCTGCTGCCGAGCAAAGTTTATGAAAAAGATTAAAGTTGAAAAGTGGTTGACGTCGCCATTTGAAATGCGTACAAACTCACGCACGAAACTGAGTTATATGTACATACATACATACGTATGTGATTGTACTTTCCCCATAGACGGTGGGGAGTTGGGGCTTTGGGTAAACAATTGAGGGGTTGTGAGGTTATTGCCAGCAATTGAATATTAACTGGTGAGAGCAACCCTCGCAATGTGATGATTTCAATTTTATGAGAGGAGAGCATTGCGCCAGTCAACTGTATACGGGAGCGAGAGAGTACATATATTTGGTGCTAAGAGCGTAGCATCGCTGCTGGTACAACACAGCATCCCTTCTTTTCTACAACAACACCCGGTTGTGGGTGTTGGGTTCGAAAAGTGGGTGGTTGGTCGACGTTGGAAAGCGTTGGGTGGAGGTTATTAAAAGGTGGGCGGTATTTTAAAAACGCAGACATCTACTCTACTTCAATCAGTGCGCGCGCGCCTCTTCAACGTATGCGTGTGCACACATACATACGCACAACATAGATAGATGTACTATACTATATATGTATGTATGTATATATATGTTTGTATATGGAAATTTTGTGTTTATTTTCATTATGGCGCGCCATGAATGGAAATTACAAAATTGATTTTGATGATTTAATTAAAATGAAGAAGCACAAACGCAAATTATAACAGGCAAGCAGAGTTGACGTGCTGTGGTGAACATTCGTCCTATGCACCATCCATCCCACCCAACTCGACGCATTTGCCCCACGCGACTGAGCATCTAACGATATGTGTCAATATTCATTTGCTCAGTAATAGAGAAGCATAAAAGGGAAAATGTATGTACGTACGCGCAGTGGGAAATTAAGATTATGAAATAGGTGGACCTTTATTTTGTTAAGTTATTAATATTGAAAATGCGATATTAGAAAACAAAGGTTTGAAGCATTTTTGTAAAATAGAAACAGTCTAGGGGACTAAATGTTACTGGTCAAGCCGATTCGGTGAATGATGACAATTTTAAATGCCAGATCGATCTATTCAACTTCCGAAGTTTTCTTTATTAAAAATGTGTCTATTATATCGCGGGTCTATAACTTCAGAGTGAAGAATTTGCCAAAAAAAATATGAGATTATTTCAATTAAAGGTCAATAAGTATATATTCAAGACATTTTCCATTGTGTGGTGTAACTATTTTTATCATATCTCAGTTAATTTGTAGAACGGTTGCTATTCTTCTTTTGTGACAAAGAAAGTAACAAGTAAACATTTGATGCATTCATTTAAAGTGAAGCAAATTCCTGAAAGTGTACGAGTATACTGAGCTAAGGGCTTAGATCACTTAAGGGGGAAACCAGTTTAGACTTATCAAAAAATCGACTTTTTTTATTGCATAAATTGTTAGTATAACTACTCAAAAATATGTGGTAAAAATTAAAAAAAAAAAAGCGAAATTCGCATTATTCCCGATTCTATGAGCACTTCAGTGACTGCCCGTCGGTTCCGCACCGTAGCGCGCCTTAGTTAGAACGAGGTTTTTCTCGAAACTACTTTTTTTCAACTGGTGGGCACTCTAGCTCAAAAAGTTATCGACCAATCGTTATGAAATTTTTTCGGAATATTCTTTATTCAATCCTAATTCATATTATATGAACCCAATTCTGGGATTATATTAACAATACAAATATTTTTTTTAGCAAAATAGGTGAAAAAATTTGGCATGAAAAATTACATTGTGTTCAAGCGCCTCAAAGATATCCAATTTTCAATATTATTTTATCAAAATTAGGTTCATATTCTTAGCAAACATGTTGTTAACGAAAAAAATATTTTGTTGATTAGGGTGAAAAATTGCAACTTCATGAATGCCCACCAGCAAGACACTCGGATGGCCATCGCCCATGGATAACACGATCTAACGCCACTATTTTCGGTGGAAATGGCTTGAAAGAATTTTAAAGTGTATTTAAACATATGTGTTCATGTCACAACATATGATAAAATTATCTCCTCTGAACAAGATGTTGTAAAATGTGAACGAGGTTTAATATTGAACCGCAGCTAACTTATGTTAGCTAAAATAAAATTTCCTTTTTCTTTGGACGTCAACAGGTGTGGTCATGCAGAATATACTTTTAACATAAGCAAACTATTAAGAGGAAGTTATTTCCATATACAAAAAATCAAATTAACAATATGAGTAAAATACCCTCCACGTTTAAAAAATTGCTGATTATTCCTTCCTTGTTCATAAAATTCTCGAATAACACCAAAATTTCGGCCTCCTAAACCGGTTTTCCCCTTTAAGGGATCTCGGTGGCCTAGAGCTCGAAAATTTAGGGTAGTTTCAGGAATTTGTTTGTACAATAAAAAAAATGAAAAACGATATTTAAATTTTTAGGCTTTTTAGTTAACTTCTTTTACATACGAAAATGAGAAACATTTTTTTTTTATTTTAATAATTTTGAAAATGGCGCTGAAGTTGACATTCCTGAAAAATTGGGCCTGGACGATGTTGCCCATTTGGGCTCTTCTATTTATCTGAAACACAAAAACCAAAAAATTAATAATCAGTTTGACTGTAGTAGCTGTGACCAGCTACTAGAATACAAAAAAAAATTAACAAAATGGCGCGGTTTCGAATTTTACACCCTAAAAATCGGGCAGTTTTTCAGTTTTTTTATCAAAAAAATACGAAATAATTGACATAATAATATGATTCTAGTGCGGGCGATAGCCATTGATGTTGTGAACAACATATAAAAATTTCAGAGGATTCGTTTTCGTTTTTTTTTTCAACACCAGGCCGAAAAGAGTCGTTTCGAGATAAAAGAGTTTAAAGTTTGAGGTACAGAAGCACGCGGACCGCCCTCTACCCAGTTAAGGGGCTGTAGAAGCTATAAGATTGGAAATTTCCGCATAAAAATTTCACAGTATATTCTTAAGGTACTATGCTTTCGAAATATCGAAAAAAGAAGAAATCGATTTTTTGAAATTTGCCCTTATGCAGGGCAAAAATCAGCAAATTTTTAATACTTTTTCAGTATTTCAATGAAAAAACATCAAGCTTCCGAAAAAAGTACTTTATAAAATATTTTTTCCAAATTAACAAAAAAGAAGTAGGCAATAGCAATCCTCCGAGTGCGTTTCTGCCATGAAAAGCTCATCATGACCTTTAGCTGTTATGGCCTCATCAGATTTCCATCTGTAGAAGCCGCTAGGGGCCAAATTTGGTGAATACGGCAGATGCAATGCGAACTTTAATTCATGGATTTTCGCCGCAGTCTAATGCCCTTGTGATACGATCGATGCATTGTCTTGATGAAAAAGAATTTTTTCCTCTAGCAAACTGGGTCTCTTTCACGAATTTTGTCCTTCAGCTGGTCTAAAAGGTTACAATAGTATTCATAATTTATGATTTTACCAGTTTACAATTAATCCACAAACAAAATTCCTTTGGCATCCCAAAAAACTGATGCTAACTGATGTTGCTTCTTGACCGATTTCTGGCATCAAACTCGAACTTCAGAGTCAAAGAACCAAGTCTCATTCTTAGTGACGAATTGATGCACAAAATCCACTTTATTCTATCGAAAATGCTCAAAATGTTGCTGAGAAACGCGCATTCGGATGTGTTTTTGTTCCATTGTTAGCGAATGCGGCATCTGCACACAGCTTTCTGAAACGAAATACTTCAGTCAAAATATTGTTTAGATTGGCCAATTAGATGCTTCTACGAAATCTCTTTCAGTCAATTGACGATTTTTCAATACGATTTGCTGTATTTTTTCTACGATTTCTGGTGTTGTTGCTGTTCCTGTTTTTGCACGTCCTTGACGTGGATCGTCTTCAAGGCTTGTACGATCACATTTAAATTCACCGACCTACTTTTCTACTGTACTAATTGATGGTGAAAAGTCATTGGACACTTTTAATATTCGTTCATAAATCTCTTTTGCTTTTAAACCTTACAAAAATAAAAATTCAATCATCGTACGATACTTGATTTTTTTCGATTGCAGAAAATACTGTGACACGTTTATACTAAATGGTTTGAATGAATTATCAGATTGAAAAGAAACTTCAGATTGGTTCATGTGAAGAGTGTACCAACAATGACAAAAACAATGTAGGCTAGTAGCAATGCTCTCTTATCAAAGCGCAAAATTTATTGAACAACCTAGTAAATTTATAATTTTACCCAACTAATTGGTTAATTATCTCACTAATAAGAATATAAGGCTTCTTTTTCTCGTCAAATCTTAGCAAGTGGCGAATAGATGAACCAAATGAACTGGAAGAGAAGCGGGAAGAGAACTGCTTTAAGGAGTTATCATATGCAGCGCCAAAAATGCGCTAAAAGAGAAACTGTTTTTAAAGGGTTTAGAAGGGGTAGCAATAGAAATAAATATAAAAAACTTTTGTACATTATTTATTAGTAATTAAACTTTATAAAAAAATTATTTTAATTTCTCTTTACAAAAATTATAATTAAAATATAAAAAATCACGTGACCCAAACTACAATACAATGAAAAAAAGTTGGTCCACGGTCTGCATCAGTTCTCCTCGAGATGCTGATGGATCTGTAAAAAGTAAAAAAAATCTTCTAAAATAAGAAAATAAAAATATTTAAAAATTTTTCAATTTGCGGCAGTTTAAAAAAAGGATGTTTTTACGTCATAAATGTCACACTTTAATTATGTTTATAACATTTTTTAATGAAAATATCAAAAATCCGGCTCGACTGACTATAGAGAAAACACTTTCGGATATTAAAAAAAACCGCATCAAAAAATATTAAAAACTATATGAGTTATCATGCACACCGTGTCGGAAAAAGTAGTTTCGAGAAAAACGAGCTTAAACTTTCAAGTGCATTTCGCTGTACGCATCAAACTCTCAACGGAAAGTTACATTTTCTACCATAACTTTGTATCTATGGGGAATTTTTACAATCGACTTCCACAGAAATACGCCTAAAACTATAAAGAATAATAATCTGTAAAAAAACCTGGATTTTTTGAAAATTCTGGACGTATGTAA
>JAYXIM010024670.1:0-11378 GCA_037575425.1 Anastrepha fraterculus | reverse complement strand
TGTTATAACGCGTGACTGCACTACTGGCACACTGGCCATTGGAGAAATGCACCTCACTACCCTTTGACTTCTGCAGGAGCTGTGAAGATGTTAAGAGAAGGGCTTTAATAGAAGGAATGCGTTCTAAGGTTTGTTTGTTTCGCCCGCCGAGGACTGGTCGTTATAACAACAACCTTCTTCTTTCATTTGATGATTCATATCCATAGAGGACATCGAATCTGGGAGCAATCAAGTAATAGACACTTAGCAAATATCCCATGAGAACATCAAATGAAAGATTTAAAGGGATTTGGCTACCGATTTTACGACAGCGTGCTATGTAAGCACAGGATAACTTTTGCCAACAGCTGCTACTTTGTGTTAAGTGCGCAATTGAGTAGTAAAGATCTCTCTCGAGGGGCTAAAACACTTTACAAGCCGCTCATCATCCCGGTACTTATCTATGGCGCTCAAGCCCGTGCAGTCAAACAAACAAATGCAGTCGCTCTTGGAGTTTTCGAGAAGAAAGTACTTCGCAAGATTTTTAGCACTGCTCATGTAGATGACAGTTACAGAACGCGAATGAACTACGAACTGCATGAGCTTTACGGAGATATTGACAAAGTCAAACGAGTCATTCTACAGCGACTAAGACGGCTGGGTCATGTCGTCTGATCGGAAAGTACTGCTTCGGCGAAGAAGATGTTTGAGACGGTGATTGGCGGTCGACGGTGAAGACGACTCCTGGTGTCCGGTGGAAGAACCAATTTGAATGGTAGAAGAAACAAATTGAATGGTAGAAGAAACAAAAAGATGCCCTGGTTGCTCTTGGCTTAAGAAACTGGAAAAGGTGTGCCAGAGACGCCTACCGACACATTATTCGGCGGATTGTAACTGGGTAGCGGGTTGTGACGGTGAAATAAGTAAGCTACGTGAGCTTGAAAAATGTTGAGTAAGATCAAGAGAGCTGAAACTGAAAAGGAAAAGCTATTGAAAAGTTATTGCTACTTAAATGAGTGGTTTGGATTCTCTCACCCGAAAAACTAGCATTGTCATGAATGAGTTTTTGCTTCTCCAAGGCTATTCGCTGGTACCCACTTAGAATTCTGCACCTCTTAGCTTTTCTGTGCTTTCTTTGTGTGTGTAGGTCCACACAAGCGAAGGAATACTCGAACATACAAACTCTTTACGCACACACATAAGTATTCCTTTATTTGCATAGTAATCCCGTTTTCACTTTGCCCTCCAGGGGCTGCATAACTCCAACGAAGACAAACCACAAACAGCAGCAACAACAGCAACACTGGTTGATTGCAAGGACGATTGTAGCAGCATTGTAAACGGAAGTAGCTCAAGACCGGCAGCATAAAGCGCTTCGGGGACCACAATGCAATTTGCCAAATAATAACAAAAAGGCTTAAATAAAAAATTAATATACTTACATATGCATACACACGCGTACATAGAAAAGTAAATATAATATGCATTCTTTTCCTGCAGCAAACGCATAAAGAAAGCCACATTTTTCCACTTAAAGCGCTTAAAATACACTGCGTTGAAAAAGTATGGCACAGAAATTTGTTGAGAAGTGTTGAAAATTTATTTGGTTCTCATTTCGGTTAGGTTCGAAAGAAGTTTGGTTCATCCTTTGTGATACCATTGCAAGAGGGGAAAAGAGGTGAAGGAAAAAACGATAGGACGAAAAGGAGATGGGTGTGGAGGGTTGAGTATTTGTGGGCTATGAACCGTGACTAATTAGCGGTTGTGTTAACCTCTTTATGCTGCTGATGAAGTTCATCAGATTTTTGATATCAAGACCTGCTATATCAGCAGGCGCAGAAAAGAAGTGAGAACAAAGATGCTTGAATATTAGTCCAGCGATATCTGGGCAGCTAAGGAGATGAGATGCTGCTGAGATGATTCCACCTCATCGTGCATACAGCTAACGCAAAAAGGACTCGAAGTAATTCCGCGTCTCACGGCATGTAATATATACCCCGCGGACAATGCCCCGTGAGCATGCCCACAAAATTTCAGAGCTGAAATTTTGTCATTCTCAGAATATCCCTCGAACGCCTCCTATCCAAGCGTGGCCAGAAGGACTTCGCGACCTTACACGTTCCTGTACTTGCCCAGCGCTCGCTGAGTTGGTGCAAAGCCCATCCTTTCAGGAGTAGAGCGCAGGTTGCCAAGGTAATTCCAATCGTCTCCTCTCGCGGGCACACTACCTCACAGGTCTCTTGTCTGGCCAGTTCGTCGGCTTCGCAGTTTCCATCAATGTCACTGTTCGGAGCAGCAGCTAATCCCGCTACACAACCTACAAACTAACTTTTTAACTATAGCCAATATTTATAATTTCGGCCATAAGCTGGTCACCTTAAAATATTATGTTAGCTGGTCACCTTAAAATGTCATGTTATATTATTTTTCAGTTTTTATACATTCCTTACAATATTCCTTTTCGCTTAACGGCATACAAAAATACAAAGTATACGCAGGCATTTACTTAGGCAACAAAGGTATACATAACATCACTTCTCCTTTCGCTTGTCTAATGCAGTTATGTACATATGCACAACATACAAAAATACAAGGTATACGCAGGCTTTTACTTAGCATAAGATATGTATATGTACATAACATTACTTATCCTTTCGCTTGCCTAATACAGTTACATATGCCCATATATATATACGTGCAAATATTCGCAAATTATCATAAGCAGTTGAATTTGTTATAAACACGGCCACGCAATAAATTAAAATAAATATTATAACGTATTAAAAAACCTAGTTTTTTATTTCGCAACATATAGCTACCAAAAAATATTGGAAGCTCAACATTTGGTGACCCCGACGTGATCGCCGTGTTTTTTCGCGTTAATTTAATAATTTAAATTAAATAAATTAAAGTTGCATATTTTCCCGTTGCGGTTTCGGGCATTGTTTTTGTTGTGTACTTAGTGCGGAGTACATAAGACAGTAAATAGGACCTGTAAAATAGTGCAATAAACTTATTAACCGGTGGCGAAATTTATTAAAACAGTTGTTCCGGCCAGTTAGATACGGTGCATTTATTTTTACCGTATACATTGTCGTCGAGTATAACGCACCTATTTTTTTATACGTGTCGCGCAGCGTTATAGTTAACCTATTTGTTCGCCATGCCATTCAGCCCGGCTACTGGTACACCAGCAAGAGACGATATGTATGATGTTGGTCCAACCAATGGGCCGATTATGGGTCCGCCTATGGGCCGAGTCACATTTCTGAAGATGAAATCGAAAGCTATACTTAATCGCCTTGAAAGTATAGCCACCGACTTGGATCCTGATAATCTGCACAGTAAGGATGAATATGCTCTCAACGCAATACTGGAATTATTGGTGGAGCTGAAATCCAGTTTTTCGGTCACCCACACAAGTTTGGAGGAACTGGACTTCGAGTCGATTACCAGTGACCTACCTGCCAAATTCGATACCACGCTAGTCAATCTCAGAGCCACTCTGCAACGGGAGATCGGGAAGCGCAGTACTTCACAACATTGCTCAACTTTTCGGATGAACACCGCGGACACACAGTCTATAATTGTAAACGCAAATCGTTCGCGTGTGCCACTGCTAACGTTGCCCAAATTTAGTGGGGCTTACACTGAGTGGACAAATTTTTACGCAATGTTCACATCTGTAATCGACAAAGACAGTGAACTGACACAAGTGGACAAGCTTCAACATTTGCGGTCTTGCCTTAGTGGTGCTGCCCTGGACACCGTGGGATCACTCGAGATAAACGACATTAACTACAAAATTGCATTAGAACTTTTACAAAAACGATTTGATAATAAACGTCTTATCTTTCAGGCACACATCAGGGGAATATTTGAGTTGGACAAGGTGGATTCGTCCGTACACACGTTGCGGGCATTGACAGACAAGGCAATCGCGCATATGCGCGCTCTACAATCTATCGGCTCAAAAGAACAAATATCCGATAGCATCCTCATTCAGTTGATAGTGCAAAGGTTAGACAAGGTGACTCAAGCTAAATGGGAGGAGAATTCGACAAGCAACGACCTACCCTCTTGGAACCAACTAGCTGGATTTTTAGAAAAACGCTGTCGTACACTCGAAAACGTCGAATATGCATTGCAGACACAAGCTAGCATTCCGGTAAAAGTCCTCAAAAGCGTGAGTACAAATCCAAGAAAATCTTTTGTTGCTTCGAATAGCTCAGTAGGTAGTTGCGTATTTTGCGAATCCCCCGAACATGTAATTTACCGTTGTCAACGCTACGTCAATTTGTCGCCAAATCTACGCCAGAAAGAAGCTAAAAGGCTCAACCTATGTCTTAATTGTTTGAAGAAAGGTCATCAGATTCGGGACTGCAAATCGGGACCATGTCGCAGCTGTCAAGCGAAGCATCATACACTGTTACATTTTGATCGGTTATCCATTTCACCAACTGCTCAGTGCCAAGCACCTTGCACTACTTCTGAATCGAATGCTAGGACTGCATCATTATCTGTCACGTCCCATGCTCATACTCCTTCTCCTGATGTTGTGCTCCTCGCCACTGCAATTGTTCTAATTAAAAATCGTGCTGGAACCTTCGTACCTTGCCGCGCCCTCCTAGATTCGGGCTCGCAGCTTCACTTCGTTACAACTCGTTTCGCTAACCAGCTACAACTTACTAGGACGAAATCATTGGTCGCAGTCTCCGGCATTGGAGATGCAAGCTTTTCGACTGATGGGTGCTCCGTTGATATAGTTCTGAAGTCGCGGACTTCAGATTTTTGTACAAATATGACTGCTGTTGTGGTGAAAACAATTACCGATAGTCAACCAGTCGCTTCAATAAACATCGCTAATTGGAACATACCCTCAAACATTCAACTAGCTGATCCTGGTTTTAACGTGCCCCAGCGTATTGATCTGCTCATCGGAGCAGGACTTTTCTATGAGCTACTTTGCGTAGGACAGATTCAATTAGCACCTGAAATACCATTACTTCAAAAAACTCGCCTTGGTTGGGTTCTGTCTGGCGGTAAGCAACAGGCCCCCAAACTTTCAACATTCGTAGCAAGTCACAGCTCAACTACAGATATCAATATTGATGATCGGCTGGATGATTTAGTCCGGCAGTTTTGGGAGATCGATCATGTCGTTGAACCGATTTCCAAAAATTCTAAAGAGGAGCTTGACTGTGAGTTGCATTTCAAGCAAAATTTCATTCGTTTAGCCTCAGGCGCATATTCGGTTCGCCTGCCAACAAAGCTAAATTTAGATTCGTTAGGTGAGTCGTACTCACAAGCTCGACGCCGATTTCAAAACCTAGAAAGAAAACTCGTACGTAATCCTGAGCTCAAGGCAAAATATTGTGCATTCATGAAAGAGTATCGTGACCTCAATCACATGTCGTTAGTTCCAAACTCTGCTATCCATGAGTGCAAATATTTTCTGCCGCATCATTGCGTCATTAAAGACGAAAGTACTACAACAAAATTAAGAGTTGTTTTTGACGGTTCTGCAGCTACAACCTCGGGTTTATCACTTAATGATTTACTCATGACTGGACCAACAATTCAGCCCAAACTTTTCAATATTTTAATTCGTTTTCGTACGTTTCCGATTGCACTCACTGGAGACATCTGCAAAATGTATAGATGCGTCCGGATCTACCCACCGGATAGCATGCTCCAGTGTATATTGTGGCGTGATTCTCCTGAAGATGACTTGAATATATATAAATTAGACACTGTAACATATGGAACTAAATCTGCAGCATTCCTAGCGATTCGTTCAATGCACCAACTTGCGTCGGATGAATCCTCAGTTTATCCACTTGGTTCGCAAACCATCATTCGAGACTTTTACGTGGACGACTTGATAAGTGGTGGCGATACTTTGGAAGAAGTAGAAGAAATCAAACGACAAACAACGAATATTCTCGCTCGAGGTAACTTCCAGCTAAGAAAATGGTGTTCCAATAGCCCAGATGTTCTTCGCGCTCTCAAACGCTTCGTCGCTACGCGCGGCATACCTAGCTGCATCTGGTCAGACAACGCCACAAACTTTGTGGGCGCTAGAAACGAGTTAAACGACTTACGAAAGTTAGTCCTCAATGAAAATCATCGTAGCGCAGTTAATAACTACTGCATTAGCAATGGATTTGATTGGCGCTTCATACCGCCTCGTTCGCCGCATTTTGGGGGCCTATGGGAGGCAGCGGTTAAAACAGCCAAGCAGCATCTATATCGTTCAGTTGGGTCCTCAATTCTTGGATTTGACGAATTGCGTACTTTGGTATGTCAAATAACAGCTATAATAAATTCGCGTCCTCTTGTTCCACTTTCAGAGAATCCAGAAGATCTTGATGTGCTTACGCCAGGTCACTTTTTGATTGGTGGCCCACCAACCGCTTTTCCTGAACCTAATCTTACGTCGCTGAATTATAACCGGCTCAATCAATGGCAACGCGTATCCTACATTCAACAAATTTTCTGGAAGCGTTGGAGTCAAGAATATCTAACTATTCTACAGCAGCGAGTTAAATGGCGGACGCCTCAGCCTAGCATCCAGGTCAACGACATTGTGTGCATCAAAGAGGAAAACACGGCTCCACTAAAATGGCCTTTGGCACGGGTAGTCGAACTCATCACTGGAACTGACGATGTTGCACGAGTAGCCGTCTTGCGTACACCTACTGGCATTACACGTAGAGCTATCAATAAGCTGTGCGTCCTTCCTGTAAATGCTTCTGTTGAAAGCCCTGACCTTTCAACGGGGGGAGGATGTTCGGAGCAGCAGCTAATCCCGCTACACAACCTACAAACTAACTTTTTAACTATAGCCAATATTTATAATTTCGGCCATAAGCTGGTCACCTTAAAATATTATGTTAGCTGGTCACCTTAAAATGTCATGTTATATTATTTTTCAGTTTTTATACATTCCTTACAATATTCCTTTTCGCTTAACGGCATACAAAAATACAAAGTATACGCAGGCATTTACTTAGGCAACAAAGGTATACATAACATCACTTATCCTTTCGCTTGTCTAATGCAGTTATGTACATATGCACAACATACAAAAATACAAGGTATACGCAGGCTTTTACTTAGCATAAGATATGTATATGTACATAACATTACTTATCCTTTCGCTTGCCTAATACAGTTACATATGCCCATATATATATACGTGCAAATATTCGCAAATTATCATAAGCAGTTGAATTTGTTATAAACACGGCCACGCAATAAATTAAAATAAATATTATAACGTATTAAAAAACCTAGTTTTTTATTTCGCAACATATAGCTACCAAAAAATATTGGAAGCTCAACAGTCACTATGAACAGGTTTTCATTTAGTTTTATTAGTTTTGTTAGGAAAATAAAGTTCGTTCACCTACAAAATCCGTATGAATACAGTTTCAGTCTCCTGCAAATTTAAAGGAAAGAGAAGTCAAAATTTGCATTAAAAGTTTCATAACTCATTAAATTTTCATCAAATAAAGTGCAAATTTCAAGTATCTCCAAAATAGATTTGATTTTTGACAATTTTTTGTTTGCTGATGGTATTGGGTGTTTTCTTTCATGTAAGAATAAAAGTGTCGTGCATTCATTCATTTCGAGAAAATGCGCAAGACTATCAGCCAAAAATATAGTAAAAAAAAAATGCACTAAAATTCATAGGGCTATAAAACCGCATACGGAAAATTTTTTCTAAAAATTCTGATTAAGAAGTATGAAACTGTGATGAAAATTGGTTGGTTTATTTTGAATTTGCTTGCTTTGGTGTATACAAAAAGTTTACCGTTCGGAAGTACTGATAACTATGCAAGTTAAGGGGTGACTTACGTCCAGGAGCGCCAAAAATGCGCTAAAAGAACAACTGTTTTTAGAAGGCATAACAATAGAAATAAATATAAAAAAGTACGTGTGATCTAGTACACATAACAGAAGTGAAACTTTCAAGACAGACAAAGAAAGAGAGAGAGAGACCCGAGAGAGAATGAGAGACAGACAGAGAGAGAGAGAGAAAGAATATATACCTAAATAAATTCACAACATTTGCAGAGAATACAAATAGACAAATTTTACAAAAAACGGAGAAGGGTCGACCGATGTTAGTAAACGCCGGACACAAACCGTGGCAACAACGCGCACTACTCCGAGCGTTTATCACCCGCACAAACGCAGCGATTCCAGGACCGCAGCAAAGGCACAAATTACCGCAAGGCAATACCAATAAATCCGACACCGGAATGGATAGCTCTTTATAGTAAGCACAATCACTAGCCAGGAAACGGAAATAAGCGCCAAAAAGTATCACAAAAAAAAAACCCAAAAAATTGGGACTGAAAAACACCCCAAAAAGTAGTCACCAAAAATATATTTCCTACAAGTTTGCACCAACAAACAAGCGTCAAAAACTAGGCCATGATATTTCTCAATAGAAATTAGAAACCACAAGGAAAACCTCAGGAAAAATAGCCTAAAGTGTATCTAAGATACATATAAGGTATAGCTCTCGCTCTTCTTTTCCTCTACGTTATATCTTTTTTCTCTCTCGCGGAACGAAAATGCCCAAAACGTTACATGGCCTTGAGATTTTACTCTCCATTCTCGCTCGTCCTTCGACGTCTAAGAAGTTTCACTTCAAAACTTTTACACATTGTTTATTAGTACTTAAACTTTATAAAAAATTTATTTTAATTTTTCTTTACAAAAATATATATTGTATATATATATATATAAATAGTAAATAAAAAATCACGTGACCCAAAGTACAATGAAAAAAAAGTTGCTCCACGGCCCCAAGCTCTTGTAAAAAATGTTGTAGTTGTAGTCTGTCGAGCTGGATTTTTGAATTTCGAAAAATTTTGCAATGCACGGTATTGAAAAAAAGGTAGGCGTAAAAAAATAGATTTTTTGAAAATTCTGGACGTATGTAACCCCTTAAGGGGGTATTCTATTCTAGAGGCCCGAACTGCGAGCATTTTTTGACGGTGAATAAAAAAAAAGCTATTGATATTTTCACTATCCATTTTTTTATCATTTATTTATTTATATATTAAGAACACACAAAATAAATAAAAAAAAAAAATTAATTTTCATGGAATTATGCGTCCTTGAAGTGGAAGGGGAAAACAAAAGGCAGTGTCCTTGTCGTCACGATTTCTACCCTTGTGGTCATTTGAAGAAAAAAGATGACAAATTCTTAATTAATATGAATGTCATTATCGTATGACGCAGAAAAAAAGGGAAACAAATTTTTTTCATAAAATTGCGGCTACTCAAAAATTGAGGTCGATTTTTCCCTAATTTTTAAGCTTTCTCGAATTGTTTACACATATTATAAAGAAAAATTGAAATTTCCAGTTTTTCGTGCGTCGTCCGATAGAGATATATTTAGAGAATACTCATGATAAACTTCAAGCAAATCGGTTGATTTGAACTTGAGATATCGTGGCGACCGTATAGAAAGAAGTAGTTTCGAGAAAAACGCGTTTGAAGTTCGCAGTCCGCTAAAACCAGTCTAGCTGTCACGTCACTAAAATAGTTATAACTTCGAAAATAATTCGAATTTTGAAAATCCTTTTAGGGAGATATTTTTGAATACTTAATTCGAATTTTGAAAAACAAAAATCCATTTTTTCAAATTTCTAGACTAGAATACCCCCTTAATGAAATCATTTTAGTAGGCACTCCAAATTCAGTAACAAATAGCTACAAAAGTGCCAATAATTTGAATATTAAAGCTGATGTCCTAGCCGCTAATGTTTTTAAAATCATTGTGATTGTAATTCATTACTTTGCTAATTTTTAAATAAATACAAATTTGAATATTTTACTATTTATGTCAGTACATTTTCTTGACAAACTGTATATGCAAAAGCATTTGCTCGAAGAAGCCATGCATCCTTTTACTTTTTTTGAATTTATAAATAAATAAATAAATAACCAAGTAATAATTAATATTTCTTACGTCCCAATTGGGGCCGGAGTTATTCGGAAAATATTGAAGTTATTAGCTTTAAATACACATTTTTTTGTGTAAACGAAAAATCCTTTTCTTTCTGAAATAGCAGCAAATCATTAATAAGTCAAGCAACTAATGCACTTCTGGGTTCGATGAGCAAACAATTTCTCAATTTTCTCTAACCTAATGAAATCTACTTACTAGTAAATTTCACTTATTAGGTGGGTGGCTAATAAAACAACAGTTTGTGAACGTGTGTGTATGCATTTGGCAGGAGCGCATGACTTGTGATGACTAACGCGCCACTTGCATGGTTATGGTAAATTCTAGCTGTGTTTTGTGCTTTGCTTATAATGAAAAGATAATTACAAAATTTTGCATACCAGCAAAAACTGACTGAGTAAGTGAAAGCAGTCCACGCAAACAGCATAATCCACAAAAATTAATCTCTCCGTTCACATATGACAGATTAGCTGCAAACTTCACAATCAGCTGTGCAGACTGTTGTGAAATGCTTTTTGAAGTGAAACTTCTTGGGCGTCGATGGACGAGCGAGAATGGAGAGTAAAATTTCAACCATGCAACGTTTTGGCATTTTCGTTCCGCGAGAGAGAAAAAAGATATAACGTAGAGGAAAAGGAGAGAGAGAACTATATCTTAAACATAACTTAGATACACTTTAGGCTATTTTTCCTTAGTTTTTCCTGTTTGTTGGTGCAAACTTGTATGAAATATATTTTTGGTGCCTACTCTTTAGGGCGTTGTTTGGTATTGCTTTGCGGTAATTTGTGCCGTTACTGCGGTCCTGGAATCGCTGCGTGTGTGCGGGTGATAAACGCTCGGAGCAGTGCGTGTTGTTGCCACTGTTTGCGTCCGGCGTTTACCCACATTTGTCTATTTGTATTCTCTGCAAATGTTGTGAATTTATTGAGATATATGTTTTTTCTCTCCCTTTTTTCTCATTCTCTCTCGGTTCTCTCCCTCTATCTTTGTCTGCCTCGAAAGTGAAGTCAGAAAAAGTGAATAACAAAAGTTGTTCTTTTTTTTTGGTTTCATCTCATTCTGTTGCGAGCTGCAAATCAACTTGTTTCCAAGACGTTTCCAGAAATTTACCGTCGCTCAATTTATGGTAAATGTCCACTTTATTTTACAAGGCGGTGTTCGCTCGCCACTGTTCTGAATTGTCGGACTTAAGCTAGAGTCGCTGGAGAGGAGGGCCTGCAAGGTGATTGCTTACACGGATGACGTGGCACCTATTGTCAGAGTAAAGTTTTTAGATACTCTAATGGAATTGATGCAGGTTATCTGAAACTAGTGGTAAACTGAAGCGCAAATTGCGGCCTCTCGATAAATCCTCTGAAGACGGAGCTCGTCTTATTTACGAGGAAATAAAAAATGCCTAGAGTTTTTC
>JAYXIM010024626.1:0-20031 GCA_037575425.1 Anastrepha fraterculus | reverse complement strand
GTACCCAAGCTCGTTAGTTCATCTGCTTTGCAGTTGCCTTTTATGTCTCTTTGACAATGCACCCAGAGCAGATTTATTGTAAAGTACTCTGATAGTTCTGTCAAAACGTCGATATATTCTTTTACTGTCTTCGAGTTAACATTAGGCGATTTTAAAGCTTTTAGGGCCGATTGGTCATCTGAATATATGTTTATATCTCTTGTGGTGAGGACACTTTTCTTTAGGGCTAAGAGGCTTTCCCTGATTGCCAGAATTTCAGCTTGAAATACACTGCAGTAATCCGGTAGCCGGAGTGAGATGTTAACACTCATTTCCTCAGAGTGAAGGTCTCCGCCTACTTGTTCATTGAGCTTGGAACCATCAATATATATACTGATTCCACTTCTATTGTCCATTACCCCATTGTCCCAATCTTCTCTCGTTGGGAAAGTTTCGGTAAAGGATGTTTTTACATGCAGCTCTACTGTGTTACAAAAGTCTGTTGTTTGATGTAAGAAGGAGTATTCGTCTAGTATTCTTGCGTGACCTCTCCTGTTAGTGGCTAAGTTAGGAGATTCTCTTAACCTAAGTGACGATTTCGCTGTTTGCTGTAGACCTCAATCGACAATAAGTCCAACATGATATTCACCGCTGCCGTGGGCCTAGTCTTTAGTGCCCCGCTTATGCAGATACTATCACCCCTTTGAATACTTTCTAGGCATTTTACTATTGTTCTTTTGTGGAGTGTTGGTCACCAGACTAAGACACCGTGTGTCATGATAGGCCGTACTACTGCTATATATAGCCAATGTATTATTTTTGGGGTATTCCTATCTAATACTAGTCCTAGGTAGGTTACTTCTTCCCCAACCGATATTGTAATTCCCCCAAGGGTAGGCGGGTTTAGAACAGGTATCCTGTATTTTCTGGTGAACATGATTAGTTCTGTTTTGTTGGGATTTATCCCAAGATCACGCGATGCAACCCATCGGTTTACATCGTTCAAGGCATTTGGGATTATATTGCAGAGGGTATCTGGCAATTTTCCTCTTATTAATATTGCAACATCATCTGCGTAGGCTTCTACGTATATCCCCCTTTCCTCTAGATTCTTTAACAATCCATTCATTACCAGGATTGGATTTGCACCTTTTTTGGCTAAAGTGTCCGCAATTGCATTCCCTTCGCGCCCCTTATCTTCCGGTATCCACATCGGAGTAACAAAGTTTGTTAATGCTAGAGTTACGAGACTCTTAAAACATTTTCAAAGCAACCTTGATTGAATTGAGAAGCTATCTAGCGATTTTAGAGCTGCTTGACTGTCAGAGAGAATGCTGATATTGGCACCACACACATACCTACCTCTACGAAGACATTCTCTGGCACATAGCTCTAAGGCGTGGACCTACGCCTGGGAAATGGAAGTGTTTTTCCCATTGCCATTGCTTTTTTGACATGTAGTCCGACAACTCTTTAGTCTTACTTTGGTCTAATTTTGGCTACCATACCAAAGAAGCCTAGGTGATAATTGGCACTGTTATTGTCTTATAAGAACATGCCATCTTCTTTGGCCACAGACCCCATGTTTTACCGTAAAGCCTTTGACATACGTATATTGATCTCAAAGCTTTGTTTGTGATGTACAAAAAATTACTTTTTCAGGTCAATTTTTTATCAGGATTTTTTTTTGTATAGTTCGCTTCGTATTATTTATGCAGATGCAAATGCATAATAGAGACCTCTCTCACCCGACAAAACTAACACTCTATGGCGCTGAAACATGGGTCGCGTGTCGCAGACTGATGCAGCAGCTCTTGGGGTATTCGAGAGACAGATTTTTCTTACATGCCGCCGAATGAACCAAGAGCTATGAGTTCTACGACAAGGTGGACATAGTAGAGCGTATCATCATTCAGCTCTTGTCCTAGCTGTGCCACGTCGAGCGTATGGTTGTTGGAGAAGGTGTTCGGATGGCAAGTTAGGGGACAACGACGTTGGGGAAGACTATGCGTCCGATTGAAGGTTCAAGTTGAGGGAATCCTATCATCGCGTGGTGTAATAAATTGGAGAAGGCGCACGCAAAGCAGAGACGCTTGGCGAGCAGTCGGTCTTAATCCGGTTACGAGTTGTGATCCTTGATCCTGTGTTTTTTAAAGCGCGGCTTAAAAATTTTTAAATTTTGATTAAAATTTGTCGAATTTTTATAAATTTTGTACAAAGTTTGAAACCTGGATTTTTACAGTCCTTGTTATAAAATGTTATATTTTTATAAAAAAAAAATAATAATTGAAATTTAAAAATAAATAACAGATATTGTAAGACCATCATGTGGTATGCCATGAGATTGATTGCTTGGGAATTAGGTTTACTCACATGAACTCAATATCGCATAAAACTTTATTTCTGCAGTAATTGGTTGGGTACATTTTCTTAAATTTTCAATTGTAGTGAAATTAGGTTAGGAAATTTTGCTTCAAAAATTTATATTAATGTTATTAGTATTTTCGAATTAAGCAGAAAGTAGTGAAAAATCTCAGAATGCAGAAATTTTCCAAAAAGGTGTCAAAGAATCCATAAAATGATAATTCTTACTACTTTCCAATAAAGCTCCAATATACCAAACGGAAATATGTTTAGTTAATTTTATTTAATTAAACAAAAAAAGACTGGAATATTTGCCCCACCCTGTACTCCAATGCTTTGGTATTCCATGAGCACTGAAACCATCCAACAGAAACACTCATTAAATGATACTTAATTGTGGGTCATTAGAATTTTAATGACGCAGAAAGTGGATTGCCTGGGGAAATTCTACATTCGACACTTACGTTACAAGTTCAACGTTAAGAGTGGCTGGAAGGTGTAGGTGGTGCGTCGAAATACAACTTTGAAAATAGCTTTTCTATACAGAACATTTTCCACCTTCTTCTTATGCCCAATACCTTATGGTAGTTCACTCTTTTTCCTCTGCTTACATTCCGCTGCTGCCTTTCGTATTTTCCTTCTTCGCTCACTTTGTGCCATTTACTTTAAACTTGCGCTGCCAATCGTGTCTTTGAATTTGCTACGTTAAGTCAAACTTTTAATTAACCGAATATCGATAAAAGGGCGAACGTGCCAATCGTAGCACTCAAAGTGTTTTCGCGTTCAGGTCAAATGTAAGGGGTTACAGGCAATTTCAAGGTGCATAGAATTATGCTTTGGTGAGCGTAAAAGAAATATTCGCTTGCTAATTTATTATGCCGAAGCTGTAAGCGCAAGTTGAAAAGTTAAGATTTTTGTGTAAAGACGCGCGTTTTTTCATCTACGTACAATACTGGCCAATGTCAAGTGAGTCTTTGTGGCATCACAATACTTAAGATGTTCACGCCATTTGACTAAGAGGAAATAATGTTAAAAGTTTATTAGCGCACAAAGCGCTTAGGTGGTTGGAATTTGAAGTAAAAACAAACTGACAAAAAAAACACAAGTTAACTAAGAAGGAGAAAAAAAATATTTTGGCGAACAAGTTTTTTATTTAAAATTTTGTTTTTTTAGTTTAATTATTGATTTTAAAAAATTAGAATGCAATTTAACGAATAATTTTAATCGATATTTTATCTGTTTAATTTTTAAAAATAACTAAATATTTGTAAATATTTTTCTTCTTTTATTGCTTTAATTATTAATTCAAAATAAATTCAAAAAAATTCGAAATGAAATATTTTTTTTGGTAGTTAGTTTCTTCCTTATTAATTTAGAACAAATAATTTTATTATTTCCAAAATTCTAACAAAAAATTGTATTGGAAATTTTTTACAATTTGATAAGCTTATCTTAGTAGTTTGAAATTACACTAAAAGATAAAAATTGTTTGAAAATTTTCATAATGTTCATGAGTTTAATTACTAAGCTAAAATAAAAAAAATATAGTTGTAATAATTTTTTTTCGATAAGTTTTATTAGAAATTTGCTAATATTTTTTAACATTATATAAGTACTGCTCAAAAACACAAAAACAAAAAAAAAAATAGACTAAAAATGCAAAAAAAAAAAATGTTTTCGTTTTGGAAAGCATTTTGGTCGATATGTTTCATTATTAATTGAAAATAAATTTTCAACAAAATTGAAAAAAATAATTAACTTTTAAAATAAATAATGGCAATTTTATAAACTATTTTTATTTGTTAATGGTTATTATTTGTTTAAAATAAATTAATATGCAATTCCAAAATAAAACAAAAAATTTTACTATAAATTTTCTATTAAAAAAAATAAACTCTTTTATTTCAAACATTTAATATTTAATATAAAATAAATTATTAATAGAGCTGTGATAGTCATGCAAAATAAAAGGCCAAAGGAATATGCACGAAAAAATGCAAAAAAAGACAAAATATGCACGGAAATATGTATGAAAACATGTAAAAAAAGCCCAAAATAATATTCGAAAATCTTTCAGAAAATACCGAAAATGCAAAAAAGGTAGTTTTTTCTCCTAGGCTAGTAAACATTTTTATTTCAGTTAGCCAGATACTTATAATAATTCATTGATGCAAGTCGAAACATGATGTTGTTTCAGACTATCGGACGAGAAACACCGCCGTTTGACTTGTAGGTTGAGAAGGAACGTTCTTATTCCACCGATGTAGCAACAACAAATTTAAAAAATGTTATTTCACATGGTGTCAATGCTGTTATATATTCATTTGAACCGCTAGCTCGTGAATCTCCATTCAAAATATCATTAATTTTAAGCAAAGAACTATATCCAACATTCCGAGATAACACTTCTTCGAACTTCCTTAAAAAAACGGTCGTCCGTCATTGTGCCTAAGGTGGACTACACTTCTTCATACAGCTCTATACACTTTATCAATTCAAGTCCTTTCGATTCTAATATTTTGATTTTGTCTGCGATGAACATAAAGTTAGCTTTTATGAATACCAAATCTTGTCGAATATGGGACGCTCTAAACGCTTTTTCTCGAATACATTCCGAATCTGCATCATTCACATCACCAACAACCGATTTTACAGCGTCAAACTTGTCAGCATAGTAATCGCATGCTTGTAGCCAAGTTCCCAAACTAGTGACAATTGGTTCGGGTGGCAGTGGAATGTTCGGATTTGCTTGCTTAAACAGCTGTCGTCGAGCTGCTGACTGTGAAGGAATTTAATGGTTTTTTCAATATAAGAATTTGAACTATAGATAAAAATAGCAATACTTACTTTGACGAAGGTAGCCTTTACTTGTGATATGAACAAATTTACTTCATGGAACTATGAACGAATAAATTCTACCAATCGATGCAATCCATGGGCAAAGTATGTAACGTGTAACATTTTTGGGAATAAAACTTGAAGAGACTTCATTGCCGAAATTAGTTATATATGCAACAGCATCGGTAGTAACGAGCATAACATTTTCATATTGAATTCCTTCAATACAAAAGAAACGCAAAAAAAAGGTGTTTAGGTAAAGACTTACATACATACCTTTAGGCCATAAAAGTAACAATGATTCAGTAAAAAATGTTGCGATCGTGTTAGCGTTGCATTTGCCTAATTCTTTAACGTTCAACAAATAAGATTTTCCGCGCTCATTTTCATCATCCAATATGCCAAAAACATTTGATCTGGAACTGATTGTGAAGTGTATTTTTCTATGAATTGTACTACACTCGGATGATTCACTTTATTTAATGGAGTATAGGCTTCGATTAAAGTTTTACATAATTGATATGATTTGATATTAACAATTGGCTCATTTCACGTTCAGAATTCTGTTTTTTTCTTTCTTGAGCATCCTCATGTTTCACTGAATCAATGTGCTGTTTGACTTGAAACATTTTTTTTCGCAGAAACCAAACAATTGCCATGTGAACAAAATAAATCTTATTTGTCCGAACAAAAAACATTGGGAATTTGGTTTTTCATACGCACAATAAATTCACCCGGTGTTTCTTTTCTATCTTTTGGCATCTTAACCCAATTTTCAATCAACCGATTACTTCAAATACCATGCAATAACTGAGAAGAATATGATGGAACTTACTGCTTTACTATGCATTTCATACTAACAAGTGACGCATAGCACTTGTCGTTGTGCTCTCTTCATAAATCATAGTAACCAATAATTGCACCAAACTCATTTCGTGGAAATTTTCGAGTCTCATTTTTATAAAGATATTTCTCGCCTCATTGGAGAAAGCAAATAAAAAAATTTTTAAACAGATGGGCGCATAAAATCTTGTATGTAGATCTGTTCTTGAAACGAAAGTTTAGCTGAGAATTGTTTTTCTTTATGTTTTGGTTAGAAGAATGATTTACATTTCTTAAAATTACTCAAAATATATTCAAACATGCATTTTAAATCGAAATATGCTTTTATGGACGAAACATGCAAAATATGCATGCAACATGCATTTGCATGATTATCACAGCTCTAGTTATTAAAATGCAATTCCAAAAAAAAATAAAATTTTATTACCTGATAATTTTGTTAATAATTTTAAATTAATTAAGGTACAATTCCAAACATTTTATTGTTAGAATATTCCA
This sequence comes from Anastrepha fraterculus, assembly GCA_037575425.1. NCBI lineage: Eukaryota > Metazoa > Arthropoda > Insecta > Diptera > Tephritidae > Anastrepha > Anastrepha fraterculus. The sequence continues at coordinate 13,509 of JAYXIM010024626.1, read as the reverse complement.
ATTATATTGAAAATTTTATATTAATATGAATGTTTAATTAAGTTACAGAAATACAATTTTGTCAGAACAATTTTGGTTACAAGCGCGGCCGTTCGGGCATGTGCCGGATTATTAATTGCAAATAGCAAACAAATCGGACTAATCACTAAGAATAGCTAGTCTAATCTTCTATATTCAATACTCTTCCCTACAGAGAATGTTTAAGTGAGCCCAAATTGCCGGCAAAATGGCAAAAGCCATTTCCGCACTCAGCTCTTCAAGTTGGTAATGAGGATGGGGCAAATGGTGCGGGTGCGCCAGTTGGATGCCAGATCAGATCACCTCTTCACCCAGCCAACGCAACACTCAGCAGCTGATTACTTTCATTCTTTAACTTTTATTGGAAATTTGTTTAAGAAGCTCCTGAAAATAAAGTTGAAAAAAACTTGAATATTTGATTCGCCATATAAACCAAGCAAACTGCATTACTTTTAATCGCGACCTCTACGTTTCATCTAAATTGAATCAAGGCAGCGAAATCTCTACCTTGGCGGTCACTCATAACTTAGCACTGCAATTTGGCATTCATTTTTTAAATTTTCTTAGTTTGTATTTAGCAGACAAATGTGCCTTATTTTGACAATTCCTTTCCATAATTTTTTTTATAAAAAGGGTGAAACTTAGTAATTAATTATTTTATTAGTGATTGTATTTTGTTTTGATTAGAGGTTTGATTAGGTTATTAAGGTAAAACGAATAAAAAAATTTAAAAAATATTTTATTTCTGTTTCAAATGTGCTTTTATTTGTTGTTTAATTATTAATTTAAAATAACTTCTCTACTCTTTTATTATTAAAATGCTGAAACTACTAATAAAAAGTTGTGCTTAGGGCAAGAAAAGAAGAAAAAGAAGTTTCTAATTTTCGACATAATATAATTACAAATTTTTATTCAAATTATAATCGCCTGCAGAGCAAAACCATTCTATCTGAAATTGGGTTTCGATTAGGCTCGATTTAAATTCGCACTTTCGACATTGGCAGCCCCTTAACTCCCAAGCCAGTCACCATGAAGGTAACTCCGGCTGGCGCTGGTTCATCGAAATATGCCGAAGAAGTCACAAATAAAATGTCCAAATTAGGTCCGCCAAAGGCCACGGAAGTGATTTGCTTGGTGGGCAACTTAATTTCCAAAAGAATTTCATGAGTGCTGAAGAAAAATAAGGAAATAAATAAATAAATAAATAGAAAATCTTAAAATTATTAAAAAATGTATTACGAAATGAAAGGAAAATTACCTTAAAACTAGTAAGAAATTAGTACCAAAAACAAGTAAAATATTAAAAAATAAATCGATCAGATATTGTTGCCTAACTCACAAACAAATACTAATTTTTGAAGTGAAACTTCTTAGGCGTCGATCGACGAGCGAGAATGGAGAGTAAAATTTCAAGGCCATGCAACGTTTTGGGCATTTTCGTTCCACGAGAGAGAAAAAAGATATATCGTAGAGGAAAAGGAGAGGGAGAGCTATACCTTATATACATCTTAGATACACTTTAGGCTATTTTTCCTAAGTTTTACCTTGTGGTTGCTAATTTCTAGTGAGAAATAACACTGCCTACTTTTTGGCACTTGTTTGTTGGTGCGAACTTGTAGGAAATATATTTTTGGTGCCTACTTTTCGGCGATATATTTACTTGGTACCTGTAGTTTGGGGCGTTTTTGGGCGTTTTTTGGTGCCTACTTTTTGGTGATTATTTCCGGTTTCTGGCTAGTGCTTGTGCGTACTATAAAGTGCTATCCAGTGCAGTGTCGGATTTATTAGTATTGCGGTAATTTGGGTCCTGGAATCGCTGCGTTTGTGCGGGTTATAAACGCTTGGAGTAGTGCGCGTTGTTGCCACGGTTTGTGTCCGGCGCTTACCTACACCGGTCGACCCTTCTCCGTGTTTTGTAAATTTTGTCTATTTGTATTCTCTGCAAATGTAGTGAATTTATTTAGATATAGGTATATTCTTTCTCCTTCTCTCTCTCTCTCTCTCTCATTCTCTCTCGGGTCTCCGACTCTTCCTTTGTCTGCCTTGAAAGTTTCACTTCTGTACATGCACTACGCTACACGCACTTTTTTATTATTTTATGTACCAATAAAGCGAATATCTTTGAAAAAGCTACTTACACATTTCGTTTAGAAATTCTTTAAAAGTTTAAGTTTTTAGTTAGTTAGATAGTTTTAAAACATTTTTTGAGTCATAGTTGGTATCTGGTACTTGCAGTCATTAAAATATTAAGGCTCTAATTGTTAACAAACAAAAAAACAACAAATGTTGGCTATACCATAATAGTGTTCCAGTAATGATTCGAGAGCTGGATTAAGAGCTGGAATAAGCGTATTGCAGTTGATGGGGAGTACTTTGAACACTGAGTTCAGTAAAAAAGACCAGTATATTCTTCCCCGCCCTCTAATTGGTTCGAAGTAAAAGCAGTAAGTGGAATCTTCGCAGTGGATGTATTTGCTGTCCAGCGAATATTGCACTGAATACTTTCAGCGCAAGAGTGCTTCTGTAAAGCTCATAACTCGCCTTACGCACCGCGAAAAGATCTCTAAATATTTATCGAAATATAGCACTGAAAAACTTCACGGTTTTCCTTGCTTTTGTGCCATACAATAGGGGTAAATATAATTAAGTTTTTGTTGATCGTGAGATAAATTTAATGCTCAATTGCCTACGCAGTCCTATACACCACTTTTTGGCAAAAGGGATCTTCTTATGAGGGATCTTCTTCATTAGCTTCCTTACTTGCTTAATTGCTACTCACTCACCTTGGATTGACCTTATACACAGTGTGTCCCGTAAATGTGGCAATATAAATGTTGCCCTCAGAGTCAATTGTCATGCCGTCAGGCCAATGTTCGGGATGCTTGAAGACCACAATCGGATTACCTATACATATAAGTATTACAAATACAAGTATATTACAAATGTATTACCAATGCATGGAATAGTATTAATACTCACTTGCCGCGCCCGCCTCAAAATCGTAGTCATATTCTTTGACCTCGAAATCGCTGGTATCAATATAATACATTTTCTTTGTTTTCTCATTCCATGCCAAACCATTTGAAATGCCAATGTCCGACTTAACCATTGCAATGGGCTTGCCCTTCTCAAATTTATAAAGTTCACCAGTACGCTTCGCCATCAGCTCCTCAGCATACAGAGTACCAGCAAAGAGGCGTCCACGTGGATCAGCTTTTCCATCATTTATACGATTCTTAGAAAACTCTTCACCCGGTTGCACTTCATAGGCAACACGTGCCACCGTGGCAATGGGTGATACACCATCCCAAGCAACAACAACGACACGGCGCGCACAACCCACAGCGAATTTACCACTTTCTCCTTCGACGGGTATAATGAAGGAAGCGAATTTTTCACCCTCAACTATTGCACTGTAGGTTTTATTCTGTTGGTGATCATAGCGAAAGAGTTTGGCATTGTCGATGTCTACAAAGTATAGACTCTGTGTTTCAATATCCCAATGGGGTCCTTCACCAAGCAAGCCATAGGAGTTGGGTAACTGTTCGATTTTGTAGGACATCTCGATTTAGAAAAAGATGGCAACCTGTAATCGTTAAAGTGTTTTTTTTAATCTTTCTTTTGAAATAGCTTTTGTATTATGTGCACACTATAGAAGCATTTTAAAAGAGTTGGCAACTCTACTATAAAGTTCGCTTAAATCAAACCATCCCAGACACCGGCATTGAAATGGCTTACCCATATTTTTTACAAAGGTTGCCATCTTTCAAAAGATTGCAACGGGAAATGTCTAACTTAAAACTCTCGATGGCTTTAGGTGGCAACTCTGTTCAAAAATAAGTATATATTAAAGTTTTCTGCAAGCTTGTGCTTTCAAGCTTTGCTTCATTCTTAATCTGTTTCTTTAGTTAATAGACATAATAAATATAAAAAATGTGGCAACCCCACTTACAAATAATTCAATATTGAAAAATCTAAAATACATCTCGGTTGATAGAGTTTTGTTGTATCCAATTTAACTTACATATTAACTGAATTTAGTTTCTGGAATAGGTGGCAACTCTATTCCAAAACAGGTTTCTATTAAAGTTCTCTGCAAGCATGTTTCTTCGGCAACATTGTTGTACATCTTTTTTAATATTTTTGTTTAGTTGATAGACATAATTACATAAAAAAATTTAAAAGCCTGACAACCCTACTTGCGAATAATTCTGAATTAAAAAGTATAAAATATTTTTTAATTGATACCGGTTTTGTAATATTTTATTTAATTTAGATAATAGTTAATTTTATTTTTCGGGATAGGTGGCAGCTCTACTAAAAATATGTTTGCCATAAGGCTTTCTGCAACTTTGTTTCTTTCAAGCCATTATTGTAAATCTTTTGAAATCTTTTTGTTTAGTTACTTGACGTAATTAAATGATAAATTTTAAAAGCGTGGCAACCCTACTTACGAATAATTCTCAATTAAAAAGTAAAAAATAATTTTTCATTGATGCCAGTTTTGTAATATTATATTTAATTTAAATAATAATCAATTTTATTTTCCGGGAGAGGTGGTAACTCTACTAAAAAATATGTTGCCGTAAGACTTTCTGCAACTTCGTTTTTTTGAAGTTATTATTGTAAATCTTTTTTAATCTTTTTGTTTAGTTACTATATAAGAAATTTGAAACGCATGGCAACTCTACTTACGAATAATTCTGAATTAAAAAGTAAAAAATATTTTTTAATTGATACCGGTTTTGTATAATTTAATTTAATTGAGATAATAATTAATTTTAGTTTTCGGGATGTGTGGCAACTCTACTAAAAATATGTTTTCCGTAAGGCTTTCTGCAACTTTGTTTCTTTGAAGCCATTATTGTAAATCTTTCTTAATGTTTTTCTTGAGTTACTAGACCTAATTACTATATAACAAATTTAAAACGCGTGGCAACCCTACTTACGAATGATTTATAATTAGAAAGTAAAAGAATAAAAAATACTTTTTAATTGATACCGATTTGGTAATATTTGATTTAATTTAAATAAGAATTAAATTTAGTTTCCGGGATAGGTGGCAGCTCTACTAAAAATATGTTTGCTGTAAGACTTTCTGCAACTTTGTTTCTTTGGTATTTATTATTTGATTGCATATCTTGTTTCAACTTTGTCAAACCTTCTTGATCTAAGAGATCCCACTTTCTGGAAGCTCTCCAAAACAAAAAATTATTAGACTGAGATACGCAATTGAAGTGTGACCTTAAACTTTTCTGAAATGACTTATTTTAGGAATCGAGGTGACATAGAAAAAACAATCAACTCTGAAATGGGCGTAACTTAACTTAACATGGCTTAACATAAATTGACTTGCCTTCACTTAGTAAGGTGGACTTGAAGCTAAGCTTAGCTTAGATGGAATTTAAAAAAATGATAAGGTTAATTCGAATAAATTCGTTTTGTGCAGACCAAATAAATGCACTAAATTTTAATTTAGTTGACTTCGGTGTCGCGGGTATGAGATAAGCACACATCTGTGTATGAATGTGTAAATTTCAAAGCAAATATTTATTAATATGCATATTTTTAATTATTCATTTTCGCTGGGTCATTAGGTGACTAAACAAAAAAGCAAACAATTCCATTGATTACGAACCGAAATATGCATTTGCCTATGGAGGAAGGTGCAATTAAGCCTGATTTTGTTTATATTCAAAATTTATATTAACAGTTTGAAATAATTAACTTTGACAGCTGCCACTTAGATGATCTTTTCATCTTCATTAATTGATTTGACTGCTATTCAAAATAAATGTAATTAAAAAGAAGCTATATTTAAATTGAATGGGCCCGCTACAGATATTTGAGCAAAATGCCTTTATGATCTGATTTGACTTGTTTCTATATCACCTCATCATCTTGATTGGCAGCTTTGTTAGTGTTTTTGTGATGAGCTATTTTCTCCAAGTATACACAAATGGGGCTACTTACTAATTAGTTGGTTTAAAGATCGACTGCCACTTCTAGCTACCCACCTACTAGTGAGCAGACGCTACAGACTCCGATGAATTCATAAGCCAAATAGGAATGTTTTATATCCAATAGAACTCACTTTCTTGCATTATTTACCTTCCAAAAATCTGATGCTGAAGTATTGATACCAGCCTTCGGAAAGCTGTGAAAGCCATGCGGATACTCTGATGGTTGAGACAAGTTTCGATTTGATGACATTCTTTTGAGTACGGACGGGTTAGGCACGCTAATTTTTATCACAGTATTCAAACTGGTTTCTGGATGTCCACACAGTCACCGGTCTTAACTTGACTGCTGGTATTGGACAAACGTGATTCGCTGCGGTCATTTGCTACAACGAGTACCTCAACAGAATTTGGGTAAAAGGTTGTGCCAAATGTGCCGAGAAGATGATGAAGCTGTGTTTATTTGTGTATATGAGGGTCCAGCTTTCTGTAGGCTAACGTATATATACGACGATCCACATGACTGACGAACTCATAGATCTCAATTTAACGGGCCGTCTTTACATTGGTAAAAGAATGACTACAATGCATTATGAGGCACTTTGGTCTGCTGGCCTGAAGAGGGAGACACTTTACAATAACCACTGAAAACCTCATAAATTAAAGAAGAAAAAAACTTGACAGATCTTGAATGACACTCATCGAGAGCCCAGAACCAGCTTCACCAACTCTCGTTCGATGAATGCCAGAATCGCAGACCACCGCCGTCGTATTTCCTTTCTAGGATTTACCATTTGTATCATATAATTTTTCACATCTAGACGACCTTGAATACACCGAAGCCATCGCTATCTTATCACGGCATGGCGGTCACATGCAGAGCAAACTTAACGACTTAAGCTTTCAAGTCAAAAATGTAGAACTGCAAATCAATGTCGGGAAAACAAAATCCATGAAAATCAACATCTTGCTCCAAAACAAGTTCACAATTTATGGAGAACCCAAAGCGTCAATATGCCCGATTAAGAGCGAGATAATAAATGCCATAAAGTCTCTAAAAAACTGCAAAGCTCGTGGGTCCGATATCATCAACCCGGAACTACTAAAAGCTGACCCCAAGATAAGGGCTCGGATCCTTCTGCCCTTATTTAAAAACATCTGGAACTGTGAAAGAATACCAACTAAGTCACCCTTCTCCCGAAGAAAGGCAACCTATGTGAGTGCAAAAATTTACGAGGAATCACGTTGCTAAGCATGGTGAACAAAGAAATAGCACAGGTAATTCACAAACGGCTGTCCAACTCATTGAATCAGGGACTACGCAAAGCACAAGCAGGCTTTCGTCCCCACCGCTCTTGCGTCGACCATGTAAACTCCTTGAGAATGATCGTAGAGCAATCGGTTGAGTGGCGCTCGCCTCTTTACCTCTGCTTCAGCGACTTCGAGAAAGCGTTCGACACTCTCAACCATGAAGCAAACTGGAAAGCTCTTAAATGCAAAGGAGTGCCTGAGAAAATCGTCACCATCATAAAAGCATTGTACTCGGGCGCTTCATGCCGCATGAAATACGAAAATGCTCTAAGTGGTAGTATCGAAGTTCAAACCGGTGTTAGGCAGGGATGTGTATTATCTCCACTCTTGTTCAACCAAGTCCTGTACCTAGCAATGCGACAGCGCGTGCGGTCAGCAAAGGCATTTCATGGAGTTTATGCGGCCGGCTTGAAGACCTAGACTATGCGGACGACATTTATTTACTTTCGCACAAATACTCAGATGCATCAGCTAAACTAAAAGCGGTATGCCATGCAGTAGCACAAATAGGTACAAGAATTAACACAGCAAAGACCAAAGTAATGCGGATGAACACAACCGAAACGCAAGCCCTTCAAATTGCCGTCACGCCGCTTGAAGATGTAGATGAATTTTGCTACCTTGGGAGCATAAGCTAAAAAAACGGCGGATCAGCAACTGACATACGCAACCGAAAATCTAAGGGACGACGAGTTGAATTTGGCATCCTAGACAAGGTGTGGAGATCAACTCACATCTCCAGGCACACAAAACTGAAAATATTTGATGTCAACGGGAGGTCGCTCGTTTTGTATGGATGTGAAACATGGAACTTAACAACAAGCATATCACAATCGGATATTTTGGCCTGATATTATAAGCAACGATGTTCCTTGGGCGGCTACCGGGCAAAGACCAGTTCACATAGAAATTATGCGTTGCAAGGGAAAGGGATCGGACACACATTGCGCAAGCCACGGGATGATATCGCAAGGACAGCGCTAGACTGGAATCCCCAAGAAAGCCGTAGGTGCAGGAGACCAGCCAACACATGGAGGCAACAAGTAGCAGCAGAGGCGGATAGAGCAGGTCGCCCATGGACCAAATTAGACATCTAGCTCAAAAATGCCTTTGCAAGCCTTAAAAAGGTCTGGGTTTCCAAACCGCTGACAAGGCACACGAAGCTACGAATTTTTAATCCGTCCTACTGTGTGAATGTGAAATGTGGTTGACGTTTATACCCTGCGACGCGGAAGTTGCAAATATTTGTGAACCGATGTCTTATCTGGTGACCCCGCAAACGAAAAACTTCTTGATCGAAGCATACAAAAGCCAGTAAACATTAAAGTTCGACAACGAAAATGGAAATGGATTGGCCATACACTGCGCAAGCCAGCGACCGACATTAGTATCATGGCTCTGAACTGGAACCCACTAGAAATGTGCCGCAGGGGACACCCAAGACAGTCTTGGTGACGTCGCCTTAATGAAGGAATTTAAGAAACTGACTAATATCTCGCATGGGCTCAAATTACGACGAAAGTGAGAACTAGACAACATTGGCGGCAAACATTTGCTTCGACACTATGCGCCCGAAGACGACGCAACTAATAATAATATCAATAAGAAATGCTTTAGTTTTAACCGAAATATCACATTTTTAGTTTTTTGAAAATTTACGTAATTTCGTCGATGGAAGAATTAGAAAAGGTGGAAAATTTTAATAAGTATTCAGCACTTAGACTTTTTCTGAACACTCCTAATGCATCACTGCCCACATATATTTTTTTTTTAGTTTAATATAACACAAAAATTACTGCCACCACACCGCCAGTTTAGTATTAATTGAAAATACACTTTTTTTTGTTAGGCAACCAAAAGTAGCAACTGAAACCACTTTTTGACATAGTTTTCGCTTCAACTCAAAATCAAGTCTTTCGTGTTTCTACTATAAATAATTGATTTCATAGTTTTAGAATGCAACCTCTAAGGTGCATGCATTTTTTAGTTTTCATTTCCTTTTTTCTTTTCATTTACAACAACAATTTTTTGAAGCAACAATTATTAAAAATTCTTTTAAGAAACTCGATTACCTTTTTTTATTTTATGCACCTTTAATTCAATGGTCCACTACTCTGCTTAAATTCGCGCTTCCAATCACCGGCTTGTCTGAGCTGCTTTGTGCTGCTGTATCGTTTATTTATAGACAGCTTGAAAGAACAGCTTATAGCGCTCTGCGATAGCGAAACTTGAGCTTAGCTTTTGTACTCTTATAAGAATATTCGCAAAAGTTGTATACGAGTACCTACATACGTGTAGACTAAATAAGTAACGGGGTTTTCAATGGGCGCATTTTTGATTTTTATTTTTGCACTGGCATGTAGACATTTTGATTATGAAATCCGAGATTTCACGTTTAGTTCGAGGATTTAAATATTCGCTATTTTGCAACAACTTAACTCTAAAAGAATTACTTCAAATGTCACATCCAAAAGTCCCAAAATCGTCGCGTCCAAAAATTTTTTACGAGATTTTAGCTATTTTAATGTGAGCTTTTTTAGTCACATTTTAATATATAAGTATTTATACATTCACATATTTATTGGCAGCCACCGTAGCCGTGAACAACTAAAATGATAGCAAACGTTTTTTATAATAGCGATCGCCCCACGGCAGGCAGTGGCCGGCCTCACGGCAGTGGACGGCCTGTAGTAGCAGGTTAGTTGCGAATAAGTTCTAACAAATAAGCAGCCCCCGACAATGAGCGGCAGGAACGGAGGAAGCGGTCTAAAAGCTAACTAACCCGAAGAGGTTCCTGTGGCAAAGGCGAATCGACACCGCCCTTAATAAAATAAGTGTCCCCCTCATCATGCCAAGGCATGGTGGAAATTCAAAAATCCAGAAGCGACTGACTCACATTGGGCGGCTCCCTGGCCAGCGTCTGTCCTCCATGTTAGGGGCGGCTGTGAAACTAATACTATCTACATTAGGACCGAGCCCAGTAAGGTCTTAATTATGGAATACTGGAATACGTTAGGCCATACTGCCATGAACTGACGACGGTATTATTCTGTTCCCCCAGTAAGCGGAGTGATATCTAGCTGAAACGGCATTCAGGCTAATAATCCAATTGCCCCTGCCCCGTTAAAATGATGGCAAGTCTCTAAGAACGCTCCGTATTCTGTCGCCATTAAGTGTCGGCGTAGGTCTAGATGTAACATTCCTATTTAACACTGATTCGGCTATGAACTTAAGCTCTCATAAGGAGCTTTTGTCAACCCTTGCATGACCTCCCTGCTTGCAAAGATAACCATGGAATCATTTACAAGTGACTACGCATCAGGATATGGATAACGGCTTATGAGTTGGGGCCCACTAGAAATGAATTCAAACCAAACAAAAAACAAACCACGGAAGAGATTGGAGTTGCAACAAAAATAGCACCGCAAGTGCACGAAGTAATTTTACCAACAACCATTGCATATGGCAATAACGTCAGCGGTGAATTACCTAAAAACCCGTTCCAAAGGAGTTCAAGGTTGGCATATTCGCCGCCAGACACGGAGAAAACTAGATCGGCATCACCGTGCGTGCAGCACTTTGGCTTTACGAAGACGATGACGGCCGAAGAAATATATCGAGCCATCGGCGATAAGGTCAAAGAGCTGGCTGAAATGATGGTGCTTCCGAAGAGAAACATAAACCAGCCAATGCAGGATTTGGTCACGACTATAACGGACCTACACAAAAAACTGGAGGGATCTATCCTTACTCCGAAAAACCTGGTGTTAAGAGGGGCGCATGGAGTACCATCTACTGTCAAAGACGGATGTACCCAAACTTCACCTCTTATCAAGTGTATTAAATCTACGCCAAAAAGGGCAATCGACAACGCCGCTGCAAGGAAAAGTCCTGCCAAAAGAAATAAAAATAACCGCGTGGAAGTCTTGAGAAATACGCCGGTTTGAATGACAGAGAATGTAGCAACCGAAGAATGGGAGACGGTTAAATCCAAGAAAACCCGGAAGGATTTAACAGAATACACCCAAACCAAATGAGAGGGCAGAGAGGAATGATATAAGAAGAAATCAAAAACGGCAGAGGCCACCGCGAAAGGACGCGATAGGAGTAAAAAGCGTTGGCAGCATATCATATGCGGAAATTCTGAAGCGGGTTAAGTCAGAGCCAAACCTAAAGGAGCTGAATAATGGCATACAAGGGGTCAAAAAAACTGCCAAAGGAGAGTTACTTTTGGTGCTGGCAAAACCATCTGATCCAAATACCCTGAAAATCCATGAAGCTGTTAAGGCGGCTTTAGGAGAAGCGGTAGAAGTCAGGGCTCTAACGGAGCTGCGGCAAGTGGAAATTCGAGACCTTGATGAAATCACCACAAAAGAAGAAGTACATGAGGGGACAACAAAACAGTTCAAGGAACTTGACGTACCTGCCTCAGCGATCCTGGGTCTACGAAAAGCATACGGAGGAACGCAAACAACGACGCTAAGAGTAATGCCGGAGACCGCTACCAAGCTGCTCGAGGTAAACACAATCCGAATGGCCTTGTAATTTGTCGCACACGAGAGAAAGATGCTTCAAATGTAGGGAATATGGGCAGTTGCAAAACCCCAGCTGACTACACTAGTGTCTGCTTTAAATGCGGCAACAAATAACATCAGGCAAAAAACTGCACACAAGCAGCAAACTGCATAAAATGCAAGAAGAAAAATGTAAGTGACACAGGACATGCGATGACTAGCAACAAGTGCTCAGAATACCTGAGAGCTCTGAAAGAAATACGACAGAAATGAAGATCTTACAACTAAACCTTAAGACCTACTCATGCAGTCTATACGGGAACACAAAATAGATGGTGCTATACTCAGTGAACCCTATAAACTCCTAGAAGGCAATGGCTGGGCCTCTGATATTACTGGTAAGTCGTCAATCTGGAACTGTGGGACAAATAGCTCCCGACTTATGAGCGTGAAGGCAGTTCGCGAATTTGTACGAGCGCGTGTTGGAGACATACGTCTATAGCTGCTACCTACCACCCAGCTTAACTCTGTCTGAAGCTACCAGCATACTAGAGAATCTCGCCCAAGATATTAAAGACCATAGACCTGTGGTCGTAGCTAGTGACGGCCCTGAAAAAGGCAATTAAAGGGAGTAAACGACAATGTTTCCTTCAACTATGTGATGAAGTCGATAGTAACTTTTATTTGATGTTTAATTATTAATTCAAAATAAATTCTCTTATCTTTTATTATTAAAATTCTACAACTATCTACTAATAAAAATATGTGCTTAAGGCATTTAGAAGAAAAACAGGAATTTCTAATTAAAAATCACAAATTTTGTTTCAAATTATAATCGCCTTCAGAGCAACCATTCCATTATTGAAATTAGCTCGATTTAAATGCGCACTTTCGACATTGGCAGTCCCTTATCTCCCAAGCCAGTCACCATGAAGGTAACTCCGCCTGGCGCTGGTTCATCGAATAATCCCGAAGACGTCACAAATAAAATATCCAGATTAGGTCCGCCAAAGGCCACGGAAGTGACTTGCTTGGTGGGCAACTTAATTTCCAAAAGAATTTCACGAGTGCTGAAGAAAAATAAGGAAATAAATAAATAAATCGAAAATCTTAAAATTATTAAGAAATTTATTACGAAATGAAAGGAAAAATAACTTAAAACTAAAGTAATAATAAAAAAAGAAACTAGTACAAAAAACAAGTCAAATATTAAAAAATAAATCGATCAGATATTGTTGCTAGCGGCCTCGATAATCTAGCGTAAGTGCACTAGTCTGCCATCCCAAGCGGTTATGGGTCCGAATCTCGAGTAAAGCACGGCCCAAGCACTTTTCCAAATTTACCTACCTTTCCTCTTTAAAAAAAAAAAAAAAAAAAAAAATTCAATCAGCAAGAGGAAGCGGGTGATCACGGTAGTAGCGCAGACACACCGAAATTTAGCGAAGTCCCCAACCATCTGTATGATTCTTCTGCCAGAAAAATGTGAAACACAGATGGCGCTCCAAGCAGTAAGAAGGCGTTGTTGCTAAGCAACGACAGGTGGGCATTCCCACTACTTAGGACTGGTAGCGGCAGACGGTAGGTGATTACTCTGTCAGAAATCAAAATAGGTTTGGTTGGTTGGTTTTCTTAACGCAAGACTGAGCCTTGTCGAGGTCCTATGCTCCCGAGTGGAGTCAACAAGGAACACGAAAAATAAACAAAAT
>JAYXIM010024612.1:0-304495 GCA_037575425.1 Anastrepha fraterculus | reverse complement strand
TGCCCTCAAATCATAATCCTTAGTTCGTTTGCAGGGGTCGTCATCAATATAGGGAGGTCTCATCCGAGGCTTTTTAAAACTTTTCATTGGGGGCGATTTTTAAGTGGCGGGTCCCAAACCCAACGCACAACCAGCTATCCTGGAATGTTTCGCCTTCTCACTTTAGCTCACTCCCGAACGGGTGTTCGGAAGCTACCCAGAGGATACGTGGGCTAATCCCGGCCGTTTTGAGCTGCTTGAACCATATGCAGAAGAATCGTCCTGGCCATTCCCAAGTGAATGGCGATCAGTAACTTTCCCCACTTGCGTGGACTTCTACACATGGAACCATTTAGAAAGATTAAATAATGCATTACGGATTGTTCGCGTGGGTGAATGTATACAAAAATGTGCTTACGTTCGGGCAAATCACTTGCATCACGAACTGTTTTTTTTTTTTTAACGTATGATCTAATAGAAACTTGGCAGCGCAATGCACACACAAGTCTACATATGTGCATCGGATTATTGAAATGACTGCAGTGTAATGCTTTGTTCTAGTGCAATACTTTGCACTTGCCAACACAGCAAAGGAAAAACAACCTGCTTTTGCTAAAGAAAACAGCTTTACAGTTGCAACCCCCCGTCCAATGAGCGGCACCCATTTTAAATCACGCTTTATTTATTTTATCTTAGCTTAGTGAGAAAATCAACACAAGCAATGCGACGCAACAATGTAACAACAACTACTTTAAAACAGGAAAATAAATCTAAATTTGTTTAGAATTTAACATTTTATGCCTAAAGCCTATAATTCTGTCAGCGCCAGAAGAAAGTGTACACCACATATTAATAGGTTTTGACTATTTATGTATTTATTTTGTAAATTCAATTATTTTTTATAAAAATTCAGCTAATTTTCATCAAAACTTCAAACATTTAATAAAGTACAAATTTCAAGTGGGTAAAAGATCAACGTAATATTTTTCTGCTGACAGTGCCACGAGTTTTGTTCCATATAAAAAACAAAAGGTAGAGTAGGCGTTAAAGGGAGAAAATGCTCAAAAATATTCCAAAAAACTGGTGCGATTTTTGTTAAACATAAAACTTGCACTTTACTATACCAAAATTTAATGAGGTATGAAATTGCATAGTTGAAATTTTTTCTGAAATTTTGATGATAATTTGCCGAACCCTTACAGAGTTTGTACAAAGTTTGAAACTTAGCATTATATGGTTTTTGTAGTATTATGAATTATATTTTTGTATAGAATTAATTAAAATTAAAAATTAAATAAATAGTTAAAACCTGTCAATATTTGGTGTACACTTTCTTTTGATGTTGACCGTACATACACTAGGTGTCACAATTCCACGATCCTCTATTTTTAAATATTATTTGTCAATAAAATTCTAACGGTAGTTTCAGTCTAAATTCAAATTCATCGTCTTCGTTGTTTGCTATCGTAGTAGTCTTGTTGGCGACAAAAAATTGCCAGCGCAATGCGTCGCCACTGATTCTAATGTTACTTATTTTCGGAAATACGTAGTAAGGTAAGTGTCAAAAGTATGCCCTCATTATTTTCGGATTCATACATAAATTTATTATTTTTAATTTAGCCTTGCAATGGAAGCAAAAAGTAAAGAAATTGAAAATGGCGAGAGAAAAATTATAGTAAAATTGTGGAAAGAAGGCCAAAACTATCCACAAAAAATATAGGAGCAACAGGCAAGGCATGAACATGAGTTTGGACAGTAATGGAAAACTACGAAAATACCGAAATTATCACTTCAACTTCACTGAAATGGGCGCCATTAAAAAACAGTTACTTTACTCTGACGTCAGCTCCCTTCGCAATACTAAACCAACGAACAAAACAAACACAAATAGGAGAAATGAGATGATTGTGAAAATTCAGTGAAAGGCTTGGCAATATTATTATTTGTGAGATTTAAACCAATCAAACAAATGAAAACGAAGTGCCGTGTGCTTTATTGTGAAAGCTCAAATTAATATAAAGCCGCCAAATGCAGTTTGTTTGCGTTTTTAGGCTAGAAAGTATGTGTGTGTGCATATAATTTCTTGTGCTTGGTTGTTTCTTTTGCCTACTCTTCTTCTTCACAAACAAGTAATTCTCCTTCCTTTCGTTTGTTTATAGATGGACTTATACGACACAGCGAATTCGGAAGACGCAATCTCTTTCTCTATCATTTTTGATCCAGGGTTAGCGTTTAGTGTACAGATTTTTTGTTGAGAAGAGTGTTGTTCCCAGTTTCATTCTGAGCAGTCTTATGCAGACCTACCGGGAAAATCGGTGTTGTAATTGAAGAGAATTGAATGAAGAGTCATCAGAAAAGCCGGCTATCATGGAAGAGTTGCTAGGTAGAGTCCATTTATATTCCTAATAAATAGGCAAAAACACATTGCTTTCGGAAATGAGCATTTACACAAGCCTTCAAAATTTCCGAAAAAGCTTAATTTTCTGATGAAACAAATTTTGCATTTTTAAATAAAGAAAATTGTATTTGTATAGCGAAAATTTATTACCAACGATGAAACATGGTGCTGGTTGCTTGACGGTGTGGGGATGTATGGCAGCTGGCTTGAAAAAATTCCAGTTTATTGATACACCATTGGATAAGTTTGCTTATTTGGACATTTCAAATAAAAAATCCAAAGCAAGGCGGTGAAATGCTGGCGTGATCAAATGGAAACTGCTTTCAACCAGACAGCGAACCCAAGCATACGGCTCTCTGTAATAAATGTAACCAAGCTATTGTCAACGCCTCTACAATTATACAATTTATACTCCATTGAACACTTATGAGCGCTTCTGGTAAAAACGATTTATAAGAAAATAAGAAATATGATGAAACATCAAAAATGTTATGTGGGAGGAGTAGAAGAAGATTACTGGCGAAGATACTACCAAATTTTCATGATTCAATAATAAAAGGTTTGCTCAGTAAGCAGATTTCTTTTTCCCTCTTGACAAATCGGCTCCCTTAGCAAGGCACTGGGTTGCTAACTCTAAAAATTGTTAGTAAATGTGGAGGAAAAGTAAACTCTATGTTGCAACAAGCTATTAAAAAGTCCATATTTTTTGAGAGTTTTTTTTTTTAATATTTTAAATATTTGTGATTAACTGAGCGTATCTTTTTAGAGTTTTTCATTTTAGCGTTTCAAACCAAATCTTTTATGCAATTGTTAAACGGTGTGATCTAGAATGAATGTTGCTTTTTATTTTGATAAGTTTAATGTCGTTATATATGTAGTTAAAAGAAAACAAATCCCTAAAAAATTAAAAATTTCTTTTTCGTGTTGCTTTTTCAACTAACCCCAAGTGAGCACAGACTTATGGCACTTAGTGTCATACATATGTGCATATTATTTACTAAACCTCAGATAAAGTATTCTATGATATTTATTCAGCGCTGCTATAGCTCAATACACATAACATCAGCCTATACGTACAGGCTCTTAAATATTAAATATCAGCTATATTATTTCCTGTTAATTCTTGCCCTTTCGTAGTTGAATTGAAAATGGGGTTTTACAAAGGGGATAGGTATATGTATATATTATGAAAACTTTGAGTCACACCCAACTGGATTGTGCTTATCAACAGTCTCACGTCCTATACCACCTATGAACCAATTTCTAAAGATGATTTATATACATTTCCCTGTTTAACAGACTGATCGGAGGTATGATGTCTTCTCTTTTACGGTAGGCATTGAATAGTCAAAGAACTGAATTGAATCTCCAATGAGCTGGAATGATTACCGAGGCTATACGCCGAGATCTGCATTGCTTAACGCAACTAGATTTTTTTCCTGGAAAACGCCACAGAGGGCCGAATATCTGGAGAAATTCATTGAAATGCGATTATCTTAAAAATTTAATGATTTTTGTAATTTTTTTAGCTTATTGGATAGCTAAAAGCCACACGGACGCTAAATCAGTTGTTGTTGTAGCAATTCTTATTATAGTAAATATTAAACGACGTTCATTGCTAGTGTCATACCATTCCCCTAAACTCCCAAGCCCCCAACGCGGTTATCGGAGTCCAACCACAAACCATCGCAGACGAAAAGCTTTAGTTGTTTCGTGAAACTCGGGTAATTTTGGCTCATTTACGTTCTGGATATTGTAGCAGGTTAAACTCCTACTTATCTAAAATAGACCCCGATATACTGAATATATAGTATTTCCGGCATGTGAAGGTACCCCTCGCAATATTAAGCACCTACTCACATGCCCTCTTAAATCCACTGACCTTACACTCCTCTCTCTCTCTGGACCCGGTCTACTTGAAGTTAGATGAATTAGACGATAACGAACGGTGACTACAATGCACTGGCAGGGCGTGATGAACTGCTACAACAACAACAAGACCAATGGAGTGAAGATGAAATTTGTCACAGTCGTACCAGCAAAGTGTAAACTAGAAGATTGAGACTCGATTTAATCACTATAATATATAAATATATCTAACTGTGTCGGCCTAACAACAACTGCTGCATACATACATGCATATATTGCGCAGAAAATCAGAAATAAAATAAAAAACTCCTCCTAGTCACTTTAACGAGTGCATTTACGATCAGGTCTTTACCTCAGTATTTATTTTTTATTGTTTATTATTACTTCTATATATTTATGTATGTACATATGTATATAATACCATTTGTATGTGGGTATGCATATCAGATACACAAATAAAAATATTAATTTATTATCAGGTGCTTGCTCACGTAGATCCCTAATAACATAAAATATACTTTCATACGCTTGTACGCATGTGGGTGCCCTTTACTTAAGTACTTGGGATTTAAAATTCGATTAAATGGTCGCTTTACCAAAAATACTCCCCACACAATCAAATGTATTGCACGAAAATAGAAAATCTCTAAATTTTTGCTGAATACAGAAAATTGGGAAAGTTCAAGGTAAATGAAAAATTCTCTGACGGTATAACATTTGTGCAATCATTTCAAAATGTCAAAATTGCCAAAATACCTACCACATTAATGTATAAAAAAAACCAGAAACTGATTTTAAAATCACAAGCGCACATATGCAATATATTATGTATGTACACATAAGTGTGTATGTAAAGGGTGTTTTTGTTTTTTAGAGATAATAAAATACAGTTAGTTTTATGGTATTAATATTTGATATTTCGGCATTAATATGATTTAAGATTTGTAATTTGATTGATACTGTGAATTTCCAATTTGCCCACACTCTTTGCTGTAAATGAGGCAAATTTTCGGCAATAATGCATGGAATGTTGTCTTCTGAGTGCTAACACATGGGCTGAAATGTCCCGGGCCAAACTAAGAAAATAGCAAAAGTAGCGTCACGCTTTGCACAATAACTCACGAACTAATAGAATATCATGAAATTTTAACAGCTGCCTTTTTAAGGTTAATACTGACTGAAAAAGAGGTGAATTCAATGAAACGAGTGCCATCTATGTATGTGTTAGGCCCTGGACCTTTCAGCCCACGTGTTACATTGTTTCTGGTTTACCGGCGTAGGCATGCGACATTACATAACCACAGCAAAAGAAAATATACCCAACTCTTGTTTAACACGATCTTTTTTTATATAATTTTGAAATAACACGGTTCACTATAAACTTTTTACACAGAATTTTGTTTCTAGCACGAATTTCAAAACAAAACATAATTCTTAAAAGAACGTCGTATTAAGTAAAAATTTAGAACCAAGTCGGGCTGTGCATTAAAATTTTAAACTTTAAATAATTTTCAGGTCGTTTGTATCTGGATAACAATTGTACAAGGTGGTGCAAAATTAATCATCTATTTTTTTGATAATTTTTTTAATGAATAAGAAAAAAATAATTTTGGGTGATGGAAATTTGTATGTGACCTTTACGTGTTCCAAAGCTTGTCTGTTTGTATACTGAAGCTGATAGGGTGAATAATATTGCGCCACCTTGTATAAACGAACGGAGAAAGCAAAAAACAATCGCTAATAACATACTTCGTTACAGCGAAAAAACCAACAGAAGCCTTTATAATATGAATAAAACCTGACAGATGTGCTGGACATATCTGACATAGTATCTGACATATCATGATAGCATTTTCGATCCAGTTCGTAATAACCGAGTGCGCTGGTTATCAAGTAGCGATGCATAGTAGCAAAATTGATTTTTCCTAATTTTAATTGAATTTTTATATAATATTTTTCGTGCTTATGGGTTGAATTTTCACTGTACACTAATATTAATCTTTAATATAAAAATGAATCGTAAAATGTGTTGGTAAGCGCATAACCCAACAATGCATGGACCAATCTTAACAATTCTTTTTTTAAAATGTTCCTTGAAGTCCAAGGATGGTACGACGAGAAAAATTCAAATAATTTCCGGTAAACCCTAAAACAGCCTTTTTCTTTTCCCCATATAAATATTGCGCGTTCGCGTGTGCGTCTTCGTGTGTGCGTGTTCGCGTTGGAGGATCTCATGCGTTCACACAAAAGTGATAATATCGTGAACCTGGCCAAATCAAAAAGTAAAAAAATGTAAGAGCTATAGATTTGATTGGCATCGCAATATTCTTTCTTTTGTTTTAGTTTCAGAACGAGTTAAGGAATAATAATAATAAATAAAAATAGTTAAGTAAATTCTAAGAATAATCATGCAGGGCTGAACAAATCCAAACACATTTTAAGAATACCAAAAGGTAAACATTATTAATTAATCTAGAAGCCCCTGTTTCTCACATGGTCAATTGTATGTTGCCTGTTCCCGTGTTGGAAAACGATCAGATTTGTTTGTAAATTCACCAGGTAATCAAACAAAAAACATTGTATATATGTATATCATAAAGCACTACAAAATAAAACAGATTTTTGTTAATAATTATGATTCTCTTGATTTACAATAAAGCGATTACTGAAAATACTTATATACGTTTTATTTAATTATTCTATATTATATCGGTTATTAACCCTATGTTAATAATAATAATAATAAATAATTAATTATCTCTATATTTTGTCATTGAAGCACCCACTTCATAAATATTTGCCACTTTTCGGTTCCCACTATCCCTTTAGATTATTTTTCAATCAGGTTTGAATCTTAAGTTCCCCTCTTAGTTTGAAGCCCTCTGGCAGACATCCCAGTCGGGGTTTTTAGTGGGTCCCAAAAGGGTGGCCAAAGTTCGTGGAAGCGAAGATACTAAGGTCCCCCGACTTGACCGTTTTCTTTAATTCTCTTGAACAGAACCGTCACCATGATGATAGGGCGGTGTGTGAGGGTCAGCAGAGTAAAAACGTCTTAAGGTCGAAATATAAACTGCCTCATTCAAAATCTATTTGACAGAACGAAGTCTGTCGGGTCCGCTAGTTTTGTTATAAAAATAAATTGTTTTTGTTTTATAAATACTTATCTAATATGTATTTCATTATTACTTCTTTTGCATTGTTTTTTAGGAAAATATATACAATACAATTTTTTCATCTTACACGGTTTTTTTTTTTAAGTTTTGGAACATATCCCCAAATTTGCCATATGCCGCATATATTTTTTACACGATTGTTTTTTTTTTTGTTTTTCCATGCTTTTCTAACGAACGTATCTACCGCATGGGGAAAAGATTTTTAATGGTGTGGCCAATATCAGCGCGTTAGCCGGGTCTCAGCGAATTTGACCGAATCAGCGACTGGGCTGACGTAGCAGAAGTTACGAATCGGTTCGTTTACGAAAGCACGAAGAATGTGTTAGTAATATACGGAAAAAATTAACACAATGTCACTTCGTTGCCCTCTGAACAACGACTGATTGGACGAGTGTGTGAATATGTGTGAAATTATCGTGCAGATTGCAGCTGGCGCATCAGCTACGTTGCGTGGCAACTGAAGTTCCCCTCACAATTTTGTTTTTCCCCATAGTTATTGGCCAAACGTTGTAATCTATCATCCTTGTATCTACGCGTAAAACAAGAGTTGGATGTAATCTAAACGAGTCAAAACGCACGAACGAGGTGACCAGTTGTTCTATCGGCCCACAAAACACCCCAAACAGTTTTTCTGGGCGCAATAGTGCATATTTCAACAATGGCTAGGGGATTATCATTATGTATGGAACCATTTTTTTTAATATATTTGAATAAATTGCAAATGTTTCTGCTCCACGAGTACATTGATAATAAATTACCAAGCCAAACTAACCTCAAAACAATTCCGAGCTGTCAAATTGACTAATTCGAAATTCCCCGTCTCTAAAAATAACACCCTTTATAAATAGAGGCTGGCGCATGCATTTATAATTTCAAATATTTGTAAGTAGTAGCGCATGTATGTATGTATGTATGTATGTATGCATTCATTGCAAGGTACACATGAGTACACCAACTTTCGCTAAGCCTTTACGAGTCCGATTTAAAATAAATAAATTCTATTGGCATTTGCACTAAATAAAATCTTTTGTTGTGCAATTTTTTTTCTATTTTTTTTTTAGTTGGAAATCACAAATGATTTTTTGTTGGCAGTACAGCTCTGTTTACAATTAACCATTTGTGGAGAAAAATTACAACTGCAACAAATGAGCTGATAAATAAAAGATTTTGGGCATGACAGCATAAGCCACGCTATACTATGTATGTATATGTGTACATATGTATGTTGAAATGTGTAGTTGCCTTTGTTTGAATATTAAATTGCAATTTACACAACAAGACTTTCCTACGTTTTCAATTAACAATAGTGTACACATTTTAATTGGCGACCGAGAATGGAAAAATAAACGCGTAGGACAGTGGACGAGAGAAATATATAATGTATGTATGTGTGTGCACCTTTACAATGGTGCAATTTAACAATGGTTTATTTTTTTTTTTTTGCTATTAATGTTTTTTTATTATATATAAAAGTTTAGCGCATTTAAGAAAACCCATGTAAATAAAACCTCCCAACTTTGTGGAAAATTCATAAAATTCTAACAAATCAAAAAAAGTTCTCGTAAAAATTTTCAACTTCTTAATTGAAATCTTTAGAAACCTTCTGGGTGTTTAAAGCCCATTCAATTTTAGTACAAAAATTAGGCGCAAAATTAATCATTCAATTTTGTTTTTGCATAACTTTTTTACTAAGTAAAAAAATGATTTTGAGTGATGGAAAGCTTTATTTCGACCATTTTTGTGTAAAGCATTTTTTTATATTTTTTTTTGTGCACTTCCTTACTGGCAAATCCAATTGGCGAGTTTCATCTAAAAGTAAAGAAACTTCAAGTTGGATATTTGGAGGTGCTTCGTCTGGGTTGGAAACAAAAATTTTGAGGGAGATATTTAGCAAAGCAGTCCCCTTTCTCAGCGTTCGTTTTCGCCCATATTCCATCTGGCTTGATAACGGCAGGGTTTCTTTGAATTCGCCCTATAGGCTTTTGTTGGCCTTCCGCAGAAGTAGTCTGTTGCTGCAGAAATATCGAATTCTACTAATACATACTTTTGTGTTTCTCGGTTACTCTCAATGATTGGTAGTTCTTTCACTTCAAAAGTAGCTAGCATAGTAAGCACTACAAAGGCAATCCGAAAATATATGATTTTTGAGTTTGCCTATTTTCCTATTGTTGCATTTTGTTAGTCTTTAGTCATTTATAATAAAGCTTTGAAGTAACACTTTGCGTTTCGGCACTGTTAGTAAGCGGGTTCAGGCATTTTTCGTACTCTGTGCAATTGAGTGGTAAAGTCCTCTCTTGACGAACAAAACTAACTATAAGGCTCTCATCATGCTCGTCTTAACGTATGGCGCAGAATCTTGGACGATGGCAACATCCAATGTGGCGTCCCTTAGAATGTTTGAGAGAAAGATTCTGCGCAAGATTTTTGGACCTTTGCGCATTGGCGATGGCGAGTATCGCAAGGGATGGAGCAGTGAGCTGCGTAAGCTTTACGACGACATAGACATAGCACAGCGAATAAAGATCCATCGGTTTCGTTGGCTACATCATGTCGTCCGAATGGATACAAACACTCCGGCTCTGAAAGTATTCAATGCGATACTAGGTGGTGGTAGCAGAGGAAGAGAAAGTTCTCCTGTCCTTTATAAATATCAGGTGGAGAAAGACTTGCCTTCACTTAGTCCGTTCAACTGGTGCCGGTTAGCATGAGAATGAAATGACTAGCGCGCTTTGTCGGTCAAAATCTCCTAAGCGATTATCGCGCCAATCAAGAAGAAGAAGAAGATGGAGAAGAAGTGTATTTGCATTTGGGCGCAAGTCCAGGCAGAGTATTGTATAAGATTAATGAAGTGTTCCATTAGTTCCGTTTTTAGTGGGAGTTTGGTATTGAAAGAGTTGGCGACTTGTTTGTTTTTTGAAATTGAACCAATTAGTTTTGTTGTTACAGTGAGCTCATTTTTGACTCATATTGTGCAAGGATATTTGGAGAGTGAGGATTATGGGTGAGTGGTATAATGACAACTCAATGCTTGCATAATGCATTGGAGAGATGTGTGCATTTAGTAAAGAAAAAAATCTATCAGATTTCTCTTTTATATGTGAGGGCCAATAAGTGGGCTTAGCAGTGCAGATTGTGTTAAGACTCAGTATTTGCATTGCTGAGAGTAGCTGGTGCCCTTTTTGTGATTTAAGGCGGGATCCCAATTGGTTGTGTTTAGCGTTGAATCAGCGCCAGCTATAAATCTGTTGCCAAGAGTTCTAAAGAACACCCTGTATAGGTCTGGTTTTATCGCATATTTGGGTGGGCTGTATACAGAGGTTATAACCAATTGCCCCTAATGGTCAAATACTACAATGTTTGTGGCTTGTATTTCACTTGTGTAATATGCATTTAAACAGAACTACCCAATTATTCGCATACGCAGATGACATAGCAATTGTCAGCAAAAATATCCACGCCCTAACCAAAACCTTCGTTGATATTGGAATTGCTGCTAGTAAAATTGGTCTTAAAATCAACGAAGATA
Organism: Anastrepha fraterculus; assembly: GCA_037575425.1. Taxonomy (NCBI): domain Eukaryota; kingdom Metazoa; phylum Arthropoda; class Insecta; order Diptera; family Tephritidae; genus Anastrepha; species Anastrepha fraterculus. The sequence goes on along the minus strand of JAYXIM010024612.1, from coordinate 293,550 downwards.
AGACGACATATGTATGTGATGATGTCCAGACAAAATAAACCAACATCAGGCAAACTGAAAATTGGTGATTTTTCTTTTGAAATCGTTGAATCCTTTACCTATTTAGGTTTCAAACTGAGTAGAGACAATTCAATGAACCTCACTATCGATGAGAGAATTCTGGCAGCGAACAGATCGTATGGGTCGTTAACGAAACTCTTCAAATCAAAACTACTAAACAGACAATGCAAATTGACTCTGTATAAAACCATCATTAGACCAGTATTATGCTATGCAGCTGAATCGTGGACGCTAATTGAAGCAGATAAAACAAAACTGCAAGCCTTCGAACGAAAAGTACTCAGAAGAATTTTCGGAGCAATCAAAGATCACGGCGAGTGGCGGATAAGATGGAACGACGAGCTAGATCAACTGATAAAGGGCGAAAATGTTATACGTTTCATCAAAGCGCAGCGGTTAAGATGGCTGGCTGGGTCCCATTACAAGAATGGACGGTACGAGGGCGCAGAAGAAAATCGTAGAAGCCAGAGCGTTCAACACTAGAGCAAGAGGAAGGCCGAGAACAAGATGGGCCGACGAACTAGAGGACGACATCAAGAAACTTAGGATAACGAACTGGAAAAAAGTCGCAAGCGTTCGAGACGTATGGAGGTCTCACGTGCAGCAGGACAAAGCTCACAAAGAGCTGTAGAGCCAAAAGATGATGAATATGCATTTGATTCCAAGTGGTTGATTTTTTCTTAATCAGCATACCTGAGCTTCCGTGAGCCGTACCGCCTTGAGGAATAGTGTGATAAAATTTAAGATTTTGGACTTTGAGAAAACTTTTTGTGGTGAAATGAGAATATCTTAAGTACATATATTCTGTTGGACTAATATGACGCACAAGCCAAAACGTTCTGAAGAGACCAGGGCCAGAAATATAAATAGCAACCCTCGTATAGTTTTTTAATATATTATTTCATTACTTACCTGTAGAAGATGTGCTGGACTGAGGGGAATAATTTCGCCCTTACAAAAGAAGACATAAAAGTTTTAAAGCATTTTCATAGTTGCAAGCGCAATTGCAGAAATAAAATTTTAAGACATTTTTTCTTTGCTTTTATGTTGGAAAAACAAGCGTATAAACTATATATGTGCATGTCGTAATAAATGGCTGAGAGCCGAGTGAAAGCATTCCCTAAAACTCCCAAATTTAGTGTGAAATTTTGTTCCAGGCCTTCGTAGCAAACATTTTGAACTTTCAAAAGACAAGGTAATTATACTCATAGTTATGCATGTGGGGAAGCTTATGTTTACCTAAGCATGCATGTATGTATGTACATACGTATGTGCTGCATAAACATACATACACGCATACATACATACATTTTTTCGTATATCGCTCATTTGCGTGTATTTCCATTCGTTCCCTTACAGCACTTAACTGCCGTTTTCCTCTTTCATGGCCATTATCTCATTATATTTTCTTTACCAAATAACGGTAAAAGTAATAAAGCAGTCATATAGTTATTTCAACTTACATACCCAAGAAATATACATAAATATGCAGCATTTGTGTATGAGTGTGTGTACTTACATGTTCTGTAAAGCTTCTTGCTACTGCGTCGGAAATGAAAATGAGACCAAAGCCGCTGGCCAAATATCGTCGTAATGGAAGTAAAACCTCTTGAATTAGCAAACACTTAGCTTTTAATGACCTCTACGGAAGATATAAACCTGCCGAACATATCTGCCCAACGTAATGTAATACAGATGATCGTATGACTGCTTAGAAAAACTTCTAGTCTTCGTTTAGTGGCTTGGAAAGCGCCCACATATCTGCAGCATTTACGCGCTTTCATGCAACAAGGTAAGGTGTAAGTATGTGTGTGTGTATAAGTATGTTCACTTTTCCTGTCAATGGTCAGAAATCATTTATGTTTACTTAGTCCGGCAGCAAACCACTTCAAACGCGAGTCGCACTGAAAAATTCAAATTCACAATGAATTTTGACTAGTCCGAAATGAAATTTTAAGATTTTCTTACGGTGGCGCAAAATTAATCAGTTTTTGTTATTACGGCGACCGCCGTAGCCGAATGGGTTGGTGCGTGACTACCATTCGGAATTCACAGAGAGAACGAGGGTCCGAATCTCGGTGAATCACCAAAATTAAGAAAACGTTTTTTCTAATAGCGGTCGCCCCTCGACAGGCAATGGAAAACCTCCGAGTGTATTTCTGCCATAAAAAATCTCCTCATAAAGAATATCTGCCGTTCGAAGTCGGCTTGAAACTGTAGGTCCCTCCATTTGTGGATCAACGTCAAGTCGCACACCACAAAATATGTATGTACATTCAAGTATATAAATTTTCCCCGTGGGAGAGAAACGGTACTTGCGATTGTCAAGGAAACTATTCAAGCACATTTTTTCACGAGTTTGCTATAAACACACACACATATGTATGTATAAGTGATAAAGGGTAATCATTTTTGAGGTATCGGATTTTAAATTGAAATAATTGTGTAGAACCATTCATGACATTTATTTTTTATTTCAAATGTTGGCCACAACTGCGTCGTAATTCGGCCATCCGTAAACACCAATTTTGACTGACTCGCTGGAACATTTCGGTCGGTAGCTCGTGAATAACTTTAGTAATGTTGGCTTCCAATGCCTCAATCGCAGCTGGTTTATCCACAAAGAATCAACAACAAATAAAAGTTCAAAGGTGTGATTTTGGTGGTCAATCCACTGGACCGAGACGAGAGATAAATTGCTCACCCAATCGATGTCGCAGTAAAACCATTGTTTCACCGGCTGTATAGCAAGTACCGCCGTCTTGTTGGAACCAATGAGGGAATATTGTGGAGAACATGGGCTTCAATTTTCGGCATCAAAAAGTCGTTTAGCATGGCGTGATAGCGTTCGCCATTCACTGTTACATTGGCGCCAGTCTCGTCTTCAAAAAAATATAGGCTGATGATTCCAGCCCATAGGCCACGCGTGATCTGTCAAAAGAACCCTACTGAAAAAAGTACCTCCAATCTGATCACCCTTTATAACACAAAAATTGGTGTCCGGTTTACCAAGAGAACCATCGAATACTTACATAGAAGAGTGCGAATTTTATGTATTATGTTATGTTATTATGTATTACCTGTTATGCATATGGGGCTCGTATGGCTCAGAACACAGGTATATTACTGGAAACGAAGTAGCAGATGTAGAGAGGAGAGAATGAGCTAGAGTGGCTGAGGTCTCCTTACTAATACGAACCGACCTGTTCCTTGCAATGGTAAAACACACCATCAAGGAGAAGCTTAAAAGTGAAGAGCTAAGACTAAAATACGTTCGCTAGCACCAAACTACATATGGGGCTACGCCAGGCGTGGTGATGAGTGGAGTGCATAAAAACCATAAGTTCGAAGTGCAAACTTCATTTTCATGTACTTATTGAGGGAACTAAGTGAGAACCAAATTTCAATGAAAATAATTTGGGTTTAAAATAAGTGATTCACTTATCGACACATTAAGTATACATACATACTTTATATGCAGGTATGTTAGCATGTAGCATGTATCGGGTGTTCTTCTAAGATTCTGAACTTAAAATGATAATAGAAAACAGAAATATTGTTGGAATGATTTTTTTTTTTATATAATCTGGTAGATAATTTAATGGCATTTATTTTATGAATATGGTATCCAACGCGAGTTACTTGGTCCATTCGATCAGCCTAATTTTCCGACTACTTTTTCCAATAAATCTGGCCGTATGGCGTCAATGGTGCCTTGAATGTTACAATAAAACGATTGTTAAGTGCGCTGTATGGCAAGTTGCGTCGTTTTTTGGAACGAAATGTCGTCAATGTTTAGCTTAATAATTTTTGGGAACCAAAATAGCGCTCTGTTCTCAAGTATTCATAAATGCCACACCTATTCCCCAGAAGAACTCAGTTAGATATCTTGGAATGCACCTAGATCGAAGACTTACGTAGGAGGACCACATTAAAGCAAAGCGCCAACAACTTAAAATAAAGTGAAACAAAATGTACTGGCTCCTTGGAGCAAAGTCTGAACTAAGTCTTGAGAACAAAATCCGATTATACAAAGCGATTTTAAAACCAGTCTGGGCATACGGTATACAGCTGTGGGGCACGGCTGCCAATTCCAATATCGAAATTCCACAGCGATACCAATCAAAGACACTTAGAATGATACTAAATGCGCAATGGTTTATTACAAACGAAAGTGACCTTGAAATTCCCTATGTCAAGGAAGAAGTGCGGAGGCTATCCAATAGATACTTGAACTTTAAACTAAGCGATCACAGCAATACTCTTGCAATATGCTTATTAGATGATAGTGAAGAAACAAAACGACTTAAAAGGTTTCACGTCCTTGATTTGCCTTTTAGAAATTAAGTATTTATGCTCATACATATGTACATATGCACACCAGATATATTTGCCATAATTATTAAGAAAACCAAAAATTGAATTGAGGTAATGCTGCAATGAAATATGTTTTATATTTATTTTTATATTCTGCTACTTGTAAAAATTTGTCACATTTACTGAATGTTAACATGACAGATTGCAAATAAAGTAAGTACAAAAAAAAAAAAAAATAGCGATCGCCATTCTCCGTAACGGCAACTCCTTCCTCATTTCAAAAGAAATAAGGCCTGATGATGCCGCCAGTGTTCAAAGTATATTTTCAATGTAAATTTTCACAATTTTAAGCGTTATTCTGGCGTTAAACGATTTATGATGACTTGCCAAATCTTATTGAACAAAAATGTCAACACAGTTTTCTATTCTCAGTTGTCAAACCATAGTTATTGATATCGATAGCTGCAGCTACAAAAACACCTGATATATGGAAAGGAAAGAGAACGCGAAGCAGTATATGTAAATACATATATACATATGTACATAGATTTTCCAACTAGGTATAATACATAATGTAGAGTATACACGCACCAACCGTTGTACAATGAGTTGGACGGTTTTTAAAATTTTTTTATTTTTAAATGTTTTTAATTAATTGTATTTTTTTTTTCTTTTTTCTGTTTTAATTTTAAATTGTTTTTGCTTTTTACTTTTTTAAATATTTTTTAAATTTTTTTAACTTTATTTTAATTTTTTTATTTTTATGAATTATTATTTTTTTTAATTTTTCTATATTTTCTTTTTAATTCTTTCTGTGTTTTTAATTTTTAATAGTTTTTGTTAACTTCTTTTTCTTCCTCTTAATTTTTTAAAATTCTTTTTAAATTAGTTTTTTTTTAATTTTTTTTTATAATTTTTTTTTTATTCTTCCTTCCTTTAATTTTTATTTTTTTGTTGTGTTCTTAACTTTTAATTTTTTTTATTTTTCAATTTTTGTAATTTTCTTTTTAATTTTTTCTGTTTTTTTTTAATTTTTTTTAGGTTTTTCAATTTTTGTTTTTCGTAATTTCTTAAAATTCTTTTAAATTTTTGGTTTATTTATATAATTTTTTTGAAGTTTTCTTTGTTTTTTCTAATTCTTAAATTTTTTTTATTTGTTATTTTTATTTTAAAATTTTTATGTTTTTTAATTTTTTATGTATTTAAAAATAATTGTTCCTTAATTTTTTTAATTTTATTTTTATGTTTTTAATTTTTTTATCTTTATTAATTATTATTTTTTTTTATTTTTTCTTTATATATTTTTATTATTTTATTATTTTATTATTTTTTTTTATTTTTTTATTTTTTTTTATTATTTATTTTTTTTTAATTTATTATTTTTTTATTTTTTTTATTATTTATTTATTTTTTAGTTTGTTATTATTATTTTATAAATTTTTTATTATTATTTTTTTTTTAATTTTTTCTTTATTTTCTTTTTAATTCGTCCTGTTTTTTTAATTTTTATAGTTTTTTTTAAATTTCTTTTTTTCCTCTTAGTTTTTCTTAAATTCTTCTTAGCTTTTTTTAATTTTTTTAATAATTTTTTTTTAATACTTCGTTTTCTTATTTTTATTTAATTTTTGTTTTTTAATTCCTTTTTTATTTTTTTCTTACTTTTTATTTGTTTTTTGTAATTTTTTTTTTAATTTTTCATAGTTGTTTTATATTTTTATTTCCCTTAATATTTTAAAATTCGTTTTAACTTCTTTTCATGTTTTTATAACTTGTTTTTGTTTAATTTTTAAATTTTCTTTTACTTCTTTTTTTTATTTTTATTTTTTATTTTTACATATTTTTTAATTTTTTTCTTATTTTGTTTAATTGTTTTTATTAAGTTTTTTTTTAATTTATTTTTTCTTATTTTTTTTTATTTTTATAATTTTTTTTCTGTGTACATAACTAAAAAGAAAATTCAACTCATCGAACAACCGCTAGCTCCACCCCCCAAAAATGACAACATTTAGATTTTCATACAATCGTTGGACCAACATGGAGATCGGTTGTACAACCATACTCTTCATGATGTAACTGTTTATCCGACACGCCCACATTGATACAACGGTTGGAGTGTGTATTCTCTGCATAAGAACGCATTTCGGCTTTACTTACCTTCTTTTATTGAATACAAATAATACGCATGGATTTTTTTTTTGTTTTTTCAAATATACATTATATTAAATTTTTTGTTTTCCAATAACAAAAGATGTTGTAATTACAATTACATATATTCTTAAGTAATTTTTACATTTTCTCACATTGTTGATCAAATATTTATATTTAAAATTTTCATAATTTACATACATAAGAATATCTACAGTTGTAAGCTGTTTACTGGTTTCCACTTGCACAACACACTGAAGCACAAACGATCAGCTCATATGCACACAAACACACATATACATACATATGCACTACTACTACATACATAGCATAGTTTGTCGTATCTATGTACAAATTAACAAAAAAAAATATTTAAAAATTAAATAAAACAAATTAAATTTAAATTTAATTTAAAATATACGTATACCTTAAAAAATTGTCACTAAAGAACTAAAATAGTATTTATATAGTAATTGATCGATAATAAAATGTATGAACAAATTTAAGACTCTGAAGTTGCTTAATGCATAGCAGCAAAACAAAATTATATAGTTATGTAAATAAAATGATGCCTACAAAAACATAATTGCTAGGATTTTTGTAATTCCTTTGTTTGCTATTTTTGTTGTAATGTTTGTATTTGTATTTTGGTTTTTTGTCTATTGTCATTGCACTTAATCGTGCATATGCTTCAGTGCATTTTATACAACACAAAAAAGTATATGGATATTTAATAATTTGGGTGATTTTGCTTAGTTTTAAATTATTAGTTATGTCAATGCAAAGTTGTTTTTCACATACTTTTTGTTTTTTCTTTTTATAATTTTACGTTTTATTGCTTCAACTATGTTTGGAAATTCTTTGAATTGTGAGTAAATTAAAACAAAATTTCATTTAATTAAAAATTTTGTAAGCTTTTTTACGCATAAAAATACAAATTCGATTAACGTTCAATTAAAATAATTAGATTTTATAAAATGTAGTGTTTGTTGTGCTTTTTGGTAATTTTTATTTTTTATTAAAAAGGAAAAATAATACTCTAATACACACACTACATCATTGCATAAGTGAGATCATTCCAAAGTTTTGTATGAATGTTTTGGTTAATAACACAGGCCAACAAATCGAACGATTGACATGGTGGAGAACAACAACTAGCGCGTTGGTATATTAAAAATAAAGTTGTAAAAATTAAAAAAAAAAATAAAAATTAATAGTAACAAAAAATTAAAATTACATTTTAAAAATGTAAAAACATTCGAAAAACAAAACAAAAATGTGCAGGCGCTGCTAAAAGTAAAATTGCACTGGCCAGCTGCTCTTGGCACAAAATTGCTCAGTTTTCTGTTACTATTTTATTACCTACTCTATACGTGCGCTCTACAGCCCATCGATCATTTAGCCATTTAGAACGATCGGCTGCACTTTGTTGGCCTGTGTAATGATTAGGTAATGCTAAGTGATTGCGTCAATATTTGTCTTAATATTAAACAGCGCGTTGGTTCCAGCATTGAAAGGAGGGTTTTCTTGTAAAACAAACAACAATAAATAAATAAAATAAAAACAAAATAAAAATATTTCAATAAGAAATAAAAAATAAAAATGTTTAAAAAATAAAAAAAAGTAATAATATAATTAAGCAAATTAATAATTTCACTAATTCGGCTGTGGACTACTTTGTCAGCTATACATACATACAAATACATGAAAATTGCCCTATTAGGTGAGAAATTTTCATGTAATTATTTCGCTTTAGTCACATTTTTGAAAACATATGCTTTTATTTATATTCGCCAAGGCATGTATAATTCGTAAATTTTGATTTTTGCAAAAAGTTTCAAGCAAATATTGTGATTTTCGAAATATTGCTGAATTCATAATTAACTAAAATTCGTGTCATACTATTGAAAACTAAGTAAACCTCAAAATATTAGCGGTATTAGGTAATTTCTTTAGTTTGCAGACATGTACACTGCCCGCAGTTTTAACTAGCTGAACTAGACTCTAAATTACAGCACTAGTGCCTTCGATTCGCCACTACTCTGCTCGCTATCTCTGCGCTTCGCTCAGCTGACGAAAAAATTGCATGTGAACGCAACAACAAAGTTATCTAGCAAGACTCGCTACTAGCGGGCATGGTTACACTTCACGAAACTGGTATAACTCACTATAGTCAATGCTGCCAACTCTCTTTGAAGAGAGTTTCATTAGGACGCGTTCATACAGGGAGATTTTTGTTGCTTCAACCTTGCAATTCTCTTTTGACATTGCCCGTCGTATTAAGTTGGAATTGTTAATTTTTAGCCTAAAAACAACAATAGCATTGAGAAGAACGAGCAAACAAACGGTATTGACAGCGGACGAGTTTCACAAGTAAAGAGTTGAAGCAACGAAAGTCGATCGCTATGAACACAGTCTTACAAATACTCATATTTTTGGCAGCTCTTCTCCTGCGTTACGAACATAATCTTATTTATACCAGTTGCTTCATCTATTCGCCACTTACTAACGCTTGGCGAATCAAAGAGACCTTGCGTTTTTTGTCAAAGTCATATAAATACCTATATAATTTATTAATATTTAACTAAATTTTTAGTTATTTAATAAAATTGTAAATATCAAATTTCAATTTTTTTAGAACAGAATACCGAAGTCCAGCAATCAGTAGCGTGCTTTAAATGTTCAGAGTGCCGTAATTTAAGTCAATAATCTTCTAAAAAGCCGCTAACGAAGATATGAAACCAATTTTAGTTAACTACTCAAAATAATTAATAGCGACAGCTTACCATCCAATTGCCAACATATAAAATTAACTAAACTTTTTAAAAGATATAATAATAATTGCAAATTTCTTTCAATGATCTCTAAATAATTCTTAATTGCAACAATATTTGCATATTTTCAAATTTCTTCTACTTCTCTGCTTTTCCTTTTTTGCCACAAAGTTTGTCTTCAATTATATTGATAAATAAGAAATACTTTTAGAAACCCCAGGATGATAGTAGATTACCAGGATTGGCCATCAGCTATGGTGAACAACAAAACTGTGCGAACAAACTTCGGCTGCCACGTCATCGGGTATTCGGCAGCAAATTGCTGCTCGCTCGTACATATTCACCCATGCGTGCAATCAATCGTTGTTCAGACGGCAACGAAGCAAAATGAGCGATGGTTGTGTTGGTGCTTCTCGTCAATCACCCACACAATTTTGTTTTGTTCGTAAACAAACCGCTATCATGACCCCTGCTACGTCAGCCAATCAACTAATTCCATCAAATTCGCTGAGAGCCAGTTCACGTTCTGATCGTGGCCACACCTCTAAACATCTTATCACCATGTAGAAAACCAACACTCTTTCAGTGCAAATCACCGCCACTACTCGTTGTACTCGCAGCAACATCAACGCGCGCTCCTCTCCAAATAAAACAGCAAACGCACTCAACGCACCACCTTCATCATGACACCCTTTACAAAAACTTCAGCCGACAAAATTTCAAGCGATTTGTTGGGTGCCCGAAATGATGTCAACGTCGATGACGTCGATGTCGACGTCGTCATTAGCAGTAGCAGCAGCATCAGCATCTATGGTGGTGGTATTGATTTTCGCTTCTGCATTGTATCTAAAAGTAAACATAAAGGAAAGAGAGAGAGAAAAAATCAGTATTAATCAATGAAGTTTTGAACAGTTGAAGATAATAATTATTAGTTTATTTATAATTATTAGTTGATAGTTGGTTAATGATGCTTATATTATATTATTATTTCGCTTTTCTTCTTCTCCTATTACAAAATCGTATGTTGTGTGATGGAGTACGGCAAATGACCTTCATAATAGCTTGCAAGTCCATTCACATTCATCCAAATGCAAACGCTTATCATCTCATTCCACAAAAGTACACACTGCACAAATATCGTTTAAGTGGACGATGAGCAACAACAAATAGTAGAGCAAACATGTCACATTACCTGCGACGCAGAAATAGCAATAAAATGCACAGCATTGTGCCAGCTGTTGATAACGAGACGAACGAAATCGAAATGCAATCTAAAAACCACATACACACAAAAACTGACACGAACCTACATACACACATACTTGCATAAGTATTTACATATGTACATACATTTATAAATAATACGCCATTCGAAACAAGCCCGAGTATGAAGAAATAGGAGAATGCAATTAGCCATCGATCGATCGATGGCGACTGCAAGTAGTTTGCATTGAGGGGAGGACTCTGACACAGAAGAGCTGCTATGATGTAATTCGCCCCATGATATCTCACCACTGCAGGGGACACAAAAACAAAAAATAAAAGATCGCGCCAATATGTTTCATTTAATCTCAGAAAATATGAGTATTTGTGCGTATACGCAATTACGTCTATGGTATTTAACTTTTGCTATTCGATTTGAAATTCCCTTAAAAAAATGAAAATTAAATGAAATTAAATTAAATGAAAGACTCTTCGTATGCTTCTATGTTAATTACATTTTCGCAATTTTCAAATTCTATTTGATAAGTTAGCGATCAACACTTAGCGAAAAAAATGATTTGAGCGAGAAGCTATTTTAGGAACTGTTTGCTGCAAATGTAAAATTTTACTTTGTCATTTATTTATTTCAAATTATTTCATAGTGAAACTCTTCGAGTGGCTCAAAACGCTTTCGAGGTTTAATTGAAGTAAATATTAGTAAAGCACTCGAAAAGCATTGAACAGGAAATAGTCGACTGAGAAGTGAACTAAAAGATGTTTTATTTTTAGAAAAAAAAAACGCATTCCGTTTGTCATAAATTCTCATGGAGCATATTGTTCAAAATACAACAAATATCTTCCGGCTATTCCTCAAGCTCAAGAAGCCGCGATGGGGACACCGTTTCGATATGATTAAGAAATAAAGTCTGAAACGCATCGCATCTTCCAGGCCATTTTGGAAGTTTATTTTAGTGAATGTCTCGAAGATTGGAAAAAATGTTGAAGTAAATGTTCTGTAAAATGGCGAAACTGCCATAACTAAACACATTAAGAAGTGTGCAGGTTTGAATCTCCGCGCATGAAGCACCAAATAATAGAACAAGTTTTTTCTAATAGCGGTCGCCACGCGGGGTCCCCCGAGTGTATTTCCGCCATGAAAAAGCTCCTCATAAAAATGCATTTGCCGTTCGCAGTCGGCTTGAAAATGTGGGTCCCTCCATTTGTGGAGCATCAGCGCGACGTATGCCACCAATAGAAGAAGCTCGCCCAAAACACACAAAATACACCGGGTGTGTGTGTGTATCCGGACCTTCGGATATAAAGCCTGGTCATTTCGGTAAGTTGAACCTGATTTCTGAAGGAATATTATTTTGCTCTCGAGACGAATAAAACCAGAAGAAGTGAGTCTTTGTTCCTTGAGTGCTAAAACAGTTTTAAAAGTTATATGCTAAGGCCATGGTATTACTGTCTTCAGAAATGGGAGTATTAGCACGCATGGACTGCTCGTTTTTTTAACTTTTTTCCAAGAAGTGAAAAGTCTAAGTTATATCTTGGAACCAAAATTCTTGGATATATCCTCAGCTCAGATAACTTCCAAAACGCATTATTAGTTATTTAGGCCTGTCCATAGATTCTACATAAAAATTTGAAGTATTTTAATCAATAAGGAAATCTTCGGTTTTTATTGATTTTTCATCTTTGTTCTTCTGCGCCCTCATTTTTACAATTCTGAGGAATCGGATGATATGATGTTGCCTCAATTCTCTAATAGATTTCTATAACATACTTCCTGAGCAGGGTAATGGAAAATAGACTTCGTCGAACGGGTTTGGCCACTGTTTTATATTATTGGTACCCTTGTTTTCATCAAGTCGAAAAACTGTGCCTCTAAATCAAAAGTAAGACCTCCTCAAAATGGCTTATTTGTATTGACTTCTTTACTACTTTTTCTTAAAGAATTTAACCGAATGTAAAAACTCTTATTGCTTTCGAAAACGCAAAGACCTCAAAGCAAGTTTTCTCTGCATGCAATTAGCAATTCACTTCCATTTACAAAAATAAAAATAAAACCATAAACAAACAGTTAATTAACTAATAACAATATAACCTCAAATTCGCAGGCAGTTGCCAGTTTTCACCATTATTTCTGCAGACAAAACGCTATTTTGAACCAACCATCCAAATCAACGACTGGCACACAGACATGCACACATACACACAACAACAAGTTCATAACTGGGGCACACTTAAAAAGCCAACCAATAGTCACTCAAACAATTGAGGAACTAAACGATGAGCGAAAAAGTGAAAGAGCCAGTTAGGCGATGGGTAGGTAAGCAACTTATGTATGTATGTTTTGTTGTTTTTGCATTCGTGATGGCCATGCTCGACCAAAACATGATGAACGTGCTGGCATGAAGGTAAACAAAGTCTGCTTTTCTTTTTCACGCCCCCTTACCCTTAACCATAACAACATCACTACTAAGGCAAACCTTACTTCTCCCTTTTCTCTTCTCAAAAATTTAATGCACAAAATATGCGAAGACAATGATGACCGACAAATAAAATATCAAAAAACATTTGTTTTTACTACTCAGCGTTAACGGCAATAATATTAATAATAATAATAGCAACAACCACTTTAAGCTGCACAAAAACCTCGGGTTCAAGACGACGGCGACAACGGCGCGAATACGTACAGCTGCGTTGTTGTGATTCAATGCACTGGCACAGACAGCGAACTGCTTTCGTCCGTAGCTTTCTTTCTTCACTACTGTTAATAGTACAGTGAAATGTCATTTCTCACCTGCATACACATACCCATGTATTCATATATGTATGTATGTATGTACATTCCCACCGAGCCATAATCGTGGCTGTCGTAATCGTCAACATTGCGGTCATTCGTACTATGGACCGCGAGCGCTTCTTACGAATTTTACTATTCTGACGATTATAAGTGTTTACGAAAGTCAAGCGAAAAATAGTAAACTAAATTAAGAAATTAGAAACCAAAATCAAAACAAACCACACAAAATTATAATAATAGTGAAGTGCCAAACTCAAAACTCTTATAACATTCGCTATCGCTTGCAAAGCATTACAGTCAGCGCTTTGTTTGTTTGTACACATTTCCGCGTAAATACATACACACATACATGCATAATACATTTCCGCATGCATACAAATCCACTTATAGGTGTGTCTTATTCAAAAGCGCATTTCAGAAAGGGATATTGCGGTTGGTGTATTGGTCTGAAGGTGAAATTTAAAGGCGTCATCTTCTGTTCGACTAATAAACGATGTACTATAATTCCATTCATACACAGCAGACTGGTGATGTCTTTTATCTTACGGTTGACTTACTAAGAGGACCACTGCTAAAACCAAAATAAACGAAAAACAACAAAAACTTATAACATCGCATACAAACACACTTGAATACCTATACTGGCTTAGAATTTTAAGGTTTGCCTTGATGGGTTACTACCCATGCGAAATAAACTAATAGCCTAGACGACGGCGTTAATCGTCATTAACGGCTTAATTCGGAATTATCTCAGGAATTAAGGGTAACTAATGCGGATTGACAACAAGACTTAATTCTAATAATTACAGCGGATTAGAGGAATTTTCGAGGGAAACATTGCCGCAAAATTACAGTTAATATAATACATCTATTATGAATGAAAAGTAATGCAAGTTTTAAAGAGAATAATAAGAAAGGCTGTGCTAGTTTGCACTAATACGTTCGAAATAACATAATTGTTTTGATATTAAGGAGCTATTTGAGAAATATGTAGTAGTTTAAAATTTTTTTTAAATAATTATTTTTTTTATTTTTGTAAAAGTTTACATAAGAATACAATTATTATATAAACTTACAAACTAACGCAGCAGTAAAATAAATAATTATTTGTTAGTAATAACCGTATTTGTTGCCTGCGGTCCATCTTTTACTGACAAAACTATCAAACTACAGTTTTAATAAGAATTAATTGGGCCTGTTATCCCGATTAACGCCACCGTCTCACTAGGCTATATTGCTTGATTTTGGTCATTTAATTTATCATTCCTTTCAGTTTATATATACAGTGAAACCACGAAAACTTGTATTCGCACAGGTCCTGAAAATGTAAGAACATTTTGGTATCATCTACACCATCTCATTGTGTTAAAAAGGCTCTGTTAAAACAGAATTGTCAAGAGGAGACGACGAATTTCATAGATTTTCTTGTCATCACTGTTTAAGCATCTGCTGTTATTTTTTAGTTTGAGAACTCAATTTTCATTTTGCCGTGCCATTTGTATGCGCGCATACAGATTGTTTGTTTGATGCCGTTTTGAAAGTGAAATATTAAGACAGCAAAGGTGCCCACATAAGGAAATTGAGCAGAGTCAAAACAGAAATTTTACAGATGTACAGATGTACAGACACATTTAGTCGTGAGGTTACGAAATATAGGGAATTTGTCAATAACATTTTTATGGGTACTTATTTTTTTAATAAAATGTGGCAGATAGCTATGAAAATTATACACAACTGTGTTCAAAATAATATGAGCGCGTCGAATTACCACGATCAACCACTTTTTTGTTTTTGTATTAGTTAAAAACTACGTATTTGTCCACACAGATTTCCAAAATAATCAGTGGAATTAAAAACGTTGTATCGTAAATAGTTCCTATTGGGTAATATGGTATGATCTTCGGCTATAATCCATGCACCCACACAAAAACATTTAACTAGAATGTTCACGCATAAAGCTGGTTATGTGTATCGTATTTAATACATTCGCTTTAAAAAATAAATTAAAGTAAAAATAAAATAAAACTGTACAGATCGACCGAAGGCCGTTCGAAGTGGAGAAACAGTACACGGAGCAATTGATGAAATAAACAAATTATACAAAACAACTGCGTGCCTATGTAAATGAGCGATACAAGTGCGATTTCACAAACAACAAAAAACCAAAATCAGGCAAAAAAGCGTGCGAGAGAAATGATGGGTTTAAAAGCATGAGAGGAAATATATCTTTTAAATACATATGTATGTAGATGCATAGCTCACAACCTAGCAGTATGCTAGCGATATATGTAGATAAGTTTGTATGTAGATATGTACCCGCAAATAGTGCGTATGTGGAAATATACATACATACTTTTATATTTGCGCATGTATGAACATGTTTATCTATTGTGCGTATTGTCGTCAGCGGCAAGATTTCCCGCCAAAAATCACAACTACCCAAGTCGCTATATGAATGTTTTGAAAGAGTAAAAATGGCATTTGGAGCAGGTGTAAGCGAGAACATTTTTTGGATACGCATACATTTGTATGTACGTATACTTATGCAGGTATAGTATATGCATGTAAAGAATGTAAATACATACTGTATATTTTATGTGTACAAATAACAGTAACGCAAATGATTAAGAGCAGAAAGTAACGCTCTCTTTTATTCTAATTTAATGTAATAGTATTATTTTTAAAATACGTGACAATAAAATATACATATGTATAATATTAAATATTTTATAAATAATAAATAATATTATATAAATATAATAATATTTAATAAAGAATAAATAAATATTTAATATTTAATATGTATGAATATTATATTTTATACATTTATAAATATTTAATATTTATTATTTAAAAAATACATAAAATTCAATCACTGATCATACAGAAAACTCCACAGTATGGCAGCACCCAGCACAAGCAGAGTGGAGAGTTGCCTTTTCGCTTTTTTACACTCGTATTTTTCTTCATTTTATTTTGTTGGAATAACACGCGAACGCAATACCCGAAGAATATCTACTCGTACATATAGCCAGCACAAATAAATATGAAAGCACGATTGTGTATTATGTTTCTGCGCAGTAGAATGAAAGAGGGTGACAGACGTGGTGGAGTCTGATAGCTAGCTATGGTGCGCCTGGTGGTGTATTGTGGGTGCGGCTACCTCTGCCGCCGTCGCTGCAACGGCCACTCACTACTCAGTGACTTTGCCTTTGCCGTTGCCATACTGACTGTGGTGCTTGCAAATGCACAGATAATCACACAAATATAGATACGAATGCGACTGCATAACGATGACGACAAGAACAAAAAGCACACAAATAAAACGATTTAAAATACAATTTATATAGCAATAACAAAAAGCAGGAATAACAGCAAAAGTTGAAACCGAAAGAACACAAATAAATAGGAAAAAAAAACGGCGACGTCGACTACAACAAACACGTCGAAAAACGCATGAACCCCAGTGCACCATTTGAATATTTTATGACTTCTCTCTCTTGTTCTGCCTACTCACTTACATACATACATTCTCTTTCTCTATGTGAATTCTGCAATTTTACCTTTAGCTTTCAGCGCATATTTTTGTATTTAAAAACTGGTGTTTAAAAGGCATTATTACCTATGGCAAAAAGTGGAATTAAATTAATATTTAAATCACTGCACTTGATGTGGAATAGTATTACTTTTCTTATTTAACTAAATTGTTACAAATATACGCAAATGTCTCAACGACCTCTAATCAAATATTAATATTGATGAAATAAAAATGAAATAAATAACTACTATTATTGATTCGATTTCTCTACAGAATTTCGTTTCATGTGCTGGTGTAGAAGAGTATCTCATATGTACATATGTACAAAACAACAGACAAACAATCTGGCTCGCTGAGCGACCGCTGTTGACGAGATGGTGGTACAGTTTAACTGTGCGTAGTCGCGCCGAAAACTGTGACGAGATTTGCTCCATCGTGCAGCTTTTGTTCATTTATGGGCTTTGTCCGTCATTCTTATGTTTGTTTGAATGATCTGACGTTTATAGGCATGATCGAAAACATACAGTGAGTCAATAAAGTTTAAGTACACCTTGTTATTTCTTACAAACACTAAGAATTATCATAGTTATGTTAAAAAAAACTTCATGCAATATCTTTGTATCATTAAAAGAGTACATTGTTGCCAGGAAAACCGGGTTTTTTGTTGTTCCCGTTATACATTTTAGATGCATACGTAAAATAACCCTCAATGAGCGCTAAAACTACGCAAAAAAAGTTTAAGTACAACACGCAAATATGTATTGCTGAGTTGTTGTTTTTGTAAAAATAACGGATTTAAATTTGTTTGGGTTTTAGCAAACAAGTGTAGAAATGCGTTTGAACCATTTTATTATTGATAATTTGTACATTTGTATACAGGCCCTAGTTCAAAGTGGACGAAATGGGAAAAGGTAAGGAAATATCGATGGAAATAAGAAAACTGATCATCAAATTGTATTTGGAAAAAAATCATTGCGTGAAATTGGAAGAATTGTTGGAAAAACACATTCTAGCGTACAAAATATTATTAACTTTCACAACAGCAATGGAAATGTGCAAAAGAAACCATGTTCTGGTCGTCCAAAAAAAATTTCCGAACGGGAAGAGAGATATACAGTGACTCACAAAAGTATTTTGCATGAGAAGACAAATAAGTTCACGCTTCAATTCCTGTATATTTTTTAAATTCATTTGTTAATTATTTCATAAATTCTTAAACATAAACCTTATATCTACATAAACAATGTATTAAAACTTTAAAAGAAAAATATGTTCCAATGTAAACGTAAAAAAAGTAAAATAAAATAGAATTCATTGCTCACAAAAGTATTTTGCTTTTGACTAGGTGGTGTACAAATATACTAATTTCTATTAATTTAATATTTCGTATGATAACCATTATTTTTGGAAACTGCTTCCAAGCGCCTTGGCATAGATTCTATTAACTTGCGACAAAAGTCAAGAGGTATTTTTTCCCATTCTTGGAGTAAAACATCTTTAAGGTCACTTTTTGACGAAATTTTGTGTTCTCGCACTCTTTCTTCGCGATAGGCCCACAGATTTTCTATGGGGTTGATATCGGGACTTTGGGGAGGTGTTGGCAAATGTTTTGTATTAAAAAGTATCCACATTTTAACATCATGAGCTGTATGCTTGGGGTCGTTGTCGTGTTGAAACAAAAAGTGGTTAGACGACATTCCCATTTTTTCTGCACTGGAATGTAAGTTGTCTTTGAGAATAGACAAATAAAGATGTTTATCCATCGTTCCATCTATAAACACCAGCTTTCCGACTCCTTGGGCCGACATACAACCCCACACCATGACGGAACCTCCACCGTGCTTAACAGTGGATTTAACATTTTTTAATCGCAGCTCTTCATTTGGCTTCCGCCATACCATACGACGTCCGTCCGGACCAAAAATGTTGAATTTGCTTTCATAACTAAATATGACGGTTTTCCAAAACTCAAAACTTTTGGTTTTATAGGTGTTGGCGAATAAAAGCCGCTTTGCTTTATTGACTTGTGAAATCAGTGGTTTTTTCCTTGCTGCACGACCGTGAATATTGTTGCTTCTGAGGGCTCTGCGCACTGTCTCATCGGATACTTCAATCTGAAAGGTTGCTTTTATTTTGTCATTGATTTTTGGGGCTGATAAATGTGGGTTTTTGACATTTTCTTTCAATATTTGGCGTTCTTCTCTCTCAGTTAGCAACTTTGGTCGACCAAAACGGGTTAAATTTTCTAAATTACCGCGTTCTTTACACCGTTTTATTACATTTTCTATCGTTTGGCGGCATCGACTAAACATATTGCAAATATATTTCGTAGATTTTCCTTCATTATGGAGATGTAAAATAATTTTTTTTCAGCTGTAGTTAGTTCTTTACCCTTTGGCATTTCCGATATGCACAGTACCACAATTACAAACGAAATGAACTCAATTACAAATAAAATTGATTATAATACGCACTTGTAGCCACAACTTCAGCGAAAACAGAAAAAGTAACTGAACTGCGTCCAGTAACGGTATCTATAAACAATAAGCAAAATACTTTTGTGAGCACACATTTTCATTGCTACGCACGTTTTTTGCTATATGCACCTAACGGTACAATTTTTGTGCATGATGTGTAGCCCAATTGCTAAGACAGTGCTCAATAATGCGTGTAAGTATTAACATTTTTATTTTCGGATACTTAGTACATACAAAATCTTAAATTTGTACATACGCGCTATTATGCAAAATACTTCTGTGAGCCACTGTATTTTGAATGCCATCAAAGCTGATCCCAAAAAATCTGCTCCAATAACACGTGATGAATTGCTACAAGGAACTGCAACAAGCGTCAATCCTCAGACCATTAGAAATGTACTTCATAAAGCTGGTTACAATGGAAGAGTTCCACGTAGAAAACCTCTAATATCACCTATTAATAAAAAAAACGATTGGATTTTGCAAAGGAGCACTTAGAAAAGCCAGATTCCTTTTGGGATAACGTATTATTTAGCGATGAATCTAAATATAATATTTATGGACCGGTTGGAGCGACAAAAATATGGAGAAAGCCTAATGAGGAGATGCAGATAAAAAATTTAATACCGACTGTCAAACACGGTGGCGGTAACATAATGATTTGGGGGTGTATGGCGGCAGCTGGTGTGGGTAAAATGGTCTTTATTGAAACTACTATGGATAAGCATTCATATCTAAGCATTTTACGCAGCAACCTTAACCAAAGTGCAACGCAATTGGGGCTCGATGAAAATACATTTCTTTTTCAGCAGGATAACGACTCCAAGCACACGTCATATTTAGTTAAAGAATGACTCCTTTACAACTGCAAACAAGTGCATACTCCCCCACAATCACCGGACCTAAATCCCATTGAACATTTCTGGGATTTGTTAGAAAAAAGAATTCGGAAACATAATATAACCTCAAAGGGATCGCTTAAAAAAGCGTTATCAGAGGAGTGGGGCAAAATCGCAGAAAATGACACTAAAAGGTTAGTGAGAAGCATGCGTAGACGCTTACAAGCTGTTATCGATGCAGGTCGAGGGCCAACAAAATATTCATTTATTCCACGTTTTTTGTTTTTGTTCTTTTTTTAATATTATTTATAAAGTGTACTTAAACTTTTTTTATGTGAAATCACGATAGTGCAAAGTTTTTTGTTTATTATTTTTTAAAGCTAGTGTGTAATGATTTAAAAAGAATGATTTTATGTTCCTTACTTTATTTACAATGTGAAATATACAAGCTCTAATAAATTTTTATGTAAATTGAATGAAACATATGAATTTTTTTATCTGACTGATGTGTGTACTTAAACTTTATTGACTCACTGTACATATACATACATACATGCATGTGCATACATATTTAGGCTTTAATACTTAATCGGAGAAATTTATACTAAACTTAAATAAATGCTACCACACCTATAATACTCGTATGAGGCACATATCCAAATATATTTATTTAGATATATGTATGTAGATACATACATTTTGGCACTATACTGGCGTTATCCTTCATTTGAAAAAAAAAATTAAATACATTTAATCGCAAATTTTCAAAAATTTTCAATTTAATATTTTAATTAAGTCTACTTTTTGACTATGTAGTGTATTTCTGCTGTTATACAGTTTCTCATAAAATATCTACGTATCTTCCATTCCGATCCGGCTACAAGTTTCTACACAGTTGCAAGTTACAAAAATGTTTAAATATTTGCAATAAAAATGGTAATGTTTTTCCCTCAAAGCCCCTAAAACCCCAAAATTTAACCATTACCTTCGGTTTTCCATAATTGGAAACTTTTCCTATTATTTGAAAAACACTTCCTTCATGAAATTTTCAATTTGCATTACATTTAGAAGTATACTTTTGATGGAAAATAAGTGCACTCAAACTGGTTTAAGCCAGTAGGGATGCACAGACTTGAGGAGTATTTATTTTATTCATTGAATTAAATAAAATTTTGATTTAAATTTAATTATGGATTAAATTTAATATATTAATGCATTTCCTAAAATTTAATAGTTAGGTTACAGCGTCAGCTACCACGCTGACTATTAGTCCCGAATTTAGCCTTTCTCAGAAAATCGAAATTTGTCAGCAACAAAAAATGTGCAACACAAATAAATTGTAAGCGCAACACGGTTGAAATATAACATGATATATAACACAAATGTACAGTGATGGACAAAAGTCTACATACCCCTCTATTTTCGTTGAATGTCTGCAAAGTTTATTGAAAATTGTGTTGATTCTGTTCTATTTGAAACATTTTTCAAATCACAAACAAATAAAAAAATACATTCTTTGACATAAAATAACAAAGTTATGGGTGGAAACCCCAAAACCAGCGTTGACGAAGTCTAAATACAGAACGAAGCTCCAAGCTTGTACACTAGTAAGTATCGGGTGTTGTGATAAGGTAAAGTAACGTTTTTTCCTCCCTCTTATTATGTTTACCACTTTACTTATATCGAATCCAGCGAAAAGAGATATCAGTTGACGTGAGAAATTATCTCGCAGAGACATCCGTTTGATTCCCAAGCAAGTGAACAAAAATCCTAAAGTTAATACTTCAAAATTAGCCAAACATATGTACCAATCATATCAGAAAAGTATGCCCATCCAATAACAATTAGAAGGCTTCTAAACAATAATGGTTTCCACAGTAGAACACCAAGCAAAATCCCACTAATATCTGGAAAAAAAACCGTAAATTTCACCTTTGGCCAAAAGTGTCGTATCAAATACGATATTGTTTTTACGCACGAGAAAATCGTTCATCGAAAGTGGCACACGCAATCGTCGCTCGATGTATAAGGCCAGGGTTTAATAAATTTAGCAGCAATGGAAGAGCAAAAGTTTGGAGGAAAAAAATATTGCACTCAATCCTAAGAATTTAACTTCAACTGTCAAGCGTGGTGGGGGCAACGTTACGGTTTGGAGAGCTGCATTTAAAGTTTGAATAATAGAATTAATTGAGGGTAACATGGATATTTATAAATGTAAATCTTTGCTAGAACATGATCTGAAACCTTGCTGCAGGTTGGATCATTCACACGATCACAGGCACACCGCACAATTTGTTAAGAATTGGCTGCTTTACTATAGATTATACACACCACAGCAAAGCCAACAATTAAATATATTGGAACATTTACTGAAAATTTTGGAACGCAAAAACCAGGTTTCTAGCACTGTTGTCCTCACAGAGCGCATAATAGAAGCTGGGAACAGAATTAACGTCTGCAGAGCTGACAAATTCAGTTTTTTAGATGCCATGTCGGCTTCAAGTATCAAGTTCAAGTTCAATACCAAAGATAGCAACATTATCTGGGCTTAAGTAAAGTTTTCACATAAAAGTAAGTTTTTTGTTTGGTACTGTACGTAGGTCGCCGTAGCCGTAGGCTGGTGTGTGGCTACCATTCGGGAGTGTGTTGGTTCGAGTCTCCGTGCATGAAACAGCAAAATGATAGAAAAAAAATTTGTTCTAATAGCGGTCGCACCTCGGCAATCAATAGCAAACCTGCAAGAGTATTTCTGCCACGAAAAAACTTTTCAAAAAAACTATTTGCCTTTCGGAAACGGCTTAAAATTGTTGGTCCCTCCATATCTGGAACAACATCAAGACGCATTCCATAAGTACGAGGAGGAGCTCGGCCAAACACCTAAACAAAATTGCACGCGCCAATTATTTATTTTCTTTTATTTAAGTAGACTTTTGTCGAGATTTTTTTTGCGTTTTCCCTTCATAACTTTGTTATTTCATGATAAATAATGGATTTTTTTAGTTCATTGCAATTAAAAAAATGAAATTTTTTTTAAAATGTGTCAGACTATCAAATCAACGAAACGGATGTAGACTTTTATACATCACTGTATTTGCATACAACATACATATATATGTATGTATCAGTATTACCTGAAACTTTACTAGACTCGGCACTTTCATCTGACTTGCGATTTAAAAAAACAAAAAATTAAAATAAAAAAATTAGTCAAACAATACTGATAAACTTTCAACTAATAAAAAATACAACAGCACTTAATACATACACATACACACATACTTTCGCATTGAGCCCAAACACTGCCAAGTGGCGGGAAGACATTGTTAAATTCTGAAAAGAAAGTCTCCAAAATAGAAACTGATAAGGCCAATTATAACCAAGCATCTAATAACTAAGGCAATCATGGCGAAGCAGCACAGCCATAGTAGCGTCAATGTGAAGCCGAAAAATAGCGATTAACAACGCTGTTGTTGGCGGAATTGTGACTTGTTTACGCAAAAAGTAAAATTACGTTTCATGTGTACGCGAGTCTAGAATGAATTGCTATCAAATATTTTGGCGCTCATTTGACAAATTTTTCTGCTTGTTTTCGTACTCACTTCGATGTTATTGTGATTGTGGTTTTCTGCATACATACATACATACATACATATACAGCAAACCTGCGACGAGCGCGTTATGCCACTCTTCGTATTGACGTTTTTGTTTTTGAAGCCAACGAAAAAGTAACTTTTATTTTTATACCCACAGAAGTAGTCTTTGCAATTTCTGTTTTTGTTCGACCTTTCTTACTTAACGATTTTGAGTTTTGTGTTTGTTATGCATTTTTTTATTCTATTTTTTATACACACATACATACATACTATATATTTCTTTCATGATTTGTTTTTTGCTATATGCTTTGAATGATTGCCAAAAAATTAAGCGCATTTTATTGGTGACAACACTTTTGCAACAACAGTGGCATTGGATAAAAAGGCGGGCTCACTCGCTCATCGACGTCAATACTGCCCGAAAATAGTGGAGATATGCAAACAAACGAGCAAAACAACAATACTGCGGACAGTTAAACTAAGAGCAGAAGACCGAAGACGCAGTCAGATCAACAACAAGTCAGGCCACATATTTTTAAAACAGAAACATAATCAATACGCACGCTTGTATGCATGTAGGCATGTATGTATGTATGGATGTAAATTAATCATATAAAACCACATACATACATATCTGTTTGGATGCGAGCAAGAAGTTATTAATGAATAATAATTCGTGCGCCACTAACTGAAGATCAACTGTACTACGGGGCCAGTGCATTAAATCAAAGGAATATTTTTTTATCAAAGGCGGTGGCGAACGCGCGCATGCAAATTAAATTTTACAGGCAATTAAATTAAAACTCTATCAAGGCTTGGAATATAAACTCAGTTCTAAAATGGAAAATTTTTAATAAAATGTTTGCATACCCAAACACTTGGAATAAAAATGCTCGATTTCGCTGAATAAATTCTAGCAGGTCATGAAAAGTGCTCAAAAATCGAGGATATTCTTTTAGAGTCTACTTTTACCTCAAGTTTGCAAAAAAAAAATTCCTAAATATGCTCACATGATGCAGGGTGGTGAAAATTTAATTATAGAAATATTCTAACAATCGCCTATTAGGAAGCAACTACTTACCATTGAAATATCTTTTTAAAGCTTGAGAACTTAAAATGTTAATACAAAACAGAAATATTGTTGGATTGAATTTTTATTATTATACTCTGCTGTATAATTTCATGGCATTAATTTTTTTAATATTATATCCGCGATACGTATGTCCGCCGTGGCTACGAGTGACATACTTAATCCATTCGATTAGTCCAATTTTTTACTACTTCTTCCAATAAATCTGGCCGTAAGGCTTCAATGGTGGCTTGAATATTGCAATAAATCGGATGGTAAGCGTTGTATGGCAAGTTGTGCCGTCTTATTGGAGCCAAATGTGGTCGATGTTTAGCTGATTAATTTTTGGAAACAAAAATTCGGTCAGGAAGGCTTTTGTAAAAGTTTGGGAATTCAGTTTTTACATACACCAACACTTTTGCGGTGAAATACATAAGGAAATGCAGCCAGGACTTAGCTTCATTTCAATCTTAACAGGTAATAAATTTGCTGAATATTACATTGCAAAAATATCTCCTAGCTCATGTGACGTGACGCCTTGGGACTACTTTGGACACTTGTTGTTGTTGTTCTAGCAGTTTACTATTACAGACTGGTTTGTCAATTGCTACAATTGTCGACTTGAGAGCCGATATTCGGCCAATTATTAGTGAGGTATGGAAAAAGTTGTACAAGGCTCTACCGATCGCATTTCGTATAATGCGCAGTCGAGGTAATATCGCCTCCAGAATTATTTATAATGCTATAAAATTATATAAAAATTCAATTATAAAAATGTAAAAAAATTGCAATTCCAAATAACTCTTCAAGTTTATTTAAATAAAAATTTATTATTTTCTCCATGCTACTGCTGCTGTTAAATATAAAAAGTTACATATGTACATACATAAAATTGAGTTTAGCAGAGGTCGTTGGTTTGAAAAAACTCTAAGTTACTTTATTTTCTGCTTATTATTATTTTTTTTTATTGGCGCGATAACCGCTTAAGTGATTTCGGCCGAGTTTAACAAAGCGCGTCAGTCTAAGTAATTTTAATTTTTTAAGTCATAAAAAGTATCATTAAGTAAAAAAAAAAATATATTTTAAATGTAAAACATTAAAATGTGTAATATAAAATATATTTTCTATTAAAAAGTAAATAAACAATAGAAGTTTTCTATTAAGAAGTAAAAAATATATTTTTCTATTAAAAAGTAAAAACAAAATTATAGATTTTCTATTAAAGAGTAAAAAAAGTATATATTTTCTATTAAAAAGTAAAAACAAAAATATATATTTTTCTATTAACACTAGAACTACGAAGATTTACCATATACCTATTTCAACTAACCGGTCATTTTGACCGGTTTTTTTGTTTAACTACACAAAACAGTAGAAATTTAGAAAGAAAACTAAAAATTCATAAGATAATTAAATTTTCAAACAAAAGAAACATATTTTATTCATTTATTGTAATTACATAACATAAAAAACAAAATTACATAACATAGAGATTCTATGTACTACAATTTTTACATATTAAAAGTTTTTTAAAAGTACATTTGCCACAAACATACTTTTGGCAACGAGCACAGATATTTGCGGATTTATTTTCATTGCATAAAGCTATTTGACAAGTTTTTCGTATGTTCAAATTTTCAGGACTCTTCAAGGGGTTGTTCAAGTATTCCAGTTCCGATGAGTCTTCATGCTTTCCTGAAAGTTCTTCTGCTAATTGAAACAAAAATTTTTTTCTTGATATATTTTCACCAGTTGTTTCGTTGTACAGAATCCATGCATTTATTGCAGCTAAGTCGAGAATATTGAAGAATATTTGCAGAGGCCATCTTCGTGATCCTGACTTCACACTATACTTCCTGGCCATTTGATCGGCAACATCTACTCCGTATTTAGTATTGTTATAAAATTTTATAGTTTCAGGCATCTTTTTTTTATCTTCTTCAATGCTAACTGAAATATGTTTCGTACTCAGCAAAAGAACTTTTTTTGATGGCTTACTTTTATATATTGTCAAAGTGGCATTGTTTGTTCTATAAATTACAGATGAAAATCGAGGTAAACTATCTTTTTTTTTGTTTCGCAAGTTTTGGCAATTCTTTTTTGTTTGCGCGAATAGTTCCAACTAAAGAAGTATCTTTCTCCAATAATTTTGAAGCTAGTGATAGGCTAGTGAAAAAATTGTCTGTCGTTACATTTCTTCCAGAATTGGTATATGGCTCCATTAATTTTAGAACTACAAATTCAGCCAAGGGAACTGACGATTCCTTTGTTGCATCCTTTCCCAAATACGGGAAACCATTTATAATAAATTTACTTTTGACATCACATGCCAACCAAAATTTTATGCCGAACTTATCAGGTTTGTTCGGCATATATTGCGTGAATTGGCATCTCGCTTTAGTTGGAAATAATTGCTCGTCGATGGTAATATTTTGCCCCGGTATGTAGCAGTTTTGACTATTTTGAATGAAAGATTCCCAAACATATGACACCATTGCAAATTTATTTGTTTGTAATCGCTGACTTCTTTCATTTTTTTTATCAAAT
This sequence comes from Anastrepha fraterculus, assembly GCA_037575425.1. NCBI lineage: Eukaryota > Metazoa > Arthropoda > Insecta > Diptera > Tephritidae > Anastrepha > Anastrepha fraterculus. The sequence goes on along the minus strand of JAYXIM010024612.1, from coordinate 266,179 downwards.
CGGATAAAACGTAAAATATTAGTGAAGTCATCCCTTGGCATAGTTTTTGAAACTGTAGGTCCCTCCATTTGTGAAACAATATCAACACGCGCACCAGAAATAGGAGGAGGAGCTCGGCCAAACACCTAACATAAGTGTACGCGCCAATTATATATATATATAATTGTATTCATATTACGGATTTGGTATAGCTGTATACCATATTACAGTTGTGTAATTGTATTCATATTACGGATTTAGTATAACTGTATATACCATATTACAGTTATAAAAATTTTCGCATAATATGTGGAAAACGCAAAATCTTTGAATTCCGGGAATTTTCCATATTCAAAAAGAATATTTCAAGAATATACAAAAAGTATTCATGATGTTTTTATGACCGATCAAAATGACCGGTTCGTATATTTAGGTATAACACATAGTTAACTCTGAAAATTGAAAGCGTAAGAACAAAATAATCTATAATATTATTCTATACACAAATTTAATAAAAATCATGACATTATCGAAAAAAATGTAATTGGAATATTTAAGAGGAAATGGGAAATAAATGTTCCAACCGGTCATTTTGACCGGTTCGTAGTTCTAGTGTTAAATATAGAAAACAAAATTAATTAAAAACATATATAATTTTATTAAAAAGCAAAAAAAAAATGCATAAGTTTTTTATTAAAGAGTAAAAAAAAGAATTATAGATTTTCTATTAAAGAGTAAAACAAAAGTATATATTTTCTATTAAGGAGTAAAAAATATATATATTTTCTATTAAAAAGTACAAGAAAAAATATATTAAATGAAAAACATTAAAATGTGTAAAAAACAATATATTTTCTATTAAGGAGTAAAAAAACGATACACATTTTCTATTAAAGAGTAAAAAAAATAGACAAAAATTTTAATTAAAAAAATATTTATTTTCTATCAAAAAGTAAAAAATATTTTTTCTAGTAAAAACTAAAAAAAATATATATTTTCTATAGAGGAGTAAAAAAATATATACATTTTCTATTAAAAAGTAAAAGAAATATATATTTTTTCTATTAAAAAAAAAAATTTTTTTTACTAAAAATAGAAAAAAATATATAATTTTTTAAATACTAGTCACTCTCTACTGAATTGTAATACAAACATTGAAATAATCAACTATAACCGAAATATTAATCAAATTCAATCTGCGCCTTTGTCCGCTTTCTTCGCTCCCCTTTCAAATCCGTATGCCGATACAAACTAATTTCTGTAATTTCTAATTATCTGTATTTTGTAACATATTTTTAAACTATTCATCGCTACATTCATTCAAACATACATATAATGTATATATTTATGTATGTAGATGTGAGCACGCATCGTCGGACCGCCAATAAAATTGGCAACAGCCGAGCAAAACAAAATTAAACAAATTAATAAATGTAACAAAAACGTATACAGAGCGCAGCGAATAGTCGGACAAGCAGAATGTGACAAAAACATTCAAAACATTCGTTACGGTGTCTTTTCGTATGTGTTTGTTTCACTTTTTGATGGTATGGGAATTTCATCTCCCCGCCAAAATTTTTTATTGACAATTTCTTAAGAGTTCGCAAAGTGTGTACTTGTGTACGCATGTCAAGTGGTGAGCTGCAGTGGCGGCAGCGGAATACACCATCAATAACAGCTGTAAAAAAGGCTGTGTGGCGGCAAGCATGTGTCCGGCAAGATTTTCAGGCGGGAATTATTTCGGGCGCGAAAACCAAGCATACATGCGTTTATTTACGTACATAGAGATGTATAGTATGTACATACATATGTACGAAAATGCACATGTTAGTTTGAGTGGACACAAAAAGAATTTCAAAACTACGCGTATACAAACAAAATTGTAAATGTGTTGAAATGTATGTAGAATATATTTGAAAATGAAAAGAGGACACCTGAACTCGGAAAGGCACTACCAACCAACAACCAATAGCACCACCACACAAATAGCGCACTCACAAAAACGCTTTACGATTTTTGGCGCCCAAAAGAAAATACCCTAGGTATGTACATATACATATGTATGTATGTGCGCAGATATAATCTCAGTGAATGCACCTTGTAAAGGAATATGTACTATTGAGTGTAATGCATGACAGCCAAATGAATTGATGTGCACACATTTCCAAATGTGTAATAAACAAAGATTTACACGGGCATGTGCGTGAATGCAAATGTATGTATGGATGCAATATGTAAAAGGCGAATGTAGTAGTAATGCCCGCCAAAAGCATACGAAGAATTTGAATCATTAGCCTGTTTGCATAGATACGCGTACATATACATACATATATGTATTTACTTAGCAGAACTATAAAATTACCACATATTTATTTTTAATTCAAATAATTTCTATTTCTTTCTATAGTCTTACAAGATCTGTAATATCATACATTCAGCAAATAAAAATTTTCGTACATTTGGCATATTTTTTATATAATTTGATACAGTTTACAACCTGAATATATATAAACTGTAGATGAATAGCTTAAAAAAACAAGAGAAGTTAGAAATTATTAAAAATAGTAGAGAGCCTGTGCAATGTTAATGGGAGCAAATAACAAGAGTACGCCTAATTCTCTTTTTACACGAATTTGATTTAACACGAGTTAAAAAAAATTAACATTTTTTACACGAATTGTTTTGCTTTAGCACGATTTTCAATATTTTGTGAATTTTCTTGAATCTTATAGAAAAATGTACTTTTTCGACGCATGTACGAAGCGTTAAAATTAGTTTCGGGAAAAGTAGATTTTTTAGATTTATACTTCTTATAAATGAATTAAAATGTGGGAGCACAAAATAAGTTTTATAGCCCATTAAATTTTAGTGCAATTAAATGCAAGTTTGTGGTGGCACAAAATTCGCGTTAATATTTAATAATTTTTTCCCTGACGATGTTGCGCATTTTTCCCATATATGTAAGCTTTAAACAATTTTCAGGTACGCAGTTATGTATAAGGGTTATAAAATTTCGGTAAAATAAGTACAAGATTTAAGCTGACGGTTTTGTTTTTATGATAATTAATTTCTTGTGTTAGAAAATACGCAGTATAGTTTAAAAAATATTTTGTTTAAATTAGGGGAAGGAACCCAAACAAAAAAAAAAAATAATTAGAAATCAACACGATTTTTAAACCGTCTAGATCTTGCTACATTTCATTTCATTAGCCATGTTACTGCATACCCCAAAAATGTTTGAAATATAAAGATTTAAAAGTTTAAATTTTAGAGGAAAATTAAAAATTTTTCTAAACTTCGAATGAAATTTGAATTATGTAACATAAATGTACGACGTGCAATTTCTGAATATGAAATGTGAAATTTTGATGAAAATGTATACATTTTTTTGAATTTTGAACTAAAATTAAAACTTATATACATTTAAACATATTTATAAGTACATTTTTATGATTATTTTAGCTCATTTACATGCATTTTGTATTGGTTAAGGTATCGCCGAGGTCGGTAATAGGGTTAAGTCATACCAATTGGAACTTCTAGGTGAGTGCGTGAATTAAATAATTTAGCTAAGCCCGTAGCTTTTTACTACTTGAAAAGAGGGAATCGAATTTGTGGATTTCTAGCAGAATTTTAACCAAAAATAATGCATTTCTTTCCCTTAAACTAATATATGCATATTACAATAATAAAAGTGTATTTTTGATGCTAAGCCTTTGTAAAGGACTATAAAGGACATAAGAAAAGTTTCAAGCAAAAAAAAATGTGAATGCGAAAAAATTCTTTTAACGAATACTCACAGGAATATTCAATGGCATACCAATGTACGAGTATGTATACACGTACATACATATATATGACTTCGAATGAAGTAATGAAGCAATTTGCCTTAACTCACAAACAGCGATTAAAAAGTATGTCAACGACGCAGCATCCAGCTTAATTCAGCTGAATTCTTCTTTCAAAGATGATTAAAATGTTTCTTAAATAAGTTCAATTATTAAATGAAAATTGCTTACTAGCATCGCTACGATATATTAGTTGCATTTGTGCAACGCTTTTAAAAAATGTCTCAGAATCGTTGAAAATAGAAAATACGAATATATATATATAAAAAAAAATATATAAAAAAAAAATATAAAAAAAAAAAATTAATACATAAAAACAAATTTAAAAAAATATATATATGTACATACATATATATAAAAATATTATAAAAAATATAAAAAAGTTGATAAAAAAAATGATATATCTCTCTAAGTGTATCTTATGAAATCTGTGTATATACACTACAAATACATATGTGCATTTGGATGTGTATATGCATATATTGATATACAAAAAATACATGCATACACAGGAATATCAAATATATGAATTTAATAAGAATATAATAATTAAACAAAATAAAACTTTATGAGGCAATATGAAGTTAAATACATGTAAATAAAATATATAATATTATTATTATACAACTACAATAATGCATACTATAAAAAATAAGAAAACTCCACAGGAATATCTTTGGACACTGTATACCTTCAGAATATTTAAAAATTATTGAGAGTAAAAACATTGTAAAGGTTATTAAATATTTAGTATTGACAAGGGTAAAAAATGTATCTAGAGTTAAGTGCGATTTAGATTGGGGGCAATTCTCCAATATATCTGAATATGACTAAAAATAGTATTATTATTACTATAATTTATTAAAAAATTAAGTAAATTAACTTGCTAAAAATTTACTAATGATCATTAGCTGCCAGGGATATCAGCTCATGATGACTAAACATAAAAATACAAAATTTGACCTGGGAGCTGACGATCTGTGTTACTGGTGCGCCATGTACGGTAGTTAGGTGATTTATCAACTTATTTCTTAAGTAAAGTAATAATAATAATAACAATATAATTTGTACTGTAATTTATTATTTTAAAAAAAGTTAGAAATAAATAAATAAATAAAATAAAAATGTCAAGCAAAGTTATATAATAAAATATTAAAAGAAGGTTACAGAAAAAAATGTATTATTATTATTATAATTTGTAAGATAAATAAGATAAATAAAAATTATAAATTTGTAAGATAAATAAAAATTCATAAAAATTATAAATATAAATTTATACGATCAAAAAAAGTTTATCAAAAATTAAACACTCATTCGCTCATTTGTTTCATACTTTTCAATGGCAGCATTAGTACGACGAAAAGCCATAGCCCAACATTCTGAAAAACAAACTTTCGCCAAATAAACTTTCTTTATTGGCGAACAAAAACACGCCCTAAATGCGTTCACTCGCGCTAAGTAAACAATTTTTCAAGTTGAGACTCAATCAAAATAATTTTGTTGTGGCAACACTGCGACATTGATTTCATAACAAGGGTTGAAATGGAAAAAAATTACCGCCAAGCAGAGTGCGCGCACCTTCCGCTGACGCTTCGGGTAAATCTTAGCAGAAATCCAACAAATTAAACAAAACTACCTTCTTTGCGCCTTTTCGTTACGTCCTTGCAAGGAAGTCTCTGCGCGCCAAAGAAAAAGGAAATGAAATGATGAATCAGGTGTTTTGCGAGTTGCCATATTATTGCTAGAAATCTAGCGCGGTGTATTTAACAGTTATGATGAAATCTAAAAAACTATTTTTTTTTGTCCTTTAACTGCTATTGGCGCGCAGGGCGTCGTATAAAAACTAACTATTTGGTTTGGAAAATAATTATATTCGTCAATTTGACTCACCAGTGATTAATGACTGCTTGGTGTAGGGTTTGTAACGCGCATCTTCAGTGCCCGCGTCGGTGGTGATGCGGTTGCTGGTAAGCGGCGTTCTTAGTTTATTTTTTGCGGACAACGTAGGTGTCGTCTCCAACTGCTCTCGACGTAATAACGGCACATCGCTATTATTTTTATTTTTTTGTTTTTGTAAATCTCTTTCATGTGCCTCCAACTCCGTGGCGACTAGGCCAGGGAAAGATTCTTTGCCAGTCTCAGATTCCTTATTGTTTTCCTTACTCAGCGCGATCGGTTCAATAATTTTGTAATTATCCAAACGTTTACGTTGACGTGCATTTTCATTGTCGAAATGGCGCACCATTTCACGCTGGTCGGGTTGACCGAAGAGATTTCTGCGCACCCCTCCACTGGGGCGCACTGGGGGAATCCTAGCACTGACGGCACTGCTGCTCGTATGAATTATAACTGGATGCACTTGGCAGGGTGCCATTTCTACTACAGTTTTGAACGCGAGTTTTTCTATTTCAATATTACGTTGATAAAACATGCATGCAATTCGATTTTCCAAAATTTTTCACTGTACTCTGTTGAATAATTTTCTTTCTTTTTTTTTCTTGATGCTATAGCAATGTGTTATATGTATGTAGGTACTTTTGCGATTTTCACTGGTCGTGGGCAATTTTCACTTTGTATTATTCACGTTTGCACTGCACTCAATTGCGTTTTTGTGCCGCGTCTTTGTTGTTTAACTTGAACGTTTATGGGATCAATTTGCTTTAGTCACTTGGCTTTTTCTTACTTCTAATGTAACTATTTTCTTTGAGTTTGCTACGCGCCAATTATAAAAATTTATACAGTCACACACATACGCGTACACACATGTCACTTGTGTATGTGTGAAAATTCTATCAGAAACGCAAAACGACAGCACAATTATATTGTATCCACACTCATCGGTCTTTCGAACACGAATGAAAAATCTAAAACTAAAAATCTACGTTTGTGTTCTTCGCACAAATGGCCGACCGACCAAGTGTTCACTTTCCAAAACGTCTCACCCAACATGTTCCACTCGTTCGTCCGACATTGCTATGTGTATCTCGCTCGCTCCCAACGTACTTATCGCTCGCACATCACAGGGTTACATAGAAGGGTAGTATACGAATCTGAATTGCGCAAGCTACTGGCATGAAATAAGCGGATACCAGCTCTACTTGTGTGATTTCACTTCTGAAAAGCATTAAATTCAGGTAAATACAGTTTCAGCCTAATCATTGCTTAATTCTGGCATAGTAAAAAATTTACTAAAATAACTTAAAATATATTTACTCTGCCAAGAAGTGCACTCGCTGCTAGCGCTGGCGTGTTCGAAGCACTTTCGCTGCCGACGTACAACATCACTGTTGTGCTCAAACACGTCGCACACTTGAATGTAGCATGTTGTGTGCTACGCGTTGCATGTTCGTACCGATCTCATACTATCAAACATGTTCGACGTCGACTTGCTCGTGGCATGCGCAGTTTCGTCGTCGGCGTCTGCGTTGTAAACAACAATACCGCCTTTGTTTTGCTCGCGTATTTCGCGTTTCTTGCACGAGTTTATATGTACATATGTTTGTATGTATGCTTTTTTGTTGCCTTGTAAAAATTTGCAAACTCATAAAAAATGTTTTTGTTTTCCTCTGTTCTTTCGCCAATCGCCAGTTGCCAATTGCCCAGTAGCTAGTAAACATTAATGTACGTATGTGTGTTTATACCAGTACACAAATGGCACAGCAACGCTTTCTTTCGCTTCGGGAAGCAGTATTCTTTTTTGTTTGTATGTCTGGTTAGCGTTTTTTTTGCGCTCACGCGGAGTGTTATGGCTGTTTTTTGCACGCTTTATGAATATTCTATTTTGATAGTATTTTGCGCTTATGCGCGCACATGCAAACATACGTATATTTAAGCGGAAGAAGGCGCGTCCGCTGCCGGAACTAAGCCGAGAATTATGACAGGTGAATATGAGATATATGTATACATTTGTATGTACATACATATGTATTTGTTTACATACAGCTGTATGTATTTGGAGGTGCAAACAGTTTTTGTGAAAACGGAAAAACATGAAAACATATGCGGCCGCCGTAGCCGAATGGGTAGGTGCGTGATTACCATTCGGAATTCACAGAGAGGTCGTTGGTTCGAATCTCGGTGAAAGCAAAATTAATAAAAACATTTTTCTAATAGCGGTCGCCCCTCGGCAGGCAATGGCAAACCTCCGAGTGTATTTCTGCCATGAAAAAGCTCCTCATAAAAATATCTGCCGTTCGGAGTCGGCTTGAAACTGTAGGTCCCTCCATTTGTGGAACAACATCAACACGCACACCACAAATAGGAGGAGGAGCTCGGCCAAACACCTAACAGAAGTGTACGCGCCAATTATTTATTTTTATTTGTATATGCAAATATTTATGTACAAATTCAGAAGCGGGTTCAAGGTCAAATTATTCATTTGAAAACGAATTTACGCTCAATCTATTGCTGATTAAATTAAAATTTTAGAAGTGTCTGCTAGAAGTAGGTATGTACAGTGAAATTCCTTACTACGAGCAGCTCTTATGAATGAACAGCTTCAATGAGCTAACAAATTTCGTGCACAAAGATTTCTCATTAACACCTCCATACAGATATTAACCAAATAATCGAACGCGTAAACTATGTTTCAAGGCATTTTCATCAAAAAATATCATAAGCGGGCAAAATTTAAAAAAAAATACTAGCAAGCAAGAAAATGTAAGCCTAGAAAAAGGAAATGTTATCCGTTTGGAATAACACTGTATTTTATCCAAGGGCATTCAACTTAACTACTATAAATATATTTCTTGATCCAAAATGATACTTTTAACGCCGTTGCTACTTAAAATTGATGCTGTAAGCTCAACCTCAGAGTTGCCAAAAGGCATTGTTGTACTTGAGGATGTGAATTTCATCTGAACATCTTGAGATAAAGCAGAAGTGACAACAATCCAAAACTGCTTCCGTAGAACAGAATTTTCAAAAATTTATAAGAGAGTCTTCCCGATTTTGGTCCCGAAATTAGTCTTGAAAACAAAGTGCGCCTATACAAAACTATACTAAAGCCTGTCTGGCTGTATGCTATTCAAGTTTGGGGCACAGCAAGTCACGCAAATGTAGAAATCTTACAAAGATATCAATCGAAAACCTTTCGCTCTATTGTAAGCGCGCCTAATGCCGAAATTGATAAAGATCTTGGAGTACCTTTTATAAAAGTTAAAATATGAAAATTGAGTATTAGAAATATATGTACTCAGCTGTGAAATGCTAGACAATAGTTTAACTAATGGAAGACTGAAAAGTAAACATATTTTAGATCTCCCAGTAAGTAGGTAGGTAGGTGAAATCGTTGAAGTGCCGATCTAGCACTCCTCAAGTAGCACTAAAGCGCCGTTTTGATACCATTTTGAGACAGAGCTGTTGATATAATGGAGGAGATTCATTGAATTTAGGTTGACGCACTGCCCCAGGATCTCCCAGCATAAATCTCTTAATTGTAAACAACAAATCTTGAGTAAAAAAGGTGTACATTTCAAGAACTTTATTGCCAGTATATAATAGAAGAGTAGCTTTTCCTGTTGAAAATTGATCTTAACAAATTTGCTTATTGCCTCTATGATAGATTGCAAAAAATGAATGAATACAAAAAACAAAAAAAAGAAGCGTAACATTAAATTTATCTCTGAAATAAAGGCTTTTCTAAACTACTTCTTATAACTTAGTATGTTTCTGTTTACATTTACTTGTCAGTGCTACTTATTTCGAAAAGCTGTGCCGCCAAACTAATGACGAAAAGTAAAACGAACAGAACGGACTATAAATTGAAAGATATCTCTATCAATAACACATTATTGTTGTTGCATTTGCGTGCAAAATTTGTATCCGGATGCCGATTATTGACCATTGGAACACAGCTAATAATTTGCATAAAAAAATTAATTACTAATATGTATAATATTTATAAAGTCGCCATTTTTGGACCTCAACCGGACATACGTACGAGTATATTCTGTATGTATGTATGAATTAAAATTTTGTGTCCAAATTAATTTTTGCAATGAAATCACAATTACACTCGCCGAAACCACTTTCCACTTTGTGCAGCTACAGCCACCCTACTTTCACCCTTAATACGCCAGGTAGATATCCTGTTAGCGCCTGTGCCACCGCATTCCAATCCGCGTCGTCATTGCACCAGCAGGAAGCACAACTCACCGCTTTGTCCTGTTGTACTTAACCCTCGCGCCAAAAAGTAGCGTCACAGCGCAAAATATTCACCTTTGTATGTATGCAAGCACGCACAGGCAGGCGGGCAGACAGGCAAATTGGCTGCTGACACACGCACTGCGCAATTGTTTCCAAAGTGTTATTGTTACTACGATTTTACAGGATATTCGCCTGATCCTTTACACTCCTTTCACTTTTGCTTCTTCACTCTGCGCGAACAATGAAATTTCAGCTTTCGATCGATTTGAATGAATGGAAGAATTCAAAGTAAAATGTTTATATTGTAACATTAGTATGTACATATGTAAGTATAGATGTGCATGCAAACAAGGAAATTACAGTGGCGGCTATTGAAAATTGTGTGTTGCAAAATGATTTTCTTACTGCTTTTGTAGGAAGTGAGGTTTCAATTGTGGAATTGAGCTGTGATAAAAACATTAGAACTCTGAAACTTTTGATGGCACTAGCTATAGATGACTCTGGATTATTGCGGGACCATCGATAGTTTTCTATACAATGGATAGGGCCTTGCAGTTTTCTTTATTTGTATTCTTCACTAGTTTTCGCCATCATAAATGCCGCTAATAAACATAAACTCTGATTGTGGCTTAAATGTCTAGTTCTACCAAAAGAGGATAACGCGCCGGCGTTCTAAAGCAGCCGTTTGATTTGATTTTAGAACATGCAAATCACTATATTGAATCGAATGGGGATTATTTCCAATACAACTAATCGGTTTTGCCAAATAAATTCTGAACTTGAAAAAAATTAGTTATTGCGTCAGTTTCGGCAGACAATTTAGAACCATTATTTTTCATGAAATAATTTTGGGTAGCCTCATAAAAACAGATCTTAGCTCTAGATTACGGTCGAGATATATGTATAAAGAAGTAAAAAAGATTAGCTGTTTGTATTATATCTAAAAGTCCTGCTGATTTTCCCTCATTTTTCACTGGTCTGTACTATTGCGATATCGCTGTCTGCACTCTTAAGCTGCTTGTGAAAAAATATTGCGAATTTTTCTTTTAATATTTATCATCATCTTCGGCTTCGCTTCCACTCTGCAACATAAAATTCACAAATGAAGCTAAACCAATTCAAATTAGATGAAGGATAGGGGCGTTCAATTCCTAATGTCAAAGCGCTGCAAATAGATCATTGAGCTATTTGAAAATCACCTTACTTCAAGCGCCTCAAGCAAAGCTGTCATTTGATCTCATTTTATATATTTCAGTATTGTTCTATTCATCTTGGCCTACACCTTTACTTCTTCGGATATCTGGCAGACATGGAATCCGAAGTCATTCACAACATTTTATCATTTATTAGAGAGACAAAGTGGTTTCACTACATTGGAAATTAGAGGGGATCTTAAGTCCAAACTAGTGGTATCACAACGTTACCTAAGATTAACCTAATCTAACCTACCTGTAACACTCTTATTAAGCAATTAAACTACTTGTTATATTGGAATAAATAGAGGAAAATCGCCGTAGTGGCCAGCCAAGTAATATCCTTATCAAACATTCCAGCTTTTGTGGCCTTCAGCACTTTTTCAGCTGGTTGATTTATAATTCGCAGCCATGCGAATAATTGGTGTGTAGTCCTAGCTCTGTGAGCGTCAAAGAGTCTGTGAAATTCTTTGTCCAACAATCGCCGTTTTGAAGCGATCAAATAAATTTTAATGAGCAATTTTTGTGTGCGCTTTATTATTTTATATGGATTTTAAATTGAAGCAAAACAACGAAAATTCGCATTGTTTGAGCCACCCTTATTAATTTTGTGTGGAACCATTCATAAAATTTATTTTTTATTTCAAATGTTGGCCACAACTGCGTCGTAATTCGGCCATTCGACCAATTTTGAGTGTCTCGCTGTAGGAATTCGGTCGGTATATCGAAAAGAACTTTAGTAACGTGGACTTTCAATGCCTTAATGGTTTATTCACATACTCCCACAGACTTTACACACCCCCCAATTAAAAGTCAAAAGGTGTGATATCAGACGATCTTGATGGCCCATCCACTAGTCCGAGACGAGAGATAAATTGCTAACCGAAACGACGACGCAGTAAATCCATTGTTGCACGGGCTGTATGGCAGGTAGCGCCGACTTGTTGAAATCAAATGTTGCGGAGATCACGGACTTCAATTTCCGGCTCAAAAAGTCATTTATCATAGCGCGATAGCGTTCACCATTTACTGTTACGTAGGCGCCAGCCTCGTCATTGAAGAAATATGGGACCATGATTCCTCCAGCCCATAGGTCGCACCAAACGGTTGTTTTCAAGGGTCGTAATAGCTATTCGTGAATGACTTTGCGTTGTTTTTCAGCCCAAATATAGCACTTTTGCTTATTGATGTACGCATTAAACCAAAAATGGGCGTCATCGCTAAACACCATAAGTTGGCCTGAGCGCGCGACGAACACTTTTCACAGAGCGTCGATTTTTGTAATACAATACCGAAAAAAATTATGTATTTAGATTCACAGTACTCGCGCGTGATCTGTCAAAAAACCTTATTGGAAAATGTACCTCCACCCTGATCACCCGTTACAAGTCAATTTAGCATTATTATGCCCGCTACTGTATGTATTGCATAGTTGTTTGTATGTAGGACTACATAAAATTTATCGCAACTTTTACAGATTGCCACTCAACGGATGCTAGCATAGATAGAATTGGTGCATTGGTCTAATAGATATGTACAGATGTAGTACGTGCTGACGGTGCACAGTTGTGGCTTTCAGCGCCTTCCGGTTGGACTTTGTGCGTGTTTGAGTACATGTATGTATTAGTGCAGGGTGATAGCAATATGATCATTCATGGTTTTATGCTACATACATAGACACTTAGACAGTAGAGTGCTGAGAATGCATTGGGCTGACGCCGTGCTGTGTTATTGAGGCGGCGTGCAGTGCCCCAACAATCACTACAGTAAAGACAAAAGTAAAAACAGTGGCGACCACATTTTGTAATACGCACACCGCAATTGCGATGCAATTCTTCTGTACACCGGTGTATTTTAGCCGTGACAGGATGAATGTGAATTCCGAATCGAAAATATGCGTGGAATTCAAAGAAAGTCAAAAAATCCGCACTTTCACGTATGGCAATAAATGTGCAACCGAATTGTGGCACTTGAAATGTACGTACATCCATACATACATACGCATGCGCACTGCTATCAGTTGCAAATTTCAGCAGCAGCAGTAAAAACAGCTGTTGTAATGGAAATGGTAGCGAGGGTATTTTCCGTGTCGCGGCTTATGGTATGCAGTAAAGGGGCCTTGTATGCCGCCTGTCAGGGATTTAAATTAATTTCTATGTACTCACTGCTAATTAATATAGGCACCACCACCGTCGCCGCCAACCGCGTAGGGGTCGTACGTCGCGTGCTCGCGTCTAGTGTGCTTTAGTGTTTCATGCACATTTGTATACCCAGCAGGGAATTGTACTAGTCGCAAACTAGTCAGTTTCTAGTGCAGCTTGAACCGTGACTTCTTTGCGATATTTCTTTTCCCATAAGCAACTGATGAATTTTACATGGCGATGCATTAGCAAGTACAAATTATACATACTGCAATTCCTTATAGTTCGAAACTGATACTGAATTTGTGAGACAAGATCTAGAATGCGTTGCAACCCTCTTCTTGTAGTGCTAAGCTTGTGTAAAATTAGAAACAAAACTTCCACCAAATTCACACTGATGCCGTATAGCAGTAGTCGTACCGCACCGCACTAATCAACTGCCCTATAAAATTACTCATTTGAGAGGCCTCTCCCTCTGGACCGAACCTGTTAGAACGAAGATGACCGGTAGCTACATTTCACTGAGCGTTTAGTAAACCGATACTACAACAACAACAATAACAGCAGTAGTCTTATGGTATACGTAGTAATGGTGTGCCATTGTAGTCACTAAATATATGTATGTTTGTATATTAGGATGGTCCTAAAAAATATTATATTTTTTCGTTTCTTGATGCTATCCCTACATTTTTTTTCTGCCCAAAAAATTGTAAACTGTGTTTTATAAAACAAAGCTTGTTAATTATTTTAATCATTTTTGTAGTGACCTTGAAGACCCCAGTAAATTAAAATAAAATTTAATTTAAAAAACAAGTATCACCGTTTTGGTAAATTTTGTGGACATTTGAGACTGCTATTCCTACATTTTTCCTATGGCTAAAAAATTACACCCTATGCTTTATAAAAAAATTGTTAATTACTTTTTATAGTGACCCTGAATACCGCAATATATTAAAACAATTTTTAAATAAAAAAAAATGTCTGTAAATATATTAGATGTCCCAAAAAATTGTTTATTTGTTCCTTGACACAATCTATTTTTTCTATGGCCAAAAAGTTGTACCCAATATTTTATAAAAAAACTTGTTAGTTATTTTTTATTTTTTAGAATGATCCTGAAATATCCAGTAAATTAAAACAAAATTTAAATAACCAAAAAAAAAAAATAAAAAAGTATTTATTTTTGGTATAATTTTATTGACATTTGAGATTGATATTTCTAAATTTTTGCTATGACAAAAAAGATATACTCAAGCTTTATAAAAGAACACTTGTTAATTATTTTTTATAGTGACTCTGAGGGTGGACCCCAGTAAATTAAAACAAAATTTAATTAAACAAAAGGAAGTACATATTACCGTTTATTTATTTTTGGTATCATTTTCTGGACATTTGACAAGAGAAATTAAAGAAAGCGATTAGATAATATCCCTATTTTCCCTATGAAGTTCCACAATTTTTTGTCAAAATGTCAAGCAAATCAGAGGAAAACTGAGGGAGTTATAGAAGTTTGACAAAAAGAATTTAGCAAGGGCAGGTTGGTACTAGAGCGGCTTTGCGCTCATTTGACCGATCGAAGGCTAACGCTTCTTTAATTTCATGTTAAAATTTCAATGTCAAAATATATATAAGTATATTGGTAACTAATTTATTTTGGCCATAGAAAAAATTTAGTTGATAGCGTCAAAATAAAAAAAATGTTTGGCCATCCTAATGTATATATTTACATATATATATTTGTTTGTTAAAATATTGGTGTATCATCCGAAGTCCTAATTCTTGGGTTATGCAAAAAATATTCAGCAACAAGCGTAGCGAAGTGGATCACAATTGGTCAAATCGTACTAGTTCAAAACTAGACATTTTTTCACTACTTCTGGTGTTTCCCTGCTGGATATGAGGAAAACAAAAATAAAATTAGTTGCAGTTACGTTGTTTGCTTCTTCCCTGGAAACACAACCAAGTTGGCAGTGACAATGAGTGTGACAAAAACGTCCGCCGCCAGTGAAAATGAAATGGTATCGTTCGACGACGCTATGCTAATGATGGTGTTGACTAGCACAATGATGATAGTAATGTGCAGCCAGAGAAAATGGAAAACCAAAATAGATGTGCAGTGCATTGACTTTACTACAATGATTTTTTTCACGATTTTATATGCTTACGTCTGGTACTGCTGCATATAATAAGACGCACTAGAGTTACAAAATGTAATGCAAAAATGTATATGCAGGTACATATGGCTGCACACGAATGTTTGCAGCCCAAGTGAGATATTTTTTTAAATTGCTACCATGGAAAATTGGAATTTACTTTGATCGATCACAACTTTCCAAGCAAACAAATAGAAATGCAGTATACAGTCGGTATATGCAAAATACAAAATTTTGTGTGCAATCGCTGCCTTTCGTTTGAAATAGATTTGCAAATGCAGACCTAAAATCCAGCGATGCTTTTGCATATGCTTAAAATCCGTGCAACATAGATTTCAGTATTCGGATTTTGTTTCATGAAAATGCATAGCTTTATCCGTTTAATCGTTTACTCAGATATTGAAGGTAAAGTGGAAGGCAGTGTATCTTGAGGAAATTCATATTTTACCATTGCCAGATCACTGTAACGTCTTAAAGGCTAAGGTTTCAGCGACTAAGTGGGATGTAGAGCAATGGAACCTCTAGGAGTTGATTTTTCATTTTACGTTATAGCTAATCTGCAATTAGAGTCCGGTAGTGCAACTCCTTAACTTTAAACAATGCAACGATTGTTAATTTTTGGCTACAGCATTTTCTGTTTGCACTAAAGATTGTGCCATTCACAAACTAATGTTAACTAAGACTAAACAGATGCCTTCTCCTCTATATTCAAACTGATAGAGAGAGTCGCATCTTAGAAAAACAAGAATAATTATTTTGCATAACAAAATAAAATAACTGTTTATTTGAAATTAATATTTACTTAATATACTACTTTTGTACATGTGTACATATATACATATATTGCTTTAGGATATCAGCGACAGCTCCTAAACGAAGAAGCCGATATATGCTACGGCTAATAGACAACTGGCTAATGGATATTGCCTATTGCTCACCTACTGGTCGATGATAACGAAATCGCAATGCAGGTAGATCTTAGTAACAAAAAAGCAAAATGACGAGGCTGGCACCAATGTAACAGTGAATGGCGAATGCTATAGCGCCATGATAAATAACTTTTGAAGGAAATTAAAGGCCGTGATTTCCACAACATTTGATTCCAACAAGATTTCGACTGTTCCGTTCCATTGCGGCTACTTCCCATACAGCCCGTGAAGCAATGAATTTACTGCGTCGTCGTTTCAGTAAGCAATTTATCTCTCCATTGGACTAGTGGGTAGTGGATTGGCCACCAAGAGCGGGTGATATCTCACTTTTTAGACTTTTATTTGTGGTGCCATATAAAGTCTAAATGCTTTATGAATAAACCAGCTTCGATTGAGGCATGGGAAGCCAACATTATTAAAGTTATTCACGAGCTACCAACCGTAGTGTTCCAGCGAGTCATTGGTGTTTAGGGATGAGCGAATTACGGCGCAGTTGCGGCCAACATTTGAAAAGGATTGAATGGATTGAAAGGATTGCCCAATTAATTTGAACTTTCAATGTTTTATTTCAATCTAAAATCTGATATCTCTAAATTTATCACGCTTTATAAGATAGGGGAAAAAGTTGAAAAGTAAGGATGAAAGGAGGTAATGGGAAAAGAAGGCAAAATGCCGAAAATAATTCTTATCAATTAGTAAAACTTTCCCGAATCTCGTTTTTAAAACGCAGTGAAAAAAGCCAAAAATCCAAATCTTAACAACGAATACAACTTTTTGCACCACTTTGGTGTTTAAACTTTTCTCCATTTGAGCTAACATTTTTGTAGCTGTTTTCTGGTAAAGACGTTAAATGGATGTAAGGATTCATTTGCTTCCAATTTAGCTCTTGTGTGAACATAGTCTTTGCCCTGTATTCCAGTGTGTAAACATTTATTTGCGGTGGATAAGCGACACCATAGACGAATGGATTGGTGCTTGACTACCATTCGGTAGTGCCCAGCTTCCAAACCGCGGGTATGAAAACCAAATGATGCAAAAAGTTGTATTCGTTGTTAAGAGCTCGTTTCTTTGTCTAGTATCCTCTGTTTAGCTGCCGGTGACTTCGTAGGCGGATACTTTACTCAATTCTACCTACTTTAAAGCATGTTGCATATCGCTGATTGTTGACGAAATCTTATCCCACGCATACTTTGAACTCCTCATGTTGTCGACTAAGTTTTCTGATACTATCGGATCTTCTGATAGTGTGGCTAAATCGCATTTGATAGCCGCAAATCGTGGGCATACAAAAACACTTTGCATCTTCCTATTGACGGAATACTGGACAAAAAGGCGACTTACATATCCTAAAGCGATGTAGGTACTGCTGGTAGCTATCAGGAATTGTGTTAACTGGAAGTTATGCTCGCCATAGCTTCGACATAACCATATTTCAATGTTTGGGATTATGGTATATGTAAATCCTGTTCTTTGTTACCAAATTTCTTTCAAAGTTCCTTCCTATTTTGTAAAGTTGGTTATGTTGATAGATGGGGCATTTTAGCACAAAAAAGTCCTATAGTCCGCACACTGCTGAGCCGGAATCCATATTTTGAAATATGAAAAAGGCAAGCCAAGAAGCACCGAGAGAATGGTAACTCCTAAAACACTCAGGCCAAAAAGGCCATTATATTCGAAACTCTGGAAAGTAATGGGAAAAAAGGAAGTGTCAGAGATAAAGAGATAGGATAGAATAGAGCCAGGGACAGAGATAGCTAGTCCTTTTAGAATTTTCCAGATTATTTGGCTAAACTGAAAATATCCTCCAGTTTTAGAGAACGAATATTACTCATTCTCAAGTCATCGGAACCCAAAAGCCGTAGAATTGATCTAGCAAAATTGCATACATATTCGCTGATCCAATTCAGGATTCCTGTAGAACTGATTCCGATGATTGGATCTAGTCCCTGTGAGGCAACCGCTGATCCGCAGTTAGCCAATTCATCGGCAATCGGGATCCACATAATTTTAAGTTTATTGTGGTTTTACATATATAACGTTGTTTCTGATAGTAGCGATTAAGTGTGTTTCTTATAGATGTTGTTGTTCAGAAGCTGTCGGTCATTATTGTACGGCTTCCTTGGATTTCAGTGCAAACTCACTGAGCAAAAGTGGCTTAGTACACCAGCTGATATATGTAGTTTGACTATTAGAATTGACTGCGACGAAGGACGTGGAGTGTTTGTGTTTGGACACATCGGTAAAGATACACTTCCACCCCCCTTCTATACAGCGATGTGTTATATTTTTGCATAGTTGGTAGCAAACGAGAACATTGGTGCAATTTTTACGATATTGATAAAGCCGAGAATGAGGTTCGAATTTGTGGTGAGCAATTCTGGACGTTTTTCGTAAGGGATACAAACTCGAAATTTTTTTGTGCTGGTGCGCATCGGTAAATCGCTGTCTATCATTTTCGCAAACTTTTATCATTTGCGAGTTTTACAACAATTATAGATATATATTTTTTTGAATATCTAAGAGTATTCAACAGAAATTAAACTTTCGGAATCTGCAGATCTGTATGTGTCTGCAGCGACAGCAAAGCTGCGTTCATGGCCTTAGACAGCCCTTCAACCACTTCAAGGGTAGTTGATTACTGTAAATCTCGGTTAAACTATGCCGGCAGACATAATATCCTGATGTTAACATGGGTCACGGGACACGTGGGTATCGCGGGTAATGAGATCTCTGACTCTTTAGCCAGAATGGGCTCTGAGAACAACTTCCTTGAAGTTCCTCCTGTCACTAAGTAGAAGGTAGGCAGCAGGTTGAACTGATGGCGGTCCACTTTCTATGGGCAAAGCACAGGGAAAAGATGGGCATCTCAGACAGTGCACTCTGCCCAGCATGTGGAGAGGAGGATGAGACGGCGGACCACTTTCTGTGCGTCTGCTCGGCGTTCGCTCGTATCAGGCTTGAGGTCTTTGGCACTGATGTGTTAAAAAGAGACCACCTTGGCTCCTTGGTACCACAAGATCTACTTAGATTTCTTCGGAGGTCGAGTAGATTTAAATAAAATTAAAAAGGAAACCCAAGTACAATACAAAAGGCTTAATTGTGTCTGAGTGCTGTACTTGCTAGTCTGTCCCGACAAAAAACAAAAAAAAGAAACTTTCGGGTACTGAAGGAAGGGATTAATCAGTTCAGCTCTGATCGGTTGTATTCTGGAATACTTGCATGGCTCATAATCTTCTTTATCAATCAAGAAATTGCAACTGGATTCATTTGAACATCTTCGAAGCTATACCAGCAGGCCTTCGTGCTGCTTCGAAATTATTCCTTCTACACTTTATTGTCATTCTCTCAAAGATTTCTGAGCCAGCTTTATAAAACTCTGTTGCACCAAAAAATTGACTACATATGCCTTCGCGGCTCAAAAATGTTTTCTCTGTATATATGTATCTCTGTGTATGTATGT
The DNA here is from genome assembly GCA_037575425.1 of Anastrepha fraterculus. Classification (NCBI taxonomy): domain Eukaryota; kingdom Metazoa; phylum Arthropoda; class Insecta; order Diptera; family Tephritidae; genus Anastrepha; species Anastrepha fraterculus. Next base: position 246,329 of record JAYXIM010024612.1, on the reverse strand, counting down.
GTAAGTAAATATGCATAAAAAAACAATCCTAAAAGCAGCGCATCATCATCTTCGGCCCCATCTGCATCTTCCTCTGTTCGTATTCCAAAAAAAAGCCCTCTTAAAAACTTACACAGCCACTTCGATGGCTCAACAACAATGAGCTGAAAACTCCAAAAGGGAGCAACAGTAACATCTGCTCATAGTTCCCATGAATTTTGGCCAGCGCAAAATTGTCGTGGTTACTGCTTTTGCGATAGCTGCAATACCGGGCAAGTGTTGTTGTGATTCTTATAGCAGCCAAGTGTGCTTTTGCGCCTGGCTTGTTTGCTTGTTGAGCCATGGATTGTTTTGGTTTTTATGCATTTTGTGCCTTTGCCGGCTCTTAAAAAGCGACGATTTGTGGTGATTTCTGGTTTTCTTCACAGAAATCAACTCACAAAAAATGAACGCAAGGTGGATTGCTCAGCTGTCTTTGCGTCATTATGACTCAACAGACATGCAAGCAAATATATGTGGATCTATACATACACACTTACGTATAAAAATATTTGCAGATGCAAGGATGTATGTACATACAATACATCCATATGTATTAGTACATTTATCGGTTTTTATATCGTAATAAGCTGGCAGACGGCGGAGTTGAACTTCAAACTTCCTGGCATGAATGCATACGTTTTTTGAGGTTTTTATGAAGGGTCTTTCAAAAGGCGAGCCCAGATTTTGGTTTACAACTAAACATGTAAACATTTGACATCTTTCAGGTTTCACTAATTTTATTCAAAATTCGGCTCTTAACAAGTATATGTAAAAAATGACATAATGACATCATATACATGTCCGCCGTCAACACGTCTACAGGTAAATTCAGCCAAACGGTCAATTCATGAATGCCAAATTGTTGTAAAAGATGACATAAAAAAAGGTAACGTCTAAGAATTACTCACTACTGATGCGTCTCTCGACGAACAAAACGAACACTCTACAAGGCTTTCATCATATCCGCCCTAGCGTGTGGCGCAGAAGCTTGGACGATGACAACATCCGATACGGCGTCCCTTGGAGTGTTTGAGAGAAAGATTCTTCGGAAGATTATTGGACTTTTGCACGTTAGCAATAGCGAGTATCGCAAGCGATGGAACAATGAGCTGTATGAACTTTACGACGACATAGACATAGCGCAGCGAATAAAGATTCAGCGGCTTCGTTGGCTGGGTCATTCGTCCGAATTGATACAAAGGCTCCGGCTCTGAAAGTATTCGATGTGATACAAGCTGGTGGTGGCAGAGGAAGAGGAATGCCTCCTCTGCGTTGTAAAAATCATGTGGAGAAGGTCTGGCGCCAGTTAGCACGAAAAAGCGCGCCACGCTTTGTTAAACTCGGCCAAAATTGCTTAAGCGGTTATCGCGCCACTCAAGAGAAGATGTGGTACGTTCCATACCAAAAGATGTTGCAGAGTTACAAAACAAGTTTGTTATCCACATACATACATATGTACATATATGTACACTATCTTATGTCACATGCATTGCTGGTTGAAATTTTGGTAATAATTAATAACTAGTATGTAACCCCCGAAAATCGGGTGGGCTTTTTTCCCACGGAAAGTAAATTTTGAGTTTTGCAAAAAGGATCAAACGCACACAAAATTTTTAAATACATACATACGTTTATATATTGTAGTTCAATTGTACCATATATGAACGAAAACAAAAATGGATGCTTCTACTAATCATATCCAATACGTGACGTTTCAAACATTTATCACTTACTCACTATCACCTGCTCTATTCCTCCACTTAAAGTAGGAACTCTTCTACGAACTCTTCTTGGTCGTCCTCTAGGCATATTTTAAAATTAAATATGGTTGTACTTTTTCTTTAAATTAATTCTATTTTGCGTCTGTCCAAAACTCTTTCTAATTTGCACTGTTACCGTTGTTTTAAGTGAATTGACAAATTTCAAGTCAATTGTCAATTCATACCAATTATTGCCATCACAACAAAATTTTGAAAAAAAATCGCAGCACCCGTTGGGACTTTGTTCATGAATACATATTTATTAGTAAAGAGAACAAAACAAAACAAATTTTCAATTTACAATGACTCCCTGCGTAAAGTAAATAGTTATTTCTACCTAATGAGGTTTCGTTAATAGATATAGCCACGAATTTTTTACACAGCATTAGAGAAGTGGCTTTGGTCATACGGGCAAACTTATCTAAAACAAAATTTTCTTTGGCTTATAACACAAAGTAAATGAGCGATATGTGCATACATGTTAATATTTTCGATGAACCATTTAGATGATCTAGAGTTCAATTTCTAATCGCCAGGTAATGGCAAACGCTTGGCAAAATCGCCAGGTAATGGCAAAGCTTTCGCACATCCAGTTGGAGGTGGCATGCAAATGTAGGCTTCTCTTTTAGTCGATGCTGTTCTAGCGCACAACACAAATCAGTGGAGAAGTTCAGCCAAAGGCTTACTCAAAACAAGAGTAAATTTTTATTATTCTCGAAAAGTATTTGTATACGTAAATATCTATTAGAACCATCCGTTAGACACCTTTCTTAAAACTTTCGGTTGGGCATCCGGGTCTGGAATTCATCCACCCTGTTCAAGGATCTTTTTTAAAAGATAATATCCATAATTCGATGGAAAATTAAATTTTAGGAAGCTACCTGGAAGGTCCAGTCGTTAGATATAATACTAATATGTTAAATTCACGTCCAAAGTCGAAAAAGTCTGGCCGGGTGATCAACGGAGGGTTAATGCCGTAACCAGGTGTGATATACGTGTGCCCTTTCCTCATCCTCGAACCATCTTTAATGTGCTCTTTGGATATCGCATTGAACTCTTTTAGCGACGTGGTCTTTTTCTCCGCAATCGTTCTAAATCCCTATCCTTCGATATTGTTTTTGGACGAAAAATTCAGTCAAAAATACACCAAAAATGCAAAATTGCTGATAATTTTAAGGGGGCATGTCTATCAACACAACACACCTCATACATTTATACAGCCGCAGCCGAATCGGTTGGTGCGTGAGTACCATTCGGCAGCGTCCAAGCAGGCAATGGAAAACGTTCGAGTGTATTTCTGCGATGAAAATGATCCTCATTAAAAATAGAGACATCTGCCGTTATGAGGCTGCATACAACTGAAGGTCGCCCCATTGGAGAAACATAAGATGCAAGTAGGAGGATGAGCTCGGCAAAACACCCAACAAAGACCTCATTATTATTATTATTATATTAAAAAGACACCAATTTTATACAAATTTAAACAACCAGAATATATTTTCAACTTTTTATATTCAACTTATCCTTGAATATTATCCATATTTCGGTTTGTGCCAATCATAAATTAGCTTATGGGAAAAACAATCTTTTTGCGTTAGGGAGAGTGGGGGAAACGAAGATTGAGTGAGTGGCACTTAAACTTCAGGGTGAGGTCGTTTACGGGCGCATTTATTTGAGCTTTATAGCTCATAAGGTTTGTTAGTGAACTTCAGTGTGGTCCGGCTAATCACTTTTAGATGCAATTATTGATCCTTTTCTCTGGGGGCTCTTGGGATGAGTTGCTTTTATTAGGGCAGCTTAATGCTGCGGTGAGGTTTGAATTACGCCAGTGCAATGGATGCAGTTTGCACTTTAAATTTACTATTTCATAAGCCCTTTGCGAGATGCAGCGATAAACAACACCCCAACTTGCTGCCTACTTACAGGCAGGAATGAATTTAAGCGGAGGCTGCTTAAATACAATCATCACCAATAATAATTCAACGAGTGGGAGCCCAAATGTCTAAATCTTTACCCAACGAGAGCAGGGCAGCTAAGAAGGTTGAGATGATCCCACCTCATCCTCTAGACAGCTTCTGCAGAAAGGACTTGAAAGCAAGTTTTGCCGGATGCATACCTATCGGATAATGCTCGGCTTTGTTAGCCTTAGGAGTTCTATCGCGCTTCCTCGATCTTTAACTCTGCTCGACTTTGCATGCTTACACACTAGCCTAGCGCTCGCTGAGTTTAAGTGAGGCTCAACTCATCAACCTCAATTCTCTCATTTCGCAGTTAAACCGTCTCAAGCACCCCTTGTCTAACCAACTCATCAGCCCAGCACTTTTCCGCTATGCCACTGAGACTGAGAACACAACTGAGTCTAATATAGAAGTATTCGGATGCAGTTGGGAGATAATTCCCAACGCACAAGCAACGAGCCCAAAACCCTCATTGCCGCCTGGCTGTCGGAGTAGATATTTACCTCTCCTACCGTAATTACAGAAGTAAATAGCCAGTTAATTGCTTCTTTAATTGCAGCTACCTCCGCTTGGAAATCAATGCTGTGATCCGGTAGCCTAAACTTGAGCCTGATGGAGAGCTACTCGTAGAATACTCCGTCACACTCCACTTCCATCCAGCTTCAAGCCATCCGTAAAGATGTTTTCCATGCCCTATCTCAAAATGTTGCACTTCGCTTACTCCTCCCTTGATGGAATATAAGTGGAAAAAGTACCGCACATTTATCAAGCGCCATGGAGAAGAACCATTTTTTGCCAACAAATCTTTTAGACGGTTATTGTACGTTTGGTGCCCAGAACAATCAATAACAGAGAGCTTTGGGCGAATTGTAAGCAGTTAGCCATCCAGACTGAAATAAAGCAGAGGTGGATTTGCCATACTCTTTGAAAGGCAAGCACTCGATTTTAACCAGCAAGATAATAGAAAAAAGTATTCCCAAAGTGCACTTGGGAGAGAACTCTCGAAAAAAAACGTAAAGCTGCAGGGAAATCTTTTAAAGAATTTAAAGTCATCGCGAAGGATCGTGGACGTTGGAAGCGTTTTGTAGAGGTTCTAGGGCAGGAATTAAGAAATGGAAATGAAATAAAAATATGAGTAGGAATATCTAAGAATACTGGAGAGTCCATTGCAGCGGCAGTTTTAGCACAGTATTAGGTCGTCCCACACTGATTTAGTTTTCATCACCACTGGGCTAAAAACTCGATCCATATAGTTTCACAATCACGGCGTTCTCCTGATGTAACTCGTTATGACTTGTTTCTCTTTAATAAGTTGAAATACTTCACGTTGAATATTTCATGGCGACAATAACTCCCGTTTCTGGTAATCACGTACAAGCCCATTTAGCTATGCTTACAAAAAAAGTGTGTGTAAAGCGAACGCCAATTACCCGTTCCCTAACATAAAATTTAGCTTTACGAACTCTTGCGATATCGTACACCATGAAATTTCATATTAATTCCTTAGATTTCCTAATGCAACTTCTAAAGTTGCCGTTAGTAATAAATCTTCACTTCTCAGTGGACACGCATGCATAGCACTTAGTCATATTCATTCAAATCTCACGGGCTTCCTATTACAGATGACCAGCAGAATAGAGATAGCCCTGTACACATACTTACATATTCATACAGATGTGTGTGCTTTTGTGCATTTGCATTTCCTTTCATATGATACTGAATAAAATATGGTATGATAACGTGCTGGAGCAATTCATACGTAGTGAAGTTTCGCATCTCCGTTTACAACGAAAGTTGTTTGACCATTCAACACTGCCTGAAGAGTGAGTGACTGTTGCCTGGTGGGCATACGCTAATGTCCGGTTACCGGCCACTGGACGTTGGTCACTGTTAGCGCTCATAATTCACAATTAACCCCTTAAGTGCTTGAAGGTGCAAATGAAAGCGATGATTTGTTGCAGCACAATTGACAACATTTGTAAGGAAAAAAAATTAAAAGGCGTCCGATTGCAAAGTAAGTTCACTCACTTTTGCTATTGCATTTCTAAGCGCTGTGGGGTGCACGAGCCCGAACTATGTATATACCTACATATATACATATACATACACACATATACATACGAGTATATGCACATGTATACATATTTAGCACCATAGAAATGATCAAATTTCATAATTAACTAATTCCTAGTCGTTTTCAGTGCATAAATCAACACTTGTGAGGTGATGAAAATCTGTGGGAAAAGCACGTCACGCCATCGGATACATTTTCAAACTAGAAAGGCAACTACTCATATATACAAACTCTTACCGAGAAATAATTTATTGCATTACGGCAAATGGGCCACCGTTGCAATGAAGTTAAGGCAAAGAGTTCATCTAAAACGCTACGGTCAGTCACTTAAAAAAAACATGCACGAAAATATTTATGCATGGTGAGAGCGTTAACCGAGCGTTAGCCGATAATTGCATGCCCAACATCTATGTACTCATAGTTTGCTTGCAATTGCATGCAACACGCTAAGTAAGCGAATATGTAGTTGAAGAGAAAGTCATATTGCAGTTAGTTACTAAGTAAACTAGGCACTTAACTACTTAACTACTTAGCGGCGAGTACTGACTGTTGGTACACTGACATAGATTCATTGAAAGCCACACATACACATACACACTTACTTACCTATCAGTATGCATATTTGCAAGTAGATAAATACTTTGCGCTTCGTTGCTGAATCAAACGGGCAGCCAAGCGAGTAGAAATTGCATGACAGCCAAAGTCAGATGATCGCTAATTGAGCTCCATGAAATATAAATTAGACATCTTTTTACTATGGATATTCATTATGCAAAAAAGTGTAAAGTGTAATGCGAATAGTGGGTCAATTGCATTTAAGTGGGCTTTATTATACTCGCATGTGTATGTGTGTGTGTGTAAGCACATTTTCCCTGTGAGAGGGAAAGAGTAATTCAAACGGTCTTTGCGATTGCAATTAATAATCGAGGAAACTTTTAAAGCGTATTTTTCCATGAATTTACTATGCACATACAAGGTGAAGTCCGAAACAAATAAGACTGCCTTCATAACAATATTTTGATGGCGCCTTGTTTTTTAACGGCTTAGTGCGCTGGAAGTTAGATCCCTAGCTGACTTCCAGTGAAAGCTTGGTGACGTTTAGTTTCGAATAAAGAGCTAATATCAATTTTTTCTTTGAAATCGGTAGAACGTTTACCGAAACATTTGAATTGATGAAAAAAGTTTATGGCGATGGTTGTATATGTCGTGCCAAAGTTCATGAGTGGTTAACACGTTTCAGAGATGGTTGTGAGGACATAAATGACATGAACATACGGGACGCCCAAAATCAGTAATCACCGTAAATTCCATCGCAATTGTTCGTAAATTTATCAAAAATGAATCGAAGTCATAGTTGAAATTCATGGAATCGGAGTTGTAAATCTCCAACACATCGATTTATGGAATTTTAACACTAACCCTACCATGGACGGGTCAAATGAACCATTTTAAACTTTTTGTCAGAAGTTCTTAGAAATAACATTATTAAATCGTCGTTTGCCTTCACGACTTTTATTAAAAAATACATCGAATGTATTTTTCAAGATTAACTCTTCTCTTGCTAATTGTTTTACCGAGAAATATATGTGATCTTAATAATATATATAATATTTTTAAGACGGGTCATTTGACCCACATTGGTAGGAATAGGAATACATAAAATACCGGTAGGTTTAGTGTTAACTGATCATTTGGTCTTAGGAAAGGTGTGTGCATGTTAACTGAGTTAACTGAGGACCAAAAATTGGTCAGAATTCAACATTCGAAAGACCTCATTAAAGAGGCGAGAAAAGACGAGAACTTCCTTTACAACATTGTAATTGGTCATGACACGTGGTGTTTCCAGCATGAACCTGAAACTAAGCATCAAAGTGCCAAATGGAAGACCCCAGACGAGCCACCACCCAAAAAATCGCGTCTATGCTCATATGTTTTTACGATTCCAAGGAAATTGTTCACAAGGAGTTCGTGAAAACGGGCCAAACCGTCAATGCAATTTTCTATCTCGGCGTTTTGAAGCGTTTGTTGCATTGCATTCGTCGAATTGGCTTATTGATTAATAATGCACCATCTCATCGATCCTCTCTTGTGACTGATTTTTTGACTAGAAATCGCATTCACCTGATATGGCTCCCTGTGACTTCTACCTATTCGGAAAATTGGATTTGGCCATGAAAGGAAAACGTTTTGCGTCCGTAGAGGTCATCCAAAAGCCTTTTACCGACATCCTGAAGGACATTCCGGATTCCGGTCAATGACCTGAAACAAGCTTTTAGATCGCGCAAAACAGTGTACCGAGTCCAGTATTTTGAATAAAAAAAACTCGAAACTATCGGAACAAAGCTTCTGTTGTTTCTATTTTTAGCTCTTGTTTATTTTGAACTTCACCCTGTACGTATATAAATATATGTAGTACTTCTATAAGGTGACACAAACCATTCAATTTGGTTTTGGAATAACTATTTACTAAATAACGAAAAAAAATGATTTTGAATGATGGCCATCGCTATTTTAACCTTTATGCGCTCCACTGCTTGTCAGCTTGTGTACCGCAGCTGTCAAGTTTAAAAGTGTCAAATATGTCATTTGCTAAAATTGTATATCTTCCGATAGACTGATTAATTTTCCGGCACCTTGTATATTGCATGAAAATACATGGCACATCCCCCAACAACAGAGTGCAGATATATATATATGTATATATATAATTGGCGCGTACACCCTTTTTGGGTGTTTGGACGAGCTCCTCCTCCTATTTGTGGTGTGCGTCTTGGTCCACAAATGAAGGGACCTACAGCTTCAAGCCGACTCTGAACGGCAGATATTTTTTATGAGGAGCTTTTTCATGGCAGAAATAGACTCGAAGGTTTGCCGTTGCCTGCCGACGGGCGACCGCTATTAGAAAAATGTTTTTCTTAATTTTAGTGTTTCATCTAGATTCGAACCTACGTTCTCTCTGAATTCCGAATGGTAGTCACGCACCAACCCATTCGGCTATGGCGGCAGACGCCGCCCGTACTAGAATCATATTATTATTTCAATTATTTCGTATTTTTTTATTAAAAAACTGAAAAAAAAAAATTTTAGAGTGTCAAATTCAAAACCGCGCCATTTTGCCAATTTTTTTTTCTAGTAGCGCGACATAGCTACAGTCATACTGATTAACATTTTTTTTTAGTTTCTGTGTTTCAGACAAATAGAAGAGCCAAAATGGGCAACACTCTCTAGGTCCTATTTTTTGGGAGGGTCAACTTCACCGCCATTTTTTAAATTATTAAAATAAAAAAAAATGTTTCTTCATTTTTGTATATAAAAGAAGTTAAATAAAAGGTCTAAAAAATTTTAATATCGTTTTTCATTTTTTTTTATTGAAAAAACCAAATCCTGAAAATACCTTAAATTTTCGAGCTCTAGACCAATGCTGTCTTACTCTCCATCGTTCAGTCGTTAGCAAACCAGCAACGAATAAACACCAAGTTTGTCCGTGTCGCTTAGTGTATGCACTACAATGCCCTGTGAGAACTTTTTTATGCTAGAAAATGCCTTTGGTGACTTGCAATGCCTTTTATGTTACAAGTCGTTCAAAGGAGGCTATGTATATACAAATATATATAAGGAGTTACATAACGTTCCAAATTTTCTACTATAATCCAATATTTATATATTTTGGTTTAAATTTCCTACTGGGCTGCTCCCATTCTCTCGTTCTCACTTATACACTCACATTTTTCATTCTGGACAGCACTGCTCTAGACCCCTCGGGACCCCTTAAGAGCAACCTGCGAGATGTAAAACATGTGGAAATTATTCGGCCTTAAAAGACTTAGAAAGCTGTTACTTTGGAATCCTTAAGTTGCACATAGCCCATAAAGTCTGCGTTCACTTGCTCTATTTTCGCTTTAACAAACTGCTATGTAATACAAATAGTACTGAAAGTATGTAAAACGATTTGATTATGTCGCAGGTCGATCAAAACACAGGCTCCTGCTCCTCACCACATCTCGCGCAAACTGTGATGTAAATACATTGATTTACAAAGCATTCCCCTAAAGTAAGCAAAATATAATAAAAATATATTCTCCTGTATATTTAGAAGCACTGGCCCAAGCGAAAAATGGTACCATTTAAATGTCCACCTTGAGCATGTCTACAGGTAAAATCCGCCAAACAGTCGATTTAGGAATGCGAATTTAGGTGACGTCCAAATATCGATGTTGAAGTTTGTTCAGCAACACATTGCGCTACAGCAGCAATATTCTCAACAGAGCGTCCAGTTGTTGGTCTGCCAGTCCTTTTTCTGTCCTCAACAGAACCAGTTACTTGAAAATTGTCACCAGCCTTTGAGTGGTCGACTCAATCGGACGATAATTTCCACCAAAACAATTACAAATTTTGCGATATGTTGTTCTTAAAGATCGATCACTTTCATAATAAATTTCAATAATAACGCGTTGTTCTATCGTGTAAAATTCTACATCTGTCTGTCACTTGAAAAATGTCAAAGATAAAAAGAGTGTAGTCTAGGAATTCTTTACTACTGGCATCTAGGAATCACTTTAAAAATACCCTTTATGACAATTCGTGCAATTTAGCGTAAGGACTTGATAACATTTTTTTATTTACTTCAAGAGATCCGTGAATATGTACCTACACCAGACTACGAATTCAATGAGGTCAGTCTGAAGCTACGCTCTCTGAGTTTCTTATTGCAGCAAAGTAGTCAGTAGTAGTAGTAGTTTCAAGTAGTCTGCATACAAAAAGTGCCTGGAAAATGAAAAGCAACTGCTAATACCATTTTATTGGTTTCACTTTCATAGCTCAGTACCGAAGTCGTTTTGGATCTGATGTGCACATCTGAATTCCGTAATCCAACAATTGTGGGCTCGATGCCAAAGACTTCGACATGGAACATCAAAGTAATGGAAAAAGTAGTTTATAATAGCGAACTACTTTCACTTTTATATTTATTTTAGTGTTTCGCAAATAAATGCAATCAAATGACTTTTCTTCCAAATACTGCTCAAAAGAAGAAAGAAATGGGAAGGCTGCCCGCTCGTTCATGCCTGACATTAAATTACAATATTTTCGAAACTTTATGGCCGTTCATTTCGCTTTGTTACTATTCGCCATGCCTTTTCAACGTCCAAGTGTTTTTCTATTGTGCTCAGAAGGATCGCATTGCAATGAGTTCGCTGGACATTTTACCGTTCGCTTGTGTGCGTGCGTGTGTGTGTCCATATGCTTTGCCAACTAAAATTGACTTTTGAAGCGAATCACACAATTTCAATGAACAATGCCAACGTGCAATATTAACGCTGAATTATACTGAGTAAAAGAAGAGGTTTGTATTGATTAAATGAGGAGGTTATACGGTTGCTTAGTTCGGGTCATTAACAACACCAAATGTGACCTGTAACCAGCGATTGCCTGCATGAAACCACTTATTGTACGAAATTTCGGTTAGAAAAAAGTTTGGGAAAACTCGTTTAACATTTGTGTAGGAAACAAAGACTTATTCACTTCAATTGTTTGGAAAATTTAGAAAAACCGCCAGAAAAAAATTTCATTCAATTGTAAAAACTTGATTTTTCTCATCAACCAAGAACAATGCAATAATTTCTTTGAAAATTATGAAAAATTTTGATGATTGGCAATGAAGAAAAGCGAAAAAGTGTAAAAGCGAATGCTAATGTAATGCACTGAGTCTAAGGGCAGATCAAAGCAGAGCAGGGCAAAGAAAGCATGGCTGAGCATAAGTTTTATTGAATTGAGTCTGGTTAAGTTGGGTTGGGCTGAATATGGGGAACTTCGTCGCATATACATGCATACATAGGCGCATATATATGTATGAATGTAAGAATGTGCTGTAATGATACTCCTGCCTATGCTGTATGTGCCTGTGTGTATGTTCAAATGCAGCATATTCGCATGTTGGTGCAAGAGATCTATATCATCCCCTTTGTCAAGCTACACAAAGGTGTGTTTAAAGTTCCTGCTGCGCATGCGTAAGCAGATACGGGCAAACGACCAACCAAACACCGAGTGATCACTGTCCATATTTTTCTGTAATTGAATTATAGTATTTACCTACAATTTCTACTTACATTTGTTTAACGCTTTTTTACGATGAAAATTCCCCGAGTATTTCAAATGTGCGTGTGGATTTGTTTTTTTTTTTTTTGTTTTGTGCGTTCATTGTATGCATTCACTGTTCGTTGAATGAAAACAAAAGGCTGCAGGAACTGGTTTAGAAAAGTTTTCAAATGCAACCACATCATTTTAACGCTCATATCATATCGAATATCATATTTTGAAGAGCTATTAGACGTTCTGTTCTAAAGGGTCGAGGGTGATTGCGTTCTATGTTGTCCATTGCTACTAACATGTGATTATATATGTACGAGTATAGTAAAAAAGTATACATACATGTACATATGGGTGTATGCGCACATTTTTCCGCTCGCGCATGAACACTCATAAATGCCAACACCAGTCGCGTTGTGGTTGCGTGCACTTCAATCAAAACTATGGCAACGCAAGATAAAGTGAAATGGAAGGGCTTCTTAGCGCAAGTAAAACTTGGTTGGTAAATTTGAGGAAAATGTAAAAAGTTCGAATCTCTGGGCACGAAACAGCAATTCATAGAAAACAGTTTTTTTCTAATAGCGGTCGCCCCTCATCAGACAATGGCAACCCTCCGAGTGTATTTCTGCCAAGAAAATGCTCCTTATAAAATAATATCTGCAGCGGCCCAAGGCTATAAGTTCCTCCATTTGCGGAAAAACATTAAGGCGCACACCGCAGTTAGAGAGAGGAACTCGGCCAAACACCCAAGAAAAGGTGTAATGCCAATTATGTGTGTACAGTGGCTCACAGCTTATTTCATGCAAACACACTACCAAAACTTCGAAAGCTATATTTTGAAAACTAATAAGTATATTGAGAAAACTTAAAAGTCGAAATTTTAAGAATTTTTATTCAAAAAAAATACTTCATTTATTTTTTTCAAACTATTATATATTTAATAACATAAAAATCAAAAAATCAAGAAGAAATCCAAATTTTATGTGTACGTTTTCCTAAAAAATAAGTTAAATTAGTTAATTTCAAAACGATGTAGTACTTTGTTTGGCATCTTTTGGTCTTAATTACAGCTTTAAGGGGACAGATACATACCTGTAAACAGCCATATTTTCCCTAGTTTTCATTAAAACCATTTAAAATGAAGAAGTCAATATATTTTTTTCAACATTGGCATACAGTTTATTTATACATTAAAATAATATACAAATTTTTTTTTTTTGTAATCATTTAAAATGGCGGATGTATACTCAATTCTTCCAGGAAGGTCGCAGCGGAGCTTCTCAGTCGGCGGGCATTGTAGCATCGACGTCAGTGACCTGAATACAAAAAACCAAAAATTTGTTTGTTTATTAATGTCATAATTTCTATATGCATTAACAATAAATAGAAAAAAAATCGAGGAATAAAATTCTTAAAAAAAAATTAATTATGGGCCGAGTTTTCGTACTATTTTTGCTTCGAAAAAATTATTTTTGTTAAGATAAAGTATGTATACCTCCACACATTAGCGTAGACTTGGCTTCAAGCTTACTGGAGCTCAACTCAGAATAGGTAATGAGAAACAAAATGAAATTACGCGCAAGCTTTCGCATAAGGAAATGATGAAGACTGCCCGTGATTTCTGAAAGTAAAACTAAAATTTGCAATATTTTTATTACAGTGGAATCGCGAAAACTTGTAACCCGAGATACTTACGTGTCATAAGGCGATTTTAACTAAAATTACGAGTTGTAAGGCATGTTTTCAAAACCATTTTTTTGCTATTTCATCAGCTAAGTATTATGAAGCAATTTGTTCGGCAGAGAAAAAATACGAGTTATCTTTTCAACTTATCGAGCTTGCGAGCTATAGCGATTTCATTAGCATTCTATTAATTTACTTTATCGAATTGTTATGTTCTCTAGGAATTTGTTTTTATTTGAAGGCCACGCAATAGAATCGAACGTGTGCAAAAATGTTTCTCAAACATGATCTTCTGGTTCTGAACCTTATTGATCCCATGCCATCATATTCTGCTCGTCTCGAGCTTATAAGACTCAAATCCTTAGAAATTCGTAGGTGTATACTGAGTATGCCCTTTACTCATAATATTATTACTGAAATCATTGATTGTTCTCACTTGCTGAGAAGAATTCGATTTAATGTTCTGAGCTTGAGACAAGATGTATATCAACTCTTACTGTCAATCTCTCAACTTTAATGCTTCTAGCGGTGAAACTGTTAACTCCAACCAGAGACTGCTCAGAGCTTCTCATAAAATACCATTTGCCGTTCGGAGTCGGCGCACACCACAAATAGGAGGAGGAGCTTGGCCAAATATCTAACAGCATTGAACGCGCTAATTATTGATTTATTTTAACCAGAGACTGGGTACCTCAAAAAGTGAGAAACCTCAGTGGAAGGAAGAGGAACAAAAAAGTTCTGGCCCACCTAGAAGGGACTGGTCCTAAGGCCCCAACAACAGCCTCGGATAACTGATACAATGGTATCGAATTAAGGATTACGATTTACGATTTGCTACTTGGGGTGGAAGCAATAGTCTGCAAAGGACTGTACTACTAATGATCATGATGATGCCGTGACGTCATTTTAGGCGATCTTTCTCAGCACCGGATGGAAAGTGTCAAATAAGCGAACGAAAAATCTAGTAATAGGATGCAAACATACCTCCAGATTTACGTCAATTCAACAACTGATTCTATCACACCGCTGAGAACAGCTTTACCGTACCGCGATAAGCGGTTCCTTAAAGGTAAGGAATATATGTATGTACATATGTCTGTATAGAAATTGTGTACCAACGCGCTTTTGAAAAGGGTTTACTATTTCGCCAGCTACTACGTGGCGCTGGTTTTTCAACATACTCAACTGTCAAATGTCAAAACATTACTTTTATTGTGGTATGTTTATAAGTGAAAAATAAGTGGACAAACAAGATTTTCATACTTATCAATTGCAGATCAAATCTTGTTTAATTCCGGGGTTTGTTATTACATGTTTACATTTACATAAACTCAAGTAGTAGAAATTATTCCACTTTGTGCTATTTTTACCCCATAAAAAATATAAAAGATTGCAGCTTGTTTGAGACGCAATGTTGCTTTCACTTTGACTTCTAAGAAGACCAAGACATCTGGCTGAAAATACATGCTCCTTATGGTACTTTCATGTATGAATATGTACGTATATGCACGCACGAATTTCATATGTGCATATGTATGTGCAGATGTTTACATCCATCAAATGTTAGATAAGTTACATCTGTGACCTGATTAGTCGTTTGACATCGACCATCCGACTATCCATATGCGTAAATGTGTTTGAGTGTTAACTCATCCAATTTGCATTATTGCCTCAAAGAATTCACATACATACATATGTAGATCGCCGTCTTGTCACTATAATACCATATTATCAATACCAGTACCGTGGCTTGTATGTAGCAAAGTTCAGCGTAATTTTTATAAAAATGCTGTTTACATTCTTTGCAACCAAAGTGTCGCATTACCGCCACATTTGTGCGCTTGGAAACAAACACTTCCTCCGTGGACAAACCCAACAGCAGCCAACTGACCGACCGCCTTTCTCTTGCCGGCGCTCAGCCAGACGAACGCCAACTATGAGCCAAGCCATACAGCCGATAGTTGGGTTCACTGGCATTGAGTCAAACATATGGCATTTGTCGTCTAGGCGGTTTCGATTTACTTCCCATCGCCTGTTCGTGTTCCCCTTTGAATGCCTTTTTTTTTGCATTGTATTACTTTAATTTATTTTGCTCAATATTTGTACATTGGTATTATATTTCGCCTTGCGTGGCGTGCGGCCATTGTCCATCGAACGACTCATCGCTGCCCGCCAGTGTCTCAAGTGTCAATTGTCAATATATCACTAACGGTATTACTAGCAAATAGAGTAACTATCCACTTTTCTAACCCAAAGTAATGCTAGACGAGAACAGTTTAACTGGTTTCATACAAGTCCCGATTTACACACAGAGACATCCGGAAAATTCTCTTTTGATGCTTCATTCGCGGTCACTCCGGCAAAATTGTTTTCGGCAACATTCGTTGCTCTCGACGTTTACTTCTTTAAAGTGGATAATCCGAATAAGAAGCACAAGCGTGTCGCAAGTACGAGAGACAAACTCGCTTCTCTCTTCCCCGTCCGTCCTCCTCTCACGAACAAAATGATTCCCTTGCAAATGTTTCCCTGTGTAAATCGGGAGCAAATCGATCCCCGATAAGGATAGTATATATAATAGATAGTATAGAATTTCATCAGATCTCTCATGATGTGCCCATTCCTGGCATACAGAGTTCTTATAAAGCCAATATGAAATAAATCTACAATACATAATGAGCAATTTAAGAGTATAAGGGCTTATAAATTCTGTCCTTTGACACCTTACAAATGCAAAGATTTCGATATTATAATATATAATTAATATGACTAGTAAGAATGGATTTTGCGTCAAAAACAACTCCTAAGTCCAAACTCAGACGGCAATTTGAAATAAAATACGATGTCACTGAAAAATTCTTTGCCAAAATCGGCAGCGGCTGTAACTGACTTCCCGTTACCCTGAATGAAAAATTTGAACAAATATGAGTAAGAACAAAGTCAATTCATAACTACAACATATTTATAAGCACATTAGGCCTCTTATTTTAGTCAAGCGTTAGAAAATAGCGAATAGATGAAGCAACTGGCATAAGGGGTTAGGGGTAGTCAGAATTTTCTTTGGATTGGATTTCTTTTTTGCATTTTCTTAAAATATAATATTTTAAAAACATTGTATGAAGATTTTAAGTGAGTTCGACAAATACTTTTCGAGTTATTTAACAATTAACAAAGGGCGCTAGGGCGCTCCGGATCCGTCTGAAGCCTTCTCTCCCAATTAAAGTACGAAGTCCTGTAGTCTGTGCAACCTGAACTCCTCTTTCCTATTGAGCTATGTCTAAAGGTTCTACAGTGAATATTCCAGCAGCCACTAACCTCCCCGCGGATTTCGTTGTCAGATTTTCCGTCATAAGGTGCCGCCGTTGGAGTGGTTTTCATCGCTTCTGTTATGCACAGAGCAGCGAGTCGAGTGCTAAATCGTCAGCAAAACTTTAAATTCGTTTCTCTCAAAACTATGTTTTTTGAACTGGTGATCACTGTAACTTAAAGACCGCTTGGTAGATTTTAATAAAATGTATACTGCTTTTGAAAAACATAAAAAACTCGTGCCTGATCGAAAGATTTTTTTCTTTTCAAAAATTTCAATTTTTTTTCAACAATTAATTGTCGTTTTTTTTCTCGAAAATCCAATAAGCAGCCGCCGTAACCGATTGGGTTGATGCGTAACTATCAATCAGACGCGCCCAAGTTCGAATCTCCGGCCCTGATTCATCAACTGATAAAAAAAGTGTTTTCTAATAGCGGTCGCCTCTCGGAAGGCAGTCACAAACCTCCGAGTGTATTTCTGCCATGAAAGAGCTTCTCATAAAAAATCATCTACAGTACGGGGTCGGCTTAATATTGTAGGCCCCCCCAGTTGTGGAGCAACATCTAGACGCTCACCACAAATAGGAGGAGGAGCTCGGCCAAATACCCAATAAAAGGTGTGAGCGCCAATTATGTATATACATACAAATATATACATATACTAGGTTGTTCAATAAGTTTTGCAGTTCAATAAGAAAAATACAATTTTATGGTTTGGCAAACACTTTATTATTCAGTATACTAAGTACAAAAAAAAAATTTATTCACGTTTTCGCTCTTAAAAAAATAGAAAAATTGATTATAAAATTATAATTCTGCTACGCGCAAAAGCCATAAGTCTACTCAATAACATATTAAAAATTCAAATCAAGCGGTTCAGTAATTTTTGAAAAATTACCAACGCCAACTCCGAAGAAATAGTTTCGAGAAAAACACGGTTAACGCGCTATACCTGGGCGTCGTACTCCAAACCGTTCTCGTTTTAAAGGACTGTAACGACTAAACTACAACGAATTTAAATATACAAATTTGCAAGTTTATTTTATAAAGTATAAACCATGATAACATGACAAAAAAATCGATTTTTACGAAATTCTAGACCAGAAAAGTGCCTTAAATGGCTTGTAAACAAAGTATGAATTGACAGATTGAAATGAAACTTTACATACGCTCATATAAAGAGCGAACCAACATAAACAAAAATTGTTGACTAGTAGGAGCGCAAAACCGCAAAACTTAGTGAACAACCAATAAAAAAGCGAGTCATTCAACTGGTTAAGTACGCATGCACTCAATATTGATGCAAATAGTGATTAAAATACTAAATAAATTTAGTGCGATATTATTGACAATTATAAAACCGTCGATATATCATAAAATAACAGCCACTATCGATACTATCGACGATCGTTTGACAGTTCTAATCAGCGAGATTAGTATGCTGACGCTAATAATATAGTTAGTTTATCAGTGCTAGTGAAATAGCTGACGAATGGTAATGCAGAGGGGGCAATTCCACCTAGGGCATGTTAACGTTAAATTCGCAGTTTGATTACAAGGAAAGTAGATTAGGACTAGTGACTAGTGACCAACTCTGAAGTTTAGTAAAATCGGTAATACATAACTATCATACGTTCACTGCAGGGTAGTTTGCGAAATTTCAATATATAGTATATATATACATATGTGAATACATACATGCATACATACATATATAGGTATATATATGAGCATATAGCAGACGTATCACTTATGACATTTAATCGGTTTCAGCTGGTCAAATGTGTATGTATTATATGTACGAGTGCAAGCTGTTGAGCACAAGCCAGTGAACATATTGACCACCAACACCGCGGACAGCGCATGGTCAGACAGTCGGTCGGCCTCACTTTCATTTTTTTACCTTTCACTCAAATAGTAATTATTTTGATTTATTTATACACTTTTAACGCTTACAGAAGACCAATAGTTATGTAAACATGTATGTATGTGTGTGCTGAGCCAAGTACATACATACATACATACGAATGAATAGAATTCGCTTTAAAATTATTTTCAGCTGTTGTGTGCTGGTGCAATATGAACTTCTCCGCGGACAGCTGAAAGTCAATAAGTCTCTTTTTTTAATTTCTATTTTATGCTCTTTTTAACGATTTCAAATCGTTGCGACTGTTTTGGTGGCGCACCTTTTCCACTCGTTGCAATTACCCCAAGTCGTTGTTTTCAGCTGTTTTGTTTTAGTTATTAACGCTGCTGGCATCATTGCATGATCTTCAACAGTTGACGTTGCTAGCCCACCGCTACTGACGCACGCCTAAACAAACATTTGCATACATCCAAACGCACACACATACTTATGTATATGCAGATGCATCTGTACTTGTGCATCACAGCCTGTATGGCATTGTTGTTGTTGCTGCACTGCTTTATTTTCCACACGTTCGCTGACATGTGGTGCAGATCTCGCCTTATGGCGCTGTTCATTTTCCGTCCGTATGTTAATAAATTAAACTATGCATACATACATACATACATATCTACAAATGTGCATACGCACTCTCTCACATGTGCTTTGTATGAAAACACTTATCGTTTAATGTGGCATCCGTTTGTTTTCCTAACAGTTTCCTACTGCATTTCCCGTACGCGCACTCCCGCTTTGAATTTGCTATGTAAATACATTAAGTCATCTCTGTGCATATGTACATATGTATGTGCATAAAATATATGTATGCAATCAGATGTGTATGTGTATGAAAAAAGAATTATATGCACCCCCTCAAATATATGGGCACACACCTAATCAGCAAGCACACATAGTACATATGTTTGTGTGCATTTAATTATCTTCACGGATATAGTCGTATATGAATGCAGTTACATATGTGACCATAAAAAACTCTGCCATATTCATGGAATTGCTGCTATCTAATTTAAAAGCAAAAAATCAGCTGCACTTCAGCATGAGGATGTCATAGATGGCCCCTCCTAAAACTATACCCAACATTGTTGCCTGCATTAGCGTACAGTTTCTGTCACTATGCCGATCTATTTATTCTCCTCTAGGGAGGTAAAACACATCCACACACGCATACATACATACATGCGCATGCATTCACAAAATAATTTGTGGCAATAGTGGCGTAAGTCAGTTTTCTTAGTTCATCATTATAGCATTCTAATTTTAGACTTCCCATGAAAATGCAGGGCCCTTAGCTTGTGTGATACGAACATCTCCCAATACACCTCTTGACTGCGTGAATATGTGATGGCTTGGGTGTCTGTTAGTCTGTTAGTTCTATATACAAAATATAGGATGCACAGAAGGCATGATAGTTGTTAGTGCAGTTTGAATAAATAACATTTTTTTATTACATAGGAGGGTTGAGGCACTGAAATACAGATCACGCCACCACACTCAATAGGTCTTATTCTATTTTCGGATGTCACAGTTAGATTAGTGACTACGGAAATATGTACAATACTTGTACTTTTTATTGGGAGTTCAGCACAAGTTTTGCAGCTAAACTAAATTTAAACGTCCAACTGTACATAGCAAACTAGGCGCATAATCATAGTCCAGGGCTAAAGCCAGATTAAGTTGGATACTGAAAGTTTCACACTCTAATAACATCAGACAGCTCAAGGTTTATACATATGCTTCCATTCAAATATCTATTTTGGGTTAGGTGTTTACTTTGAAAATTAGGAATTGCGCAAGAGCAATAGGTGCACTTTTGGATCAAGTTAGTATGTTCACATCCTGTCATAAAAGTACCGGGAATTGTTTAATAAAACGCAAAATAATTGTATAATCATCAAAATTAATTTTTTTGCCTTCAAAATAGACTCCATTCGAAGCAATACACATTTGCCAACGATTAGTCTAGTCATCCAAGCCCCTTTTAAGCGCGTTTGAAGAGATCTTCTTCAGCTCCTTCAGCGAGTTCTCCTTAATGGTCTCTATCGACTCAAAGCGGCGTCCGCGGCGTCACAGGGGGCTAAATCCGGTGAATGCGGTGGATGTTCGATGATATATGTCGAGTTTTTGGTCTAAAAAGTGTTCATAATATGAGCCTTGTAAGACCGTGCGTTATCATGGCGCTAAATCTATGAGTTTTCTTTCCATAAATTGGGCCGTTTCCTACGCACATTCTCTCTGAAACGTTGCATAACTTCCAAATATTATTCCTTATTTACCGCAGAACCATTTGGAACGAATTCCGAGTGCACAACACTATGATAATCAAAGAAAACGAGACTTTCACTTTTGACCGACTTTGACTGGTTTTTTTGGTTTCGGCTCATGTGGATAACGCCATTCAGCCGTCTGTTGACTGGTTTGCATGTCAAACTCATATACTCACGTCTCATCATCTGTCATGGTGCGCTGTTGCGCTGGATAAACATTGGGCCCGAATTCACTTGCTCAAGCATGTCTTCAGCCACCTTCTTCCGGTGAAAGAAATTCAACTCTCTTGGAACAAGTCGCGCAGCCACGTGTCTTATCCCCAATTGATGGTGTAAAATGTTGCGAATTGATTCATGAGACACGCTAAGATCCCGAGCTATCTTCCTTAACTTCAATGAGGGTGTTCCAGCACCATTTCCTTGACTTTGTCGACGTTTTCATCCATTAAAGACGTTGAGGGGCGACCAGTTCAGCCGAACGATTTCTCGGCCCTCTGCAAAAGCCTAAAACACACTCGTAGATCCGTGTTTTTGATAAAGCACACTCGCCATACGCTTTCTGCAACATTTCAACGATTCAATTTAAGACAAATTCTTTGTTCGATAATTTTATCCATAGGTATAATCGCAGAGCACCCCTGTGGTTGACTGATATAATTATATGCCAAGAACAGGCTAATTGACAGATCACGCTCAAACTCTGCGACACTATAGGGGACAGTTGTACAAACATTCCAACAAAAAAATTATACATGTGCATGTGTAACGCGTGCTTTTTAAATGAACAATACCAAATATCTTTTTGACAGAATGTATTTACGTGTTTTATTAACTCTGTCATCCTCGAAATTACAAAATTTGTTCCTTCTTACTATAATTTTGGTTTGATCGTCCGATAAAACCTACAATAAAAAAGATGATTTTCAATAACTTTTTTGCTGGTCAATTGATTTATTTTACAAAAATAAAAACATAGCATTAATACATCACATTCGACTTGACTCTAGCAAAATTTAAAAAAAAAATTGTAATTGTAAAAGTTATCGCTGTTTGTGTGGAGCCCGTTTCTCCAGAAGTCCCTTGCGATAATCATTACAAATCCTTGGAGATTCATCTAAAATCAATCGGACAAGAAAAATTAGTTTTATTAATAGATAATCTTGTTTTCCAAAATTAACAATATGGCGGTCTCAGAAAATACTTTTCAGATTTTCGAGAAAAAAACCGACAATTAATTTAAAAAAATCGAAATTTTTGGAAAAAAAATCCTTCTCAGGCAAGAGTTTTTTATGTTTTTCAAAACCAGTATAAATTTTATTGAAATGTATCAAGCGGGTTTTAAGTTACAGTGATGACCAGTTCAAAAAACATAGTTTTGAGAAAAACGCATTCAAAGTTTTGCTATCGACTTATGTATGTAGAGTTATACGAATAATTTAATTACTTACACTGTGTCATCTAATCTTGGGATATATAATAGTTCTTTAGCCGTCATAGTAGCTTCCAAAATATCGATTTGCTGTTGCCTACGTAGTAGTCTATCTTCTAGAGTGTTAACGTTAGCGCGCTTATCTGCCACTTTTATACGTGGAGCATCAATTTTTCCGCATACGAAGCGCCCGAGCGCCCTTTGTTAATTGTTGGATAACTCGAAAAGTATTTGTCGGATTCACTTCAAATTTTCACACAATATTTTTAAGACATTATACTTTAAGAAAATGTAAAAACCTTATTTTTTTTTTTAATTCTGACTACCCCTAACCCCTTAAGAATGGTGCGTTGGCAACCAAATATGCACTTATTTTATCGAGTACGGTGTCGTAACGGCACTTTTTGCGCTTCTTTAGGTTTGCTGTGATTATATTCTTTGAAATGCGTTCATTTATCTATTTCTCTTGAAGGGTTCGCATGCGAATTATTTGTGTTTTACTAGAAGCACTGATATTTCTGTGATAAATATAAATTTGTGAATTACTTTCAGTTTTATATTGGAAGTTGAAAGTAAATAAAAGATTAAATATCTGGAGTATTCCTACAGTACTTTAGTTTAATTGAAACGATTCACTAATGTCGGAAGAGAACAATTGCACCCCAGTTCTTCGAAAAGCAATCATAGACTTGCAAAACAACGGATCATCCTTCAGTGATATTTCAACACAATTAATCGTTTGAAAAACGATGGTTTTTAATGCTTTGAAATATTTTTCTGAGTATAAAACAGTAGAAAACGTCCCCAGAAAAAGAAAATGGCGAAAGGCCTACTAGCCACTTTGATAGGATAGTCGTTAGAAAGATTAGGTTAGGTTAGGTTAGCCTGGTTGGCAATAAACCTCGCATAGACCTTTTGGTCCCTAGCGATACCAGATGGAGGCCGACCTCTATGAATACCGAAAGTAGACATCATGTAGGATGTCAGCGCTTTTGGCGAATCTAAGCAGAGCTGGGAGATCTGCTTTTGAGACGTCCTCCGCTCACCCCAAAAACCTAATAATGAAAAAATAGTTCCGCTTCGATTGATTGAAGAAGGATTTCACGGTCGACTGGCACAAACTGGCCATTGGTAACAGCATCGTGACGACAACTCCGAAATGAGTTTGCATGAGAGCATATAGCCTGGACTCGAAATCAGTGGCGTTATATTTTATACAGCGCTGAACCGAAAATAAATAGAGTCGGTTCAGATGGTAGAAACCGCTGTCCAAAACGTGCAGCATTCGACCAGAAGTTTGTCTCACCAGACTTAATAATAGTGTGGGACTAGTTTTCGTGGACGCGCCAACTCAGCGTATTGAAGGTAATATGAAGCAATCAAGTACGTCGGATATTCCAAAATGTAATTATATCGTATGCCGAAAAGAATTTAACGATGACTTCGAAATTTCAACTATCTGTGCTAGAATCCACAAGGTGCTCGCAAGGTTGGCCGTCCAAAAATATCTTGGAGGAGAACTGTCCAGAAGGAAGTTGAAACGTCAGGAAATACTTCGAACGAAGTCAAGCTTCTTGCAAAAAATATAATCAGATGGAGGTGTTTTACTGAGGCCCTATGCTCCTGTGGGAGAAACAGGAACCGATGATGATGATGGAAATTTCAACACGTCAATGATCCGAAACACACGTTGCGTGTTGCAAAAAAGTTTTTCGAAGACAATTGAATCACTGTTTTGGATTGAGCATCTTCACGTGCCGACTTAAACCTAATACGCACTAAGTTCGCAGAATATCACAAATTTGGATCCGTTATTGAAAAAGGCCAAGGCAGCATGGGAATCCATTATTGTTGAATGTTATAGAGGTTTAATAATGTCAATGCAAAGGCACGTGCGGCAACAATAAAGAAAACAGATTTTCAATAATCTAAAATTTTTCTTTATCCTGCATTTTTTGTGATTTGACTATTATTTTGGTCCGTTCTTAACTATTTTTCTCGAAGAATTTTCGAATTTTATTAACTTTTGTACATGAAGCAAAAAAACAGTCTGTTTTTCTTACACGAAAAGACTGATGCATATTGGCAACATTTTAAAATTATAAAATAAAAACGTATTTTCAAAATATTTAAGTGATTTTATTGAAAAAAACTCTCAAGTAGAGAGAACTCCATATCGTCTTTAAGTATTTTGCAACGACTAGAGCTGATGGGAATAAAGAAGTTTGTCCTCGTGGCACTCGTCGTTTATTCTTCAGCAGGTTGAACTTGTTTCAGTGAAATGTAGTCGTATATGTTATTATTGTTATTGTAGCGGTAACAGCCGGCAAATGTCATATTTTATATGCGCAAACATGCAAAGTAAAATTTTTCGAGTATTTATTCTGGCCATATTTGGGCAATAAAATATAAAGACCTACATTATTACGTGCATCTACAATGTATTTTGTATTATAAATATTTTTGATCAATTAGCTTGACATATGGCACACGAGAATAGGTAGCAAACTCGTGAATACTAAAAAAAAAAAATAATAAAAAAAACGTTTACGCCGCCGCTTCCAGCACAAACATTCACACCCCGTACGCGCATATAGCATCCAGTCACGAAAAACGGCTAAAATGTTAGAGCGCCGCTAACGAAGTGATATCAACGCCAGCGGCGGCATCTGTGCGCGCCGTCAGCAGCGTGAATCATTAGTGAAAACATTTCAATTAAAACGAAATGCTTCCGAAATGTAAATAAATAAAATAATTACAACACATAAACACGCCGCGAACAAAACGTGCAGACTGATAAGGAGCCACCAACAATACGAGCGATAAATGTTTATAAACAGAAGCGCTCACGCGTAGATAGCAACATATGGGCGGCATGCAAACAGTTCTATTCATACACATACATATGAACGTATGTATGTATGTACACATGTAAGTATATGTGTATTGTGCATCAGTCAATAAATATTTTGTATCTATGGTTTCACTTATATTTTTTTCTATATCTATGTATATGTGTATGTGTATGTATGTATAAATGTGAATGCATATGTATGTGGCTGTGCTACCCAAAAGTAGCCTAATGCCATATGCTGTGAATGCGTTAATGTGAACAATTAACCATAACGCACGCAGCCGCAGAATCCATCAGCAGTTGAAAAGAACCTACGCTGGTGTAAATGCGCAGCAGCGAAGATTCGAATATGCGTTGCATTTTGTGTTAGAAACTGTCTTTGTGTTTACAAACGCGCCAAATGTTTACTTAGAGCTTTGATTGTTGATATGAAAATTGACGCCTTTTCGAAGGTCAGTAACTTCTCATATCACTTCATAGATAAAAATCAATTCAGTTAGTTGTTTGTGGTTAATGCGATTTAATGAGTGAACGAATACAAATTTATGTACATACATTCATATCTAGACGTACGTACGTGTGGATGTGTAAGGTGGCGCAAAATTAACCCTTTGGGGACGGAGCCGCTCGACGAGCGAGTGTCGCTGCGGACGAGAGGTATTGGAGTGCGCAGTAAAGAAAATAAATACGTTGAACGTTATAAAAACTAAGGCTTTATTTAACAAAGAAAAATTTTTCCTTATTCCTTATTGCACGGATTTCACTTCCATTTGACGAAGCAATGCCGTCATCTACCGTCGTGTCAGAGTCAAAGTAATATTCGTCAGAACTATCACCATCTAACGTATCATCTCTAGATCGCTTAAATCTATGATACTACGATGCGGAAGAGTGGTAATTTTTCATTTATATGGGGTTCTCATTAGTTTCATCTCAACAGCTGACACGATTCTACGTTTAGGTCGGTGAGTGTGCGCACCATTAGCCATCGTGCGTAGGATAAAATATAAAATATATAAAAAGCCCCCTGGTTCCTCTGGCAGTGACACTGAGAGACTGAATCGAAGAACTGAAATTCGTTCTGACTCTACCGTCGTCTCACATCGTAAGTTTGCATTATAAGGAAGATAAGACTTCATCCCTAATGGCCTCGAATGTCTTTGAATGAAAATGTGACTCTTTTATGATACTATACCTATGCGTATCTTATCGCTCAGAACGACAGAGGTCGCGAGCCTTACAGCTACGAGCTAATTTGGGCGGCTAAATGTCGACAAGCATACGAAACGGTAAAACGGCTTGGGCGGCTATATGCCGGCACTCGTCCCTAAAGAGCTAATCACCCTTTGTGAAGCTTTATAATTTTGCAAATGTTGTCGTACGTCAATCATATTTGACACTTGTAGACTAGACAGCTGCAGTATATATGTAAGTACAAACAGACAAGCAATTAAAATAATGATTTTTATCACTCAAAATTATATTTTTTTTTTATTAGTAAAAAAGTTATGCAAAAACAAAATTGGATGATTAATTTTGTGGCATTTTGTATTAGGTTGTATAAGTTCGTAGCGTTTGTATGTTATCTTTTATTTAACAACGATTTGTTTACTGTTTGGCAAAGGGTAAGATTTCATTCGATAGAGCTCATTCTGCTCTACGAAACTATGTTAATTGTATTTTTGAGTTATTTAATTTTGTATTAGTTTTGATACTAAGAAATGGAATACCCAGGAGTCCAAAATCAACTTTTTATCATTTTCGACACCTGCTCTTCTTTGCATTTCATCGAGGTCAAAAAGCTGTCGAAGCAGCCCGAGACCCTTGCGGCGTGTATGGAGGAGGTGGCATAGGCGAGTCTACTGCACGGAAATAGTTTGCAAAGTTCAAAAATGGTCACTTTGACGTAGATGACACGTCCCGCAGCTGAAGGCCTCCTGAATTCGATGAAGAACGTTTCAAATCAGTCGTCGCCAAACCAGTTGTGAATTGGTGGAAAAAATGAACTGCGATCATAAAACGATTCTCCGAAAAATTGGGGGCCTGGGCGCCTCACGAGCTCAATGAAAAAAAAACAAAGAAAGTTGCCTTCAAATTGCTTCTCAGCATTTCGCACGTCATCGAACATCACGGGGTGAGATGAGAAATGGTGCCTACATATGCATCATTATAAAAGAGTGTGGGGCTCCAGAAGATACGCCAAAGCCGAGAGTCAAGCCGGATCTTGGTCCAAAGAAGCTCATATGGCTTTGGTGGGACTGTGAGGGCATGGTGCTCTGGGAAATGTTCGAAAGGAATTCCACGGTCAACAAGGAGTTCTACATTGCCCAGCTACACCGCATGAATGAGGCTATTCGACTGAAAATACCTGATTGACATGGAAAACCATACTCCTTCACGACAACGCAAGACCCCTTGTTGAACAAGACGTGGAAGCCGCACTCCAAGAGCCCGAATGGGAAGTCCTTCAACATCCGCCGTATTCTCCAAACCTTTCACCGACCGATCACCAACTTTATATGAAGGGCGTTACCTTCGAGAACAAAGAGGTCCTTAAAAACTGGCTCAACAACTTCTTTGACAACAGACCAGACGATTTTTGCGGAACGGCATCAACAAATTAGTCGAGAGGTGGGAAGAGGTCGTAAACAGCAACGGCGAATATGAAATCGATTAACTTATTGATATAATTCTTGTTTTTGTTTAAATAAAAGTTTTCGGTAAAAACGATACAGACTTATGCCGGTGTGTGAACATGGCGGGCAACACGAAAATAAAACTCGCAATGTTGAGGCAAAAGTTTCCCTGCATGAACGCGGTCTTACTAATATTTATTAAGTGAGTCATTTGATTTCCGTTATACCCTACGACGACCATTCGATGAACTTTATGACTTTGTGTGGTAGAAGTATTCAAATGTAAAAGTCCCTTTAAGTACAAATTTCAATTTTCTTATGCATTTAATAAGCAGACGAATTTCTTTTTTGGAATGCGTATTCTAATTGATAATTAGCGGAGATGGTCTCGAGAAAAAGTTACCGTTTAGAAATATGTATGTTACATATGCATATGTATATGTAAGTACATCTTCGCTAATTATCTACGGTAATATCGCAGGGGGACCGAATGCGGCTTGCATTGAGTACGGCAAGAATGCGGCTATCGGCCAACCCAACCAATTTAAGCGCTGCTGGAATCACTTTTCGATCATTTTCTTAAATAAAGAATTCAACAGTGCTTTTTAATAGTCAATGCTTGCAATATATCCAAGAGTGACTAGGTGGTTGAAATGGTAGATATTGAAAAGTAACAATTTGTTTGCCCTAATAGATTTTCTAATCAACTTTAATTAATTTTAATTTATAATCAGGTCTGATTGTAAGAAGGGATATATATACACATGTGTGTGCATATGTACATACTTCTACATACATACATATATACATATCTGCAGTAAGACAGACGACCGAAGAGGAGTGTACAGGGATACTCAAATCAAAAATTCGGGTCAGTAGCTTGAAAGCATGCACGTACATACAATATAGATGTTCATGTGCTAATACTTGTGTATATGTATCTATTTAGACCATATTTCAGATCTTAACATTTAATTGTTCAGATTTGATTGTAACTAAACCTCCAGTTTCGTTAATATTTATTTATTCATTTAGTAAAAGTACGTTCACACATGCATTAATTACCAATAAATCCACAAAATTAATCTACCCATTCACATATGGCAGATTACCTGCAAAATTGACAATCAGCTCTCAATACTGCTTTGAGAGGTTTTTCTTCATAAAAATTGCTGGAATATTTTGGAGTTTTTGGTTTGTTTAATTATTATTAACGACATGAAGAAAAGACAAGAAGAAGGAATAGCTAATTTAATTGAGTAATTGGCTGCTAATAATAAACAGTTCGAGGAAACCCGTAAACAACGTTTACTGAGGTTGCAAAAAATCTTGGCAGCAATACTCATTCGAAATTGGATATTACATTTTTTAATAAGTGATAAGAGGACACACGCTTCTGTTATATGAATGCATAATAATACCTAACAAGCATTTTATTAGAATTATGTCTACCAACCTGTTTTCTTTGCCGACATCCATTTTATTTATGTAGTTCTTATTTTGACGTTTTTCTTTTCACGCGTAAAAGTCATGATCTATTACACAAAAAACACAAAAGTATGGTTATTATCTTCAAATTTTTTTATAATCTCAGATTTGGGAGAGAAATTTTGTATGTGAAATTTCGCTTTTTAATTACGAATTGGGAGTTAAACACGAAAAAGTAGATCATCTACTTATATGTGAACGTATTATAAATCTAGAAATACAACGCTTCTTACAGACTACATAGAACTAACAGTATTTGGAAGAATAATATACTCGTATATGTAAGTACATATATATTTCATAACTATTTCAAAAAATTCTTGAGTGATAAATCAAAAGCCAAAGAACTTGAAATATGGTTAAACTCATTCAATGTCTAATCAAAAGTGCTTTCGAGGCATAAACAGTTCTAGGAAGAATAAATCATTACTCCGAAATTTTTTTCGAGCGATCTGAAAATTAATGCGCTCTAAGAGTAAATATATATATAAGGTCCTCTAACTCCTAGTTGGAGCATAGGGTGTCAACAATTCCTCTTTGACATCGATCACGGTTTTGTGCAAGGGCTTTCAGTTCGTTCCCGGTCTTATTTACGGACCTTATTTCCGCGGCCGGAAGTGGTTCATGATCTGCCTGCACTTCGTCTTGTCCGTTGGAAGGGGTTCCCTCGCAGTGCATGCTTGGCGCTTTTCTTCAGGGTGTGGCCGATCCATTGACATTTTCTTCTACGGATTTCAGTCCCCACATCGGATTGATTAGCCTTCCTTCGTCAATCGGTGTTGGATATAGTTCGAGGCTCGAAAATTCGCTTTCGCATCGCGCAAGCAGCGGTGACCACATTGTACAGCCATATAGCAGGATGGACTTAACGCATGGGTTCAAAATTCGCAGTTTTGTGTGAGTAGTGCTATTATTTTTCAAAGACCTGCGCAACCACTTTAAGAGAATCTGATGGGGGGCAAAACAAAACAGAGTGAAAGTATAGAGTGAGTCAAAAAAGTATTGGCACACTCGAAAAATCAAAGTTCTCAGTGCTACAACTTTTCTTCTAATGAAAGTATAAAAAAATAGAAAACGGCATTTTCTAAATGTATTTATTTATTACGTATCTGAACAAAAGAAAAATTAATATCGACAAGCTCGACCTTGAAAGGTAAAATAGGGCACAAATTCACATCAAAAAAGTATTGGCACGTTATTGATGGAGATCTTTATTTTGACTTTTACGTACTCCATTACTTGTATGTTTATATACTGCAGCTGTCTAATTCACAAGTGTCAAATATGATTAACATAGGACGCCATTTGCAAAAATTATAGATCTTCCTGTAGGGAATACGAAAAAAATCAACGCAGCCACTACACTCCGTTGCTATCTGATCAGGAGCTGATTAGAAAAAGCTATGAATACAAAGATGATAGAATACAAGGTTTGGTCATCTGAAGCAAAACTGTGACAGTAACATTGGATGTTACGTCACGGGGATTTCGTCAACAGGATTTTCCCGCTCAAACACACAACGGCCACAAAGTACCCTTGACGTACCAGTCAAAATTACTTTCACAATTTGGTTTCGGTTGGCCCAATTTTGTAATCTATAGTTACTGGCATTTTCCACTTCTCTCATGCAAGTGCGCCTATGTGACATCACACCCAAATTATTCTCAAAAATCCTCTCTGATGGCACAATCTTGAATTCTATCATTCCTGTTTATAATCCTAGACAATAAGAATTGTTCGTATATATGTATTTATAGCCAGTAAGAACCGTTTCGATTCGAATTCGTGCCTCATAGCGAACACGCGCCTTATTGATTTCACTACCACCTAAGTAATATATTTTAACATCAAAGATATCATTAAGTCTAAATATGGCTGATGAATTTTACTACACTCAGAAAATCAAGTAACTTTGTTGTCATTCTTGTATGAGTATGCACACAAATTTTTTTATCATATTTTTATTTCATTTAGAAGATAATTCAATGTTATTAATGGGCTGTTTTATGATTTTTAAGATTGATAGAAGTTAAATGGCCTCCACGCTGAGACGCGTGTGTGGCATCTGAACACAAAACTGTTTATTACTACCTGCAGAGTTGAATTGGAAATTGCCTCAATTATTGATAGAATTGATTGTTTGATGGTTTCGTTTTGTAAACTTCCTATCAGAAGTAATCAGACAAGAAAAGTGCAGATGCAGTCAAACTGGAAGCCGGGTGGGCCGACTTAAAACTACACAGATTTGAAAGGGACCATATATACATATATTCTGGAAAAAAAGTAATTTAATATAGTTACGATACAGTGCGACGATTTTCTTCAAGAAAGTATGACCCGACAATACAGTTTTATAAAATTGTACAACATACAATAAATCGAGTTGGATAGAACTGTCATGGATAATTTCGTGGTTTGGCTGGTTTACTATATTAGATGGATTTATTATATTTGATCATTAAGTTTGGCATAAAAATGACAAAATTCTAATTCCGTATTGCTGTAGCTGCGGCTTAACACTGAACGTAATTCGTTCGTCGAAACGATTAGCAGTAACTTTGAATTTAAATAAGGAACAAACCACAGTTATGAGTAATAAAATAGAATAATAATACAATAATAAAAATATATTAAATATATATTATTGGGTATGGGAATAAGTTTTCGTCCTTTCCTATTTAAACAATTAAATAATACACGACATTATGTGAAGTATGTGCCGTTGGAAACTACAACTTTGCTCCATTTTTCAGGCAGCATACGGATTCCTCTGACGAAAAATTCGAGTCATTTTGACTTGATCCATTCATTGAGCCAGTTTGCGATACTATCGTAAGATGTGAACCGCTCTCCAATAAGGGCTGACTGCATTGATCGGAACAGATGGTAATCCGAGAGTGTAATGTCGGAGGAAACGGCAGGTGGGTAAAG
Organism: Anastrepha fraterculus; assembly: GCA_037575425.1. NCBI lineage: Eukaryota > Metazoa > Arthropoda > Insecta > Diptera > Tephritidae > Anastrepha > Anastrepha fraterculus. Next base: position 213,916 of record JAYXIM010024612.1, on the reverse strand, counting down.
CTTTCCCAATTCAGTCCCTCTAAATATTTCTGGACCGATTTAGCAACGTGTGGCCTGGCGTTGTCTTACTGCATAGACATGTCTACCATTCTAACCTTTGAAGCATGAATATTTTTTTTGCGCTGTCGATGGACCTGGTTCACCTGGCAGGCTCCAACATTTCCGACGCTTAGGATTATCATAATAGATCCATTTTTCGTCGTCACCGAACGTTTCTCGATATCCCTCTCCTTCACGCCCCTTTGGAACCGACGAAACCACTCTTTACAATTTGTATTTGATGGAGGGTTTCAGCTGCACTTTTCTTTAAAAGCTAATAATGAAGCATGACTTCCAGGAAATGCTGTTTTTCTATACGAACGTAGATTTTTTAACGTCAGATAAAAAGGATCTTTACGCTTCAAAACGCTTCAAACGCTACGTCAACTACAAGTGAGGTTTTTTTATATTTTAGTTATTTCATTTAATTGTTGACTATTACGTCGGATACACTCTTAAAATCTGGTGTCCGTACTCCGTGAAGAGATGTCGGGATGCCATTTTCCTCGCAAACGACATTTTCTTTTAGTGCTGAGACGGTCAGGTCACTTGGTTTGTTGCGTAGACTTTACTTTTGAGGTACCCCCACAGAAAAACCCCATTTGGATAAGGGAAGTTCAGTGCACTAGACAGGGCTGGTTTACTGGGGCGGTAGTCCTTTTCTTTGGTCGGAAAAAACCCAAGTCATTCCGGTACATAAAGCTGGCTGACATGGGAACGATAGGGGTAGGGTCAGGCGGTCTGGGTAGCCAGGATATGTCACCGAAAGGGCTTATCAATTCGTTAGGGAAGAAATCACGCAGTATCGCCATGGTCTCTCTGGCCGTGTGCGGCGTGACGCCATCTTGCTAAAACCACGTGTGTGAACTGGAGGACCGATGTTCTCATATTGTTGGCAGATCGTTCAGCATGCGCCGTTAAAAGGCTGCTTGCGCTCAAAGAGTTTAATATTTTCATGTATTCTTGATGCCGCGGCTGGAGCCAAACTTGTGGCTCGCAACATTCGCATCCATGAACGAATTACCGAAATTACCACTATTGTACCGTGGATAAAATTTGCGCCGAACAGTTGGACAGGAATTATTGGGCTTGAAACACGTGTCCACTGTGAACGCACAACCACTGCGACACCGTTAGAATTTTTACAGTTAGAACTTTCAAAAAATTGGTTACACGCAAATTTTAAAATAAAATTTTATCCTATGTAAAGAGCTTTTCAAATTTTAAACTCAAAATGGTTTTCAAACTCGGGGACTAACATTACTCGAAAACGGCTAAACCGATTAGTCTCAAATTTTAACTGGAGCTTCTTAAATTTTTTTAGTAATTAATCGAAGATTTTTTCTCAGCGAAACATATTTTTTTATAATCAATTTAAGGCCGAAATTTTGGTAAAAAATCGATTTTTTTTTTTAGAAACCGCCATTTTGTCAAAAAATCTATTTTGCTTATTCCTTCGATTAATTACTAGTTAGATTTAACATTGCTTTAACGAAATCTGTTTCGTTTTTTAATTTCAGAGGATTCAGTTCAGAGATATAGTGGTCACCGCGAAACGTCTTTTTTAAGAGGAGCTCCCGGAGATTAGATGTAGCTCCTTTCCAAATAAATATTTTTACTAATACTAAGTCTTAAAATACAGTTAAAAGATAACATAATATGTGTATAACTTTTAAGATAAAAAAATATAAAAGTTTTCTCAGAAAAATTCTGGTAAATTCGCTTTATTCAGCCCTCTAACTGTATATAACGCCTAAAGCAGGGTGGGCCGATCATCCACTGAGCGGTTATTGATAAACTTTAAATTTAAAACCTAGTTCTGCCACCGGTCACCCTGCACAAAGACCATACGACGATAAAGTACTTACAAAAAGTGGCGCAAAATCAATCCCCCTATAGAAAGATTTATAATTTTTGCAATTGGTGTCCTACTTCAATCATATTTGACGCTTGTCAACTAGACAGCTGCAGTCTTCAAACAGCAAACAAGCAATGGAGCGCGTAAAGGTCGAAACATAGATTTCCAATACTTAAAATCTTTTTTTTAGTTAGTAAAAAAGTTATTCAAAAACATATTTGGATGATTACTTTTGTGCCACTATTATATGTCTTTAATGCTTTCACAAGGTTCAAGAAATGAGGTGCAGGCTGCGTACAAAAAGCTGGAGGAAAGCATACAGCTGGACTGATAATCAATGCAGAAAAAACTAAATATATGTATGGTCCGTTCAAGATCAAACATTGTATCCAATGATCTGGAGTGTGGGGCATACACATTCCAATGTGTAAATGAATTCACTTACTTGGGCATCACATTATCAGCCAACCAAGACATGTCGATAACAATCAATGACAGAATACGGGCAACCAACAAAGCATATAATGCTAATCTAAAATTGCTCAGATCTAAAATATTATCGCGTGACCAAAAATTAAGAATGTATAAAGCACTGATACGACCTGTGCTTACATATGTATGGCTGTGAACTATGGACGCTAATATGCTTTGAAAGATCTATGGTTCGCTTAGACTAACAGATGGGATTTATCACATTAGGCACAATGCCGAACTGGAAGACATAGTTAAGAAGGAAGCTATAATAAGATTTATTAAGTCTCAACGACTTAGAAGGCTGGGACATGTGGCTAGAATGTCACGATGTTGGAGGGAAGTGGCTGTAAATCGAAATCGATGGCAAGAAGCTGTAAAGGAAGTAAAGGAAGCATGATTCACCAAGGTCTGTGTCGCTAAGAGGAAGAAGAAGGCAAGGTTCAAGTAGCATCCACTTGGACAATGTATTGTAAATATAAGTATATCGCACCCTAAATACAAAAGGGTCACAACTCAAAATTTTCCACACTCGAGTTTGACTTGTTTACAGTAGCACAGAAAACAAACTATGTGACATATCACGCTGAAATTTGCCATGTAAGCTTATAACAGTCCTACCAAAAAACCAAAAATTTTTTTTTGCCATATGTCATCCGCGGACCGTTTTATTGATAACGTCTCATTCATATTTGAGCAGAACGTACATTTTGAGTTGTGACCCTTTTGTATTTAGGGTGCGATATACTAAGAACTAAAAACTGAAAGCCTTAAGTTCTGTTTAATCTCATCAATCCCTTTCTATTAGAATGCCCGTCACAGGGAAAATACCTCGACAACTCTCAGTAGAACGTCTGCTTAACTGCTAATGCGCAAATTAATAGCAAACAAAGTTGTTTCACGAAAATACTTCCATCAGCGCTACTTCGCAGTTAATTATTTTTCATTATCAGCTCCATTTAATTAAAATTTATTTCACGCCACTTTGTCATAGTTCGTGGCTACGTATCGTGATTTAACCATTCACGCTTTTCCACCATTTAACGCATGAACAATAGCATTTCGCTTTCAATTGTGATGTAATAAATACTTGTATTGTGGTTTTTGGCTGCAAATGATTCGCTTCAAGTCGGCGACGGTTTGCTTCGCGTAATGACATTAAATCGTCAAATACACGTCGGACTGCATTTTCCCTTGGTATAATGAACAGCTAAACAGAAACGTAGGCAATTTATGCGCACATACACACATACATGTACACGAATGCATACCCATATAATTCCCTACGAAATCAACTTTAAGCGAAAAGATCACCGATGAGCGATCACAGTGACAGCCAGTCAAACGGACGTTTGACGACAGATATTTTTTACGCTTCACGATCGTAAAAATTTGTTTGCAGCTTCAGCCATCCGTTGCAGTCAATTGAACATGGAAATCGCCTTAATGGGTGATGATTACTCAATGTTTCGGCATTGGCACATTGCCATGCACTTAAGTGAATATTCATACTCAAGCACTCATATGTACATATGTATGTAGGTACGTATGCACTTATGCACTTCTACATGCATTGCTCACAAATAACGGATGGTGGATGGGGGATGTGTGGCAACTGATGGCACATTCGAATAGTTTTCGTAAATTCTTGCAATTGACGCATTTTCATACGAATGCGTTTTTGATGAGTGCATATGGGCGCATTGACGGACAGGCAGATAGATGGCAAAGCAGTAAAACATTTAACCACCATTTCAATGCTCAAATATTCTCGTACTGGCAAGTTTGTTTGCCTGATTATTTATCTGTCATATTGCGCAGTGTTAGAGCGTAAATAATTTTCAAAATATCAGCATAATGATCATTTCAATCAAGTTAATCGATATTTTGATGTGAACGATTGTTAATGGAAAAATTAGTGCCTATTCAAATAACGGGTGTTCTATCCACCTTAGTAAGTATATCAAAATGAGCTGAGTGGTTCGGCACAAATATGACCGTCTATCTGGTTGCGTGTGACCTAACAGTTCTTTGTATTTAAACATTCGAGTTGTGTTCTTTGAAAGTAGGCGTTATTTATTGACTTGAAGTTGTGCATTTACTGAAATCAATAGTAACGTACAATTATATTTATGTACATATGTATGTATGTACATACATACGTACAGAATTTGAATGCTTTAACGGCTTTTTCATTACCTGAGTCACTATATCTGAAGCAACGTACATATGTAACTTATGTCTTTTTTTCGAAACACTTTGCTACCGATTCAGATAGGATTTTACTTTGACAAAAATATTATATTTGTTAAGATTTTATGTTAAGTTTTCCAATACGATTAGAAACAAACTTCAGAAAGCTCAACGAATGACGCTTATATTTACCAGCAACGCTCTTAGGACCACACTCTCTGATACTCTGAATACTCTTTGCTTCTTACCTCCCCTAGACTTGGTTGGTAAACAGAATGCAGGTAACACTGCTGCTTGGCTTGCCGCAACTGATCAATAGCGCGGTTTACGTGTTGTACACTCAGCCAAAACACTCGGTCTGGATCCAACAAATTCTGTTGACTACTGTTTTTTAGTAATAGAACTCCAGCTACACGTGAGTGGGTGTACAACATACCTGGTCAAAAAATCTGGTTACGGTTCTTTACGGCTTAAAGCTTGACGATAAAGTTGGCTTTAGCTTGTAAGAAACCACAAGTAAGTGTTTCTGTTTGTCTTCCTATGGACTGTAGTTTATTTCAGACTGAAATTCTAGCCATTAATGGAGCGACTATCTGGTGAGGCAAAAACGAAAGGTTCTCACGCTATAAAAAGGTCTGTAAAAGTCTATATTTACTCCGATAGTCAAGCGGCAATCGAATCTTGGTAGGACTGCCACTAATTCCACCATTTCTCGCATATGCCGGGCATCTCTTAACAAGATGGCGGAATATTTGCGCATCCACATGAATTGGGTGTCACGGCATAGTGACATTACCAGGTAATTGTAAAGTAGGCAAATTAGCAAGAGAGGGCACTACCACTCGCCTCCCTCTTGGTATGGAGATTGTAAGTTTACCCCTTTCAACTAAAAACTTAATGGTACAAGTGACATTGTTACTTTAGCCAACACACGATGGTTTGGAGTCCTACATGTAACGCTACAAAATGAATTTACTTAATCTGTCAATGAACAACGACTCTTTGTTAGTTATATTGATCACATGCCATTGTCTCTTAGGACGACATGCTCAAAGTTTGAACTATTTCAGAAGCTGCAAAAATGAGGAAGAGGAAGAATTTACGAGACATCTTCTCTCTCAAAGCCCAGCGTTGGCTCATCGTTCTTAAATTATACTGATGACCTTAGGGGTATAAGTGTCATCCAGATCAATGGTTTTGCACTTCAAACAAAATGGTTTACCGAGCAGTAGCAGGTAGACTACTACTGCTCTGTGGTTTCACAATGAACCAGCAACGGAATAAGTAAGCTGGTTTACCTACATATGGCGATCTCCATTCGATGACAGCTTTGTCAGAAAAAGTATTCCCATAAAAGCCGGCATACAACAGGCTTAAGCTCCTTTATTTGTAGCTCAGAGTTATTTCTTTTCCACGCTTGTATCTTCAGCCAAAATTATACCAGTACTGACAAAATTAAGGAATAATTTCTTATAGTCATAAAGCAAAGTCGTAACAAATTACCGCAGTTGTGAATCCCTATTAATTCTATTGCGATAAATTGCATCTTAAAATTATAAGAAATTTTAGCATTGCATAGCTCAGAAGCAAAATTGAAGTAGCCAGAAATCAGCAGAGCAGTCACATTTTTTAACTTTAAATCTGAATATGTATTTCAAAAATTCTTGTGGTATGCAGTACCCCAATAACTCATACAATTTATAGTTTTCTGCTTTCTTTCATAAGAAGTTAATTATTACCAATTACCAATTATATTACTATATGGCGTATAAAGCAAAAACCCGGCAGCAAAAAACAAAAATAGTCAGCTTAAAATTTCCTGACCCATTTAACTGTACAAATACCCACCAATTTTTTCAAGACTCAAATTAAAAAATTTAAAATTTAGATGCAAATTCGTTGAATTTTTTTAACTTTTTTTTTTTTAAAGCTTGAAAGTTAGATTTATGTCGTTTTGATGAAGGTGTGAACACTATATAGCAAAAAAAACACATAACAAAAAAATTTAAATTGATTTTATTTCAAAACATTGTAATTATTAAAAAAATCTCCATACGCTCAGTATTTAGAAAATGTAGAATTATTAAGAAAAGTAATAACTTTTTAATACTAAAAGCCGCGATTTCAAAATTACAGCTGTACAACATGGCTTTAGTGGAAAGTAGAGTGAAAGTTTAGATCAGAATACCCTTTAAGCTACCTGATTACTAATAATTAGAATAACAATAGCAATAGTTGGCGCTTACACGCTTCGTTGGGTGTTTGACCGAGCTGCTGCTCCTATTTGTGGTGTACGCTTTGATATTTTTCCGGGGTCTCGAGCTCAAGCACTACTGAATGGTAACATGCATCAACCCATCCCGCTACGGCGGCCGCTTCCAGATTTATATTATAGATTATAATTATAATAATTATAAAAAGCGAAATCATAGCAGTAAGGGTAGCAGCCGAGCTTATACTGGAAAGGAACCAACATAGAATCAACATTCGGACAGCTGTAAAGGCATAGGATCTCTTCAAAGAGTGTTAGTAGTTTGCAATGGAGCTTTTGAAAAGCTGAATATTTCAAAAATCGCGCTTCTTTGATAAAATAGTGAAATAATTGCCAAGCTTGCTTACGATGAGGACACACTCTCAATGAAGGGATACAGTAGAGTTATAAACTTTATGCAACTCGTCCATTGTTACGTACTAACTTTCTACTGTCTGTTGAAGAGAGAAATCAAAGTTTCTAGCAGGACTATTCACGTGGGACAGTTGCTTGACAACACGCGTATATAAAGAAATCAAAAGTGGCTTTGTAAAACAAAAAGTGGTAGCAATGGGCACATATTTACTACTCAGCGGACTCCGACTCAATGTACTCGTTGAAGGTCAGCTACAAGATTGAAGTCAGAAACCAATAAATGACTGCAAAAGTTTCCCAAGACGGCAATAATGTTCGATAAAACAAAAATTGGTAATAGTTAATCCTAATTTTTGGAAGAAGGTATTCATTAACGCCAAAAAATTATCCATCACTCAAAAATTGAGAGAGCAAAGTAACAGTTCGATGCAAGAGAGACTTTTGAGCCAGAAAAAATTGTCCAATAAGAAAGCATTTGGCTGCACTTTTGGTAAATAAAAAAATAAAATTTTGCAGAATCTGGTCTTTTGGTCCAGTTTGAAATTGCCGTTTATAGTCGGAAACGCTAAAATGGAAAATTTAACAACAAAAAGCGTGATTATATAAAGTATTGTGATATATTTATGGTATTTTTTTGTACAGCACAAACTGTTTTAAACAATCTCAGCGAATATGTCTTCTAGCAATTTTTGCAAGTGATGACAATTTTTCCGTTCGTTAAGCTTATGGCATTTTTTGCTTTTTGGGAGAGAATTTCCGCTTACGCTCTTAATTTAATTGATAGCTGGTGAATGCTTATTTTTTCATCGAACACGACTAATGTTCTGATTGGTGAAAATGTAGTTTAAAAAAAGTTTCTGCTTCTGGTAACACCACAAATATATCCAGCCTATATCAGACCATCTTTGGCCTATTAGCTCAACTCAACCTAAACTTGAGAAAACAATTTCAATAAAGCCAACAATAAAAATGTTCATCACAGGCGATGACAGTCAAGAACAAAATGACAACAATAACGACAAGAACAATTACAACAAAAATAAGAACAACAATGATAAATAATGACAATAAAAATTTCAAAACCAACAACAAAATAATGCAACAACAACATCATCATAAACAACAGCAACGACCACAGTTGTGACATAAAGACAAAGATATATTGTAAGTTTCGTTTTTATTTACTAAGCACTGAAAAAGGTTAATTTAAATTTACAAAACTAAGATTGACTAATAAAGTTTTCATATTATTATTTAATACTTAATGCAAGTAAGCTTATGTATGCACTGATTATTTGCATGAGTTCTCGAATTACGCAGAAGATTTTGAAAATTTAGCAAAATCGATTTACGCATTTATTCGGCTTTAAGTCAGTTCCAACATTATACAATACTTTTTCGCTTCTTTGTTATATTTTCGTGATCGATTAGTTAACTTTTCGTAAATTAAAACAATGAAAATTACTAAATGCAAAAAATCCAATGCAGAAAAGGTGTCAAAAATATGGCAACATAATCGTGAATAATACAAACTATATAAATACAAAATAATATTCCTATTAAAAATTTAAATTACAGTCTGTTTTTCGATTTCATACCAACTAAATAAACTAAGCACTTGCACCGATGCGCCAAATACCAGCGTATACATATGTATGTATGTATGTAAATACAAGAGACTATGTGTGCATATACGCGGACATACATACTAGTATGTTTTTAGTTATCGATAATCTCAGTATCAATTTATTTACAATGTGTGCAGCAGCCTAACGCTAAATGTACTACTTGAAATTACTCGCCTACAAGCACTCCTCCATTTCCTCGCATGGCACAGTTACGATCGATGATTTTGGCAATTCGATTTCCAGCAACTTCGTGCATGTGCCAGCTTCCTCATCCTCCTCATCGAGATTATCTTTGCCACAACGTTGCTCTTGCATCTCAATATCCAATGTGCCATGCTGTCGTTGGAATGAGATGAGGAATGCGGTCACTGAGACGAGCAGAAACATTAATGCAATGCTGGAGCAAATCACAATGATTAGACCGGAGCGACTGAGTAGTGAGGCGGATGTTGCTTCAGTAACGCTACGTGAGGGCAACGGCTTACCAATGCCGCTACTACTTTCTGCAGCCATATGATCATTGAACGTCTGTCCGGCGTCATGGGGTGGGAAAGTTTCAAATAGCGTAGCTGCCATTGTATCGTCCATACGTGTCAGCAGCATTGAGTGATGTGTCTGTGTGTTAATGGAGCGTGAACCTTTCGTTGAGGCGGTGATATCACCCTGTGCGGCGCTTACACCCACCAAAATGGGCACTATGTCCAGACCATCTGCATTTTTGCTTTCATTTTCATACGATTCGAATTCCCTTAGCGTGGTTGCTTGTGCCTCAGTTGTACTGACAGCTGTTTCATGAGATTCGATGTTTGGTGTGTGTGTTGTGCCAATAAGTGTAATGTGCATTCGTTCGACTTGCTCTGTAGTTTCGATACTCTGCTTGTCTATGCTGTTGTCCTCTGCTTCTTGCGTAATGACTGGCTCTTCTGTTGGCGTTGTTTGGCTGGTGCTTGCAATATCTTGAGTTGTGCTTGTTTTCTCCGAGTAGTGTTGAAGCTCATTGCTTAGCCTTATGAAATATTGATTTTCATTAAGAGCGTCTTCTTTTTCCTCAAATGATGAATCTAATTCATTGGTGGTTAAATCCGTATCTATATTGCCATCATCATTTTTCTCCTCTTCTTGCTCGCTTCGTTCGTTGTGGTTTGCGTCAGTTTGATTGATTTCTTTCTCAGCACTAATTTGTTCATTTCTTTCATCACTACGATCCTCTATGTTCTCTGTTGGCTCAGACATTGTCACATCGGCGTTCGCTTCTAAGTCCTGTGTTATTTCTTTTATGGCAACATCATTTTGTATGTTTTGCACTTTCTCTACGCTTTCTTCTTCTACCAAAGGTTCCAATGTCGTTTCGGTGGTTTCTAACTCATCTTGCCCGTCTTTTGCTACTGACTTTTCCTTCACTAAGCCTGTGCTGATTGTTGTTTCCTCCACAACATCGGTTAGTGCAATCGGCGAATCAATTTTTTCTTCGTCCAATTCAACGCCCTGTTTTTTGATCACAACATGCACATTCTTCACAGTTTCGGGCTTAACCGTTGTATAGATTTCACCGCTTGCCAATGATTCAATTTCCTCTAGGCGCATAAGCTCTTCCAGTTGATCATTTTCTAATGCTGCCACAGGTTCGGTAGCCGTAAGATTTTCATTCAATACTATGGATAACGATGCGTCATCTGCTTGAACAGGAATTGGGGTTTCTTCTGACGAAGAAGCTTTTTCCTCAGTTTGCACGTCAACACTTTCATATTCTGGAGTTGAATGATCTTTCTGAGTTGTGTTTGAGTTCCCGATCACAGCGGCAGTTAGTAATGCTTCCTTATCTTCAGTAGGTATTACTTTCGTTTCATTTTGATCGATTATGGGATCGTCTTTTGAATTTACTTTGTCTTCATTTTCAACAATAGCATTTTCATGACCCTCATTGGACTTGTCTTTCTTATCGCTAGTGTCCTGAGGGTGATTGACCTCTGCCTGCAGTCTCGGACCAGCTTCTTGAATTTCATTAGACTCGTGTGAGTAGAGCGCAGCTTCAGACATAGGGTTAGAATAAGCAGGTGCTGTGTGCTTATCTTCGCCAACTAACTCGTTGTGATTTTCATTTTTCTCTTCTTCAATATTTTGCATTTCAACGTCTGCAGTGATGTAATTTTCTGAATCGGCATTTTGTTTTAAAATTTCCAAATTTTCGTTCACACTAATATTGAGGTTTCTGGCATCTCTTTGAATGCCTACATTCAAGTTTTCTATTGATGGTCGCTCCTCTGCCTGTACGGGAAAATATATGGAAAGGTCGGTTTCCGCAGTCGAGGAATATCCAAGTGAAGTGCTTTCTGTTGCAACTGGTTGATAACGAACGGTAACTGGGGTGATGGATGTAACTGGAATATTGCAATTTAAAAGTTATAGCTTAAACAAATTGAAAACATTGATAAACAGTAGTCAGCTTACATTCAGCTGGTACACCAAATGCCTCTCTGGGCTCGGTATTACCCCGTAGTTGCGCATTTTGTATGGCCGAAATCTCGTCTAACTGTTCATGCCGTTCCTTTTGATTTGTAGTTTCTAGACGATGTTCGATAGCTGCATTTCCGATATCGTGTTCAAACTCTATTTCATTTTTAATTGAGTTTCGTATGGACTCCTCTAGGTCTTCAGTAAGCTGAGTTTCCGTATATTCGAATTTTGGATCAACTAACTCCGGCGTTACTCTCACCTCTGTTGCAATGCTTTCGTTTCCAACTTGAGAGATTTCATTATTGATATCTTGCGGCACATTTAACGGTACCGTTTGATTGGAGTTCTGCGTAGTAGTTGTACCCACTAAAGTCGTTTCTGCATCATTCACAATAGCGGCATCCGCATCCCCAGTATGCCCACGCTGTTCATTTTCATTCACACTAACTGTGGTTTGGACATCAGCTAAAAGTGGTGTAATAGTTGGGGTGAAATCAATTTCGTCGACTACGCCTGATGGTTTGGTGGTAACTTCAAAGCTGGTGATTGTCTCTGCTACAGATCGCTTGACTGCAGCAGCGTCGATCAATGGCGCTGTAATAAAGCAAAAAGAGCATACGAAATTTTATGTTAAAATAGTGTTTGTTAACAGAAAGCATGTAAGGCGCAGATCACTGTAAAAATGTCTGTTAAGCTCTATGGTAATGTTAGCAGAGAATGTTCCATTAACATTCTCTGATGTTAGTAAGCTGTAAAATAACAGAGCATACATGGAGCTCATTGATCCACGGCACTGTAGTGAGACAAAGGGAACAAAAATTGGATGTTCAAATAGTGCTTGTTAACAGAAAGCATGCCAGGGGAAGCATGTAAGACGCAGATCACTGTAAAAATGTATGTTAAGCTGTATGTTAAGCTGTATGTTAATGTTAGTAAGCTGTAAAACAACATGGCACACATTGAGTACATTTTTTACCATATTTTATAATTGAATGAGTTTAAAACTCCTAAGAAAATTAAATTTTATGAAGGTGCGCGCTGCAAAATGATTTAAAAACTTGAAGCTATACAGAATTCGAGGAAAAATATGAAGTAAAAAAGAAATAGCTAAAAACTCTTTTTCAGTCATTTTTAAATACAGTCACCATCAAAATAAAAAGTACACCACATATTGATAAGTTTTGGCTATTTATTTATTATTGTATTTTGTAATTTGAACTATTTTTTTTTATAAAAATATCATTCTTACTACAACAACTACCATATAAAGCAAACTTTCGAATTTTGTAAACAATTTGTAAAAATTAGGAAAAATTTCATCAATTTTTTTACCAAGAATTTTGAGAAAAATTTCAGGCATACAGTTTTATAGATCATTGGATTTTGGTATAATACAAGGCAAGTTTCAATTAGATCAAAAATCACACAAATTTTTGAGAATTGTTTTCATGCATTTTCTCTATTTAACGCCTACTGCAATATTTTTTATATTGAAGAAAACACCCAACACCGTCAGCAGAAAAAATTGTCAGAAACCAACGCAATTTTTGGTTCTTCATGTAGTATAAACTATATTTTTTTATGAAAAAATAAATAAAAATTTGAAAATAAATAGTCAAAACTTATCAATACTTGGTGTACACTTGATTTTGACGCTGACGGTATGTACATACATACATATGTATGTTATACCTATGCATTCGTATGCATTCATGAAGTTAGTATTCCAGAAAAACGCACTATGCAGTTCTAATACAGTTTGGCCTAAGCTCATAAGTGTATAAGTACATAAACAAAGATAAAAATATTTATAAATATTTGTGCCTAAAAGTGTACTTAGTACACATATGTATGCACATATATTACACTCTTGTGCACATTATTCATCAACAGACAAATGCCACTGTCAACTTAAGTAAATACGAGCATTCATCAGCCACATAAATATGTGCATATATACGATAAGTAAATGTAACTTGGTACATACATACATAAATATGTATGCCTGCTTTATAGGTCTAAAAATATAAAGGACTTATGAGTTGCTTCTTTTGCCTTTTAAACTGTTTACTCTATGCTTAAACAACAGATCGTGTTGCATTGCGGGGCGATATTCCCCCATTTTCTACACTAAAAATATCATTAAAAATTTGTCGAGAGCATAAATAATAAATTACAGTCCCCTTTCAGGGGTATGTACTACTACTATGAACATAAATAGCTACTTACATACGTACATATGTATGTGTGTAGGCAGAATATACGAAGATTTTTTGCGCACTTTCTATTTCTTTCGCAAAACCTGGGTTGAGAACGTTACATCATCAGTCCCTATTTCGAAGCGAACGTTCGTCTTGAGTCAGAGTTGTATCATTCGTATGTTTGTATTCCGTGGCTTTAACGTAAGAAAATAACATTCGCTATTAGGAATAGTAGGCAAAACAACGAACTGTTGTGTGTAGACTACAAAGGTTGGTGTGCCTCAGCATAACAGGGACTATGAGAACTACCCCAACTGCTGGCACGCAAGCGCTTTTAAATCTACCACCGCTACACTTAGCAATACAAGAGGAAAGTGCTATGCAAGCACTGTTCTTTCATATGAAAGAAAAATTTAAGCCAGGAGATCTTACTGGACACCTCAAAATCCTAAACAGTGAAACAACATTCAGCTTGCATTAACCAGGGAATGACACAAATCTTCAACACTGAGTGAAGATACCGCAATTTTCCATGCGGAGCTTTTCGCCATAATGGAAACAGTAAAAAATGTATTCAAAAGAGGGTTCGAAAAACAGTCAATCATTCCTCAAACCCTTAAATAGCCTTACATTTAATTCAAAAGTCCTTATAGAGTGCAACAATGCACTCAACAAACTGGCGACTCTTAATCAGGTCCCTCTGATTTGGGTGCCAGGACATGAGGGACACGAAGGAAACGAGAATTTTTTATGCAAAAAAAAACACCCTTTTTTGGACCAACCTAATTTTTCGGCTTTAACAAAAACAGCCTAAAACAGGAATCCAAAAAAATGTATCCAAATAAAAACCAGGGAATCCTGAAACGGCACAAACAGCCTTATTCTCTCCAAAAAGCTCCTGAACTCTAGTACCAACGGAGCAAAATCTGCTCTAATCCTAGATAAAAAGGGCCCTAGATTACTCTGTGATGCACTTACAGGCCACTTTACTTGCAATAAACATATCAATGCAATAGGACTATCTACCACTAGTTTATGCAGGTTCTGCTGTGACGAAGAGGAGCCCTTGGAACACTTAATCACCAATTCTGAAGCATTATGTCACAGGAGACACAGAATCCTGGGCCTGTTCTTACTAGAGGATGAAGACTTACAAATGTCCCCTCCTAAGGAGCTGGTTCGATTCCTCGCAATACTAAATAATTAAAATTAAGCACTTAGGGGCGACCAATACATCAATCTGGTCACGGTGCATAACTGTCTCAGCCTAACCCGTACAACCATTACCATTACCAGTGCCAAACGTTGTGTTATATTTGAAATAGAAGACTTTTCAAAAACGATAATATAAAAAAATTTCACGAAATATTTGTCTTGTGGTCATAAATTGTTCTTCTTTTAATGTTAAAAAAACTACTAGCACATAGTTGGAGATGCTAGTTAGAGAAGTTGAGGTTCAGCCAAGCCTGGTAAGCCTGAAAAACTCTCATCTGATACCCTATTCGACGAATGGGGTTAATAAATTAAACGCGCTTGGACCACCGCAAAGAAGTGGGGTTGAATGGAAAAAGGTAAGTATGAGCCCTGTAAGAGCTCAGTTACGAATTCGTCATTTATTATTACACACGAATATGTACATAGAAATAGAAATGTGAAATTCTTTGTGCGATTTTATTCATGGATTTGTGCTGACGTTAAAATCGGATTAAACGGAAGATAGCAGCCAATCAAAGAAATTTCAGGACTGCCGGCGGAGGTCCATTACGCCAAGCAACATTTACAGAAGTCGAGAAGTCCAGCCCCAAGTGGAGCTGTACTTCGAATAGCTACACCACAACAACATCTATTGTACATATAACAGCAACACCAACTCTACACTATCAACAATAACTTCCCTAATGAAAACAACCAAATGCGTATGTTCAGTATATAAAAAAAACGGTGTAAAGAATAGCAGTGCCAAATATTCATAAGTTAACTTAAAAGAGACAAAAACTTTGAAAAAAAATACTCTTTTAATATGATAGAGAATATTTTTGTCCTCTTTAAAGCTATCGCCCTCATGAGGCACAGCCAGGCCATCAAAGTTTGTCATAAAAACCATGTGCCATTCAAAGCGGCAATATTAAACGACGGAAAAGTTAATTAAAAATTCAACTTTTATATTTTACAATTCGTTAATATCTTTTATTTATTTTTAATGAAAACTTCGCCCACACATATTTTCTGTTAAGAAACTATGTAATCTCCATAGGGCACAAAAGACCATGAAGTCGAAGTGCAAACCTCATAATGAATCTAATCTAATGTAATCTCCATGACATTTTTGTCTTATCGAGTAAATCACGAAACTGTATTCAAAAATGGTGTAAAACCGTAAAATTGTCTACTTCATCTTAAATAACCATCTCTAATGGGCTTCGTGAACGAAGTAAATAATTATTAGCCCATTTATTTTTTCATCCAATTTCAAAAGATAAAGACGTTAATGTTGTTGTTGTTGTAGCAGCATAAACATTCCCCATACTTTCCACACATGTACTTATACCTACGGGGAATGCTGCTGAGGTGACAGTCCGCGGGCGAATATAAATCTGGGTCGTTCCGGTTGTGTACAACAAACTGTTATGGGAGCGATGAAAAACTTAGATTTGGCAAAGATTTATGTCGATTTGTGTTTTTGCGATGTTTTTCTAATACATTTTTTAAAAATATATATATAATAAATATTGTGGTATTTTTATTAAAAAGCAAAGTTAACTATCCTTCATCAGATTGGATTAAATATTTTGGAAATAATTTTATTTTTTAAGAAATAAGTTTAAGTAAGTTCGGTATTATCTGGAAGGGCCCTGTGGAAACAGGGATGCCCACTGTCGCCACTTCAATTCGCAGTTACACTTGACAAAGTAATGGAAGAAAGTGGAAAAAAGGAGCCATGGCATCATTTGGACGCTCTCGCGGACATGACCTGGACTACGCGGACGATATTTGCCTGCTTTCACACAGACATTCCGACATGCAGGCCAAAATCGATCTTCTAGTCAATGCTGCACGAAGTGTTGGGCTGGAAATAAACTGCAAGAAAACGGTAGTAATGCGGCTCAATAATACAAATTCCAACAATATTGTAATCGCGGGAAAATTTCTGCTATCTCGGCAGCACAGCATCGACTTACGAAGGAGCTGAAGAAGACGCAGAAAATCGTATGCGGGAAGCTAGGTTAGCTTTTTGACGGTTACAGCCAATTTGGAAAAGTAGACAAATTTCACAGAAAACTAATATACCAATATTTAACGCAAGTGTAAAATCCACACTCTTATAAGGCACGAAATACCTGGAGGCGTTCTAAACTTCGTGATTTACAAGTAGTTAACCACAAGTGGGATATCGGCCAAAGAACAGCAGTTAATAGAATAAGATTTAAATGTTTCGTTAAAGTCATATGTTCCCAAGAGGAATAATAAAGGAATCAAAAAAAAAATCTTCACAAAATATTTAAATGCCAAAATTTGCCCCTAACGGAAAGTTAGATGATGAAATGAATGCTCTTGAGAACAGATGTAATCTGATAAGCGGGATTTATTCCTTCTCAACAAAATTTTTTTACAGCAGATATTAAAAACAAAGAAACTTCCGGTCAAAAAGTCACAAATCAATATTGAACAACGCAGTAGGAACAACGGAAGAGCAGTTTCATAAAGTTAACAGGTAAGGAATAATACTTTACATGCATGGTATTACAGGTACTGCAGCCATTTTTTTTTTAATTTTGTATATTTATTTCGCGTCTAATGCTGAAAATGCAGTAAAAGAATAATGAAAAAAGCCTTATTGTCATAGTTGTGATGGAAGTCAATACTCGTACACTTCTGCATACTCTCGAACTAAATTTCAAAGCACAATTGGCAGTCAGAAATGAATACCTCCAAAACGAGTTACTTAAAGGCTTAGACAACTTCTTCAGGCGTTGAAAAATATAAAAATAAATCATTAGGAGCCAAATCAAGACTGTAAGTCGGATGGTCTGTTACTTCGATCGTTTGAATGCTCCAAAACTCTATTGTGTGAGCCTATACGTGAGAGCTCGCATTGTCTTGGTGGAGAATGATTCGTCTTTGGCAGTTGATTTTCCTTAGTTTTCCGACAATTTGTGGCAAACAAATGGTTTTGTACCACTCAGAATTTACAGTTTTAGGGTTATCTAAGTTGATTTGAGGTGCTTCTTCCGCGAACGACTTTTGTTGGTTTAAGCTCGTCTTGGAACACCCATACTATCGATTGCTGTTTTGTTTTCGGCTCATATGCATAGCTTCAAGATTCGTCACCTATTGCGATCACCTATTACGATGTCATAGACGGACTTTAAGCCACCACGGCTGAATTTCTTTAACATTACTGCACAACAGTCGAACTGAGTCCTTATTTGTGCAACTGTCACAATTTTCTTGACTAACAAATGTTCACGCAATATTGAATGTATGCTGGTTTCATAATTACCCAAAGATGCCTCTATCTTGCGATATATCACAGAACGGTCTTGCGTTATCAATTGACGCCCAGCATCGATTCTTTCTGGCACAACAACTGTTTTTGGACGACCTTCAACGAAACTCATCTCGAACGGATCGACGGCCAAGTTGGGATTCATTGTCCCAGCGTTTCACAGTGGCTAAATATGATGCTTCAACGCCTAAAGTCAAAGTAAGTTAGTCAATGCACTCTTGTCCCGATGATCCACGTCGAAAATCGTAATAAATTGTCGGATAAAAATGTTCACGAGTTGATTCCCTCTTTTGGGCGAGGTAAATTTTTCAACTCGCTGAAAACAGAGCAAATAAAGCTCTAAAGTAAGTAAAAACGTTTATGCTAAAAATACCAAACTTTTCCATAAATACATCGAATTACAACTCATCACACGTAGTTTTTCCGAGGCGCAAAATATACCAGGCAACCCTCGTATTTGACATCTTCGAAATAAAGCGGAGAAATGGTAAAAAATTTTCTACTTGACCTTGATATGTATGTATGAGGGCGGCTCAATAAGTACCCGTATTTGTTGACAGAGGGCGTTCCTGAGGGAAGTTGGTGTTAGACGTCAAACGACGGCAAACCGAATTTCATAACGATTCATAGGTTAGTTTGGATTTGGCAGCTATTCAAGTAAGACGTGTTTCGTGATTTTCGCAAAGATGGAAAGAGTATCGTTCGGTAATTTGCTTTTTGTTTTTCATGGGAAAAAATGCGAGAAGATAAAAGCAAACTTGGATGCTATCTATGGGGATGCTTCGCGATCTAGGACCAAAGTTAGATATTGGTTCAACGAATTCAAACGTGGGCGATCATGCGTTTTTCTTGAAGAGCGACCAGGATGCCCGGCAGACGTGGTTACCGAGGAAATCATTCAAAAAGTCTAACATAATTCTCGCTGATCGACGAACGAAAGTGCGCGAAGTAACAGAGGCTGTAGATGTGTCGACCGGAACAGCAATTAATATTTTACATGATGAGTTGGCGATGAAAAAGTTGGGTGCCGCAATTGCTCACAAACAACAACAAGCGGATGCGGCTGTTAACTTCGAAGTAGTGCTTGGAGCAATTTAAGTGAGATCCGAAGGAATTTTTGCATCGAGTTGTCACCGTCGATGAAGCTTGGATTCATCATTACACACCAGAAACTAAGCAACAATCAAAACAATGGATTTCTTCCGGTGAATCTGTTCCAAAGAAGGCGAAGACAGTCCCATCGGCCGGAATGGTCATGGCGACGATTTTTTGGGATGAGAACGAAGTCATCCTCCTGGGTTTTTTAGAAAAAGAAAGAACGATCACTGAACAATAGTACAGTGCGTTCTTGGACCGCTTCCACAAAAATTGAAGGAGACACGGCCGCGTTTTGCTGTTTCACCACGATAACGCACCAGCACATTCGTCCGGAATTGTTGCCGTCAAACTGCATGATTTGCGTTATGAATTGGTTCCTTGCGACTTTTTCTTGTTCCCTAACATGAAGAAATGGCTCGCGGAAAAAAAATTTAGTTCAAACGAGGAAATCATCGCCAAGACAGAGGCGTATTTTGGAATTTTGGAGAGTTCGACAAATCCTATTTTTTGGAGGAGTGAAAAAAATGGTCGGAGCGTTGATCAAAGTGTATCTTTCTCAAAGGGGGTTATTTTGGGGGAAAACAATTTTTTTTTTTTAAAATGGTGTCTTCATTTCTAACACGGGTACTTGTTGAGCCCCCTCGTATGTATGTATAATTTAATTTAAAACAGTTTTTTTCGGCGAAGACGAAACTTAGAAATGTATTTGGATATTACTGGTTCATTATTATTATTATTATTAGGCTACTGCGCACTGCGACCAAATGAGATCTGTTTTGCAAAGCCTGCTGAGCTACCCGACATTTTATAGGTTTTAAACATTTTACCAGATTCTGGCACATTTGTTCCTCCATAATTTATATGCATGCACGGCAATGCCACCGAGGTGGTGTAGCTGTTTTCTGCCTAGCGCAGGACAAAGAATGTGATTTGAATTTTCAGTGTCCATTTTCCGCATGTTGGTCTCAGAGAGGCCAATTTTGTTTCAGTGCTTCAGTGGCCTATAAAGTAACCAGTTCATTACTCGTTCATAGTAAATATTCCAAAAATATATTTAATTAATTTCCCATGAACATAATTTTATTAACTTATCACTATGTTTCTCCCACTGTGGCGCGATACAATGAACCCGAAGTCCGATGCATGTTTCATTTGTTATCACCAGTGATAATAAGGCTTACATAAACACACACACACATTCAAAGATCGATATTTACATAACTGGATCAGAAGTCAACAACTTATTCATATGTGCATACATACGAGTACATATGTTCTAAACCACAACAGCATAAGCGCCTTGACGACGGCCACGGTGTACAAAAGAAATTAGGCTGGTAGGTAGCAACTCGTAAACAGCTGGCGGTGCTGTAACAACAGCAATATTAGCATTTGTCAAAAAAAAAAAAAAATATACAGCAAACATAATCAGTTTCAGTACCACTTTGAGCCACACATATACACATGTATGTATGTAAATTCGTTTAAGCATAATTTATTATGCATTTCCAATATCTTAAATTATCACACAATAAAAGTGGGGACGGCGAACGACAGATTGCGCAGCAGCAGGCCAAGATGCCAATGGAACAACAAGTAAATGCATGCCCACGAATATGTATGTGTGTATTTATGTATGTAGGTATGCTTCGTTTTGTAGATACATTCATAGATATTTAGATTTGTGTGCTCGACATGCTCCCATGGGGCACCTTCTGACGCTGTGCCGATGTCAATGGTTTATGGTTGAAATAAGCGTGGCGTGTCAAGAATTTTCAAAATGTCGAAATTAAAAATGCAAGTACTGGCATGCCATCATGCTTCTATGCAGGCACACATATTTTTCAACGCTTGGAGAAAGAAGAAAGACAAAATTTGAATAAATCAATATGCGGAACAGACCGTCTGCTATTGCATCCCAATAAACATTTTGGTTTGAGATCAAATGAAGCGAAGTTGAGAACTAAGGCGTTTCTCAAATCATGACAGTTTATTCAAAATAGCACCTTAATTTCTGAATCACAACATTCTAAACATTTGGTAATTCTCAACCTGAGAAAAAGCTAGTTTCCCGTTTTATCTGAAATGCGATTTTATAATTGTTCTTTGTTAGTGCAGTTGTACCTATGAAATGAGCGATTCGATACAGCCCCATTATATTAAGTTGGCGGCGATTTTCGTACATTTTCAGAACTAATCTCTCTTTATTAATCTAATTAACTCTCTAAATCAAGTAACAAAAATAACATCTCCTTATTCTAGTGGTGCCGTTACTCCTAAAATATTATTTAAATATTCACAAAATAAATATATATTAATATAAGAAAGTTCATGAATCGACATAAAAAGACATAGTGATAATTTGTGGAACATAAGATTACAGGGTTGGGCACAAGAAGTGTAACCAACTTCAGACCGCTCGCTCAGCTGATGCACGGACATCAGTTCTCTGGCTAAATGAGAGTCCAGAGTATTGTTTTCAAGCGTGTGCAAGCAATTTGCCGCGAGTAAATGCAAACAACGAAAATCAGTAATAGATTTCAAACGTAATACTGTAATTGCATTATATTTGGTTGGAAAATCACAACCAGCGATTGTTCGTGAGCTCGAGCACCTTAAAGCAAATAAAGTTTCTGTTTATCGCACAATTACGAATCTTTACAATGATTCTGATAGCAAGGCGAAACGGCGTGGAGGTGGTCATCAAAAAACTGCAACGTCACGTGAAATGGTTCAAAAAGTGAGGAAGTGACTTGAGCGAAATCCCCGACGAAGTGTAAATCAAATGGCGAAAGAACTGAAAATATGTGACCGTAGCATCCGCGGCATACTAAAAAATTATCTCAAATCAAGCCTTACAAGATCCAAAAGGCGCATGATCTCACACCACAGCAGCAACAAGTCAGACTTGGAAGAGCGAAGGAGTTGCTTCGCTTGGCGAAAACGGTCATTTCCGAACATTGTGTTTTCCGACGAGAAGACTTTTCGAATTGAGCAAATCGTAATCTCCAAAAACGATAGGGTTTATTTGACCGACCGTTCATACGAGAATATGAGTCACCGATTGGCCTCCAGGAGGCAGCTCACGCCACAGGTAATGCTTTGGGCAGCTGTAACCGCAGATGCGAAATATTATCGGAAAAGTATTCTGGATGTTGCTTTGAAGCAAAGGGCAGACAAACATTTTGGTGTCAGACCATGGACGTTTCAACAGGACTGGGCACCATCTCACAAAGCTCGAATGAACCAAGCACACTCGTTCGATGCCTTTCTAGAATTTTGAATGAACGTACCTTTGCTCATATAACTATGGTATGCTTTGTTTATTAACCCACCGTTGGGCATCCAGGTCTACTTTGGACGTGAATTTAACATGTTTCTACAATATTATAGATAACGACTGGAGCTTCTAGGCAGCTTCCTAAAATTTAATTTTCTATCGATTTATGGCTATAGCCTTTTAAAAAGGATCCTCGAACAGGACGAAAAAGGCCAGTCCCGGGTGGCCAGCCCAAGGTTTTAAAAAAAAGTGTCCATCGGAGGGTTAAAAGTATATATACATATTTTGAAGACTTATACTGTTGTGTAGAATTAGTAAAACAAAACCCATTGGACTTCAAACTCAAATTCCCACAGTAGCTTAGTCGGATACATCGATCATAACTTTCTGGCCGATTTTGATACTTAGTACAGCTTTGCTAGCCCTGAAATTCTACTTCAGGTCGATAACATTATTGCAAAAGTTTTATTTTTGCAATTGTCCTGAATACCTAACGCCATATAATCAGGTAATATATATGTATGAGCAGAGAGAATTATTAATTTCTTAAAGTTTAATCAAAAGCCTCTTTTGCTGTTTGTTGGGGTACCGCGGCACACAATAGCCGCAATGCATCGAAATAGCCAAGAATGCAAGCTGTCAGTCATGAAATGTGGGATTAGCGACAAGTTCGTTTTTGTTTTCGGAAAATGTGATTGAAATGTTTTAGATGATTTTCCCCCACACTAAGCCAACAAAGTGGAAAATTGGGTAGCCAACGCAGTTTTGCTTGGCGCGATTAGATATGGAGATGTGAAAGAGAAGCAGCCTGCAAAGAAAGGATTATGTGCAGTGGCTGTCGATAAGCTTTTCCCACGCTTCCATTTGCTTTATTATTTACCATGGTTATCAATTTCATTGCTTTTGTTTTTTTTCTTTTTCTTAATCTTATCTATACGTTTTATGACCCGAACTATCGCTAATGGTGTGCATATGGAGCTTCCTTTTTATATGTATAATTGTAGATATGTAAAGTGTAATAAGATTATGTGTATACATATATTTATGTTATATGTAATATGTGTGCACATTTCTTAGCTTTTACACTGTGGCATTCTTATCGGCGCACTCAGCTGTCATTCATTTATTTTCTGTCTATGTACGAGTATTTACTACACTTATCATCATTAATTTTTACTGCTTGATTTCTGTAGTATGAGCATAAAATAAATTGAAGACCAATAATTCTCATGCACTGCAAGACAGTTTGTGCCACTGAGTATTATAAAGAACTTAACGATAACTTCACAACTTCCTTGAATAGGCCTTCCTGTCCCTTTTTCCGCGGCATCATAAAACTCTACTTTCTTATTAATGCACTTCCCATTATCTACGCCGTGACTGCATAATTTCTTATAAACAAAAAATTATGATCATGAAATAAAAGACACAAAGTGACGAATACCGCTTGCGTATTTGTGTTCCAGCAATATGACCCATTGGAAATACACTTTAGCGTAAATGTGCGTATGTATGTGTGCAAGGCGGAAGATCTGGCTAGGCGTATGCGTTGTTGTGCGTGAACTTTGCGTGCATTTACTTCCTATATTTTCTTCAAATTTGAACCGGCGAAAAAGTAATTAAATTTTTATGTTCCGCAGGCATCTTGCACATCGATTTCCACAATTCATGCAGCACGTGGCCACGCATTATGTGACCGTGTCATTTTGCCGCATAATGCCCATATGAAAGACGCCTCAAATAGTGATAATAAGAAAAGAAAAAAAACAAAAATACGAACAACAAATCAATATTCGTAAGGAAAAGAGTAAAATTATGGCTGCGTGTTAAAGTGGCGTAGGAAATTGTTAACAGTTAATGAACTACATGGGGATGCCATCAATTTGGGCTTTGCCCAAATATGGAATGCGTGCAAGAAAATTTCTTATAAGTATCTACTACTTGTATACTTATAACCACCCTACATTTCCCTCTACACATACATACATACATATGTACATGTAATAGTAAAGGCGTTAAGAACGTCTGTGCCAACGTAAATTGAAAACCTTTGGTGATGCTTATCCCAATGAACTACAAAATAGTTTTCCCGTTAGTCACGCTTTGCTAACATTAATTTTATTGAAGCTGCATAGCTCTTTTCCCGATCTCATCATAAAAACTCCTTGCTTATGCAATTATCTCTTTTTCCACTTTATTTGCTTGAGCAAGCGGAGAGAGGATAAGTTGTTGTTGTTGGCACAGTAATACAAGCCCTGTTAGTATAATATATTATATATAATATTATCGGTCGTCTTCGTCTAACTCATCTAAAGATAGGCCCAGGAAACATGCGATTTCGACAGGTTTGGTCTAGAGGGAGAGGGGTGTTAGATGAGTGGGATTTGAGGGGCACGTGAAGAGGTGGTTAGTGTCGTGCAGGGTGCCTTCATGCGATATGCGTATGGTATATTGGAGTCAATTCTGGATAAGTAAGAGTTTAACCTGCTACAATATCCAGAACGTAATTTTGCCAGTGTCACGCGGGTCTCACGGGGAAGCTGGAGCTCTTCATTTGTTGTAGGTTGTGGTTGGACTCCGATACGACATTCGGTGGTCGGGAGGTTAAGAAGGAGGGGATGTCAGATGTCAATGAATGTCGTTTATTATCTGCCTAAACTCTGTCTAGTCCAGTAGATGTCTGTTCGTTTTCTCCTGGATCTCGTCGGCGTAATTAAGGAGGTGTCTCCTCTCTCTCTCTCTCTATCTGGGTCAAGCAGGTGTCTGCAAGGTTGAAACCTGCGGTAGCACCCTCGCAGGAACTGCTTGCTAAACAGTTTATTATGCTCCTCTACAGGGAGCGTCTGTTGTTGTTGTTGTTGTAGCAGCATAAACATTCCCCGTGCATATACGAGGAATGCTGCTGAAGTAACAGTCCTTGGCCGGATATACATAAATCCGGGTCGTTCCGGTTACGTAGAACCGACTGTCGTGGGGATGAGGGAGCATCTGTGCCTCGTTGTGAAGGTATTGGAGAGGCGACATCAGGAGGCAACCTGTCGCTGTCCGAATGACAGTGTTTTGGCAAGTCTGGAGCTTTATCCACTGCGTGTCACTGATTCCAGGCGACCAGACAGACACAGCATAGTTTAGAACTGGCCGGCCGATTGCCTTAAATATCGATGGCAACAATTCTTTGTCTTTGCCCCAAGTGCTGCCGGCAAGCTATTTAAGGACCTTGTTGCGATTTTGGACTTTAGTGGCAATTGCGGTTGAGTGCGCAGAGAAGGAGAGCAAACTGTCGAAGGTTACAACCAAAATTTTTAGATTATTAACAGTCGGAATTGGTGTGTAATCCACTTTTACCTTGAGTTGCAATTTGATCTTCTTTGTCCAGGTGGTAAAGAGAGTCGCCATGGAGGAGGATAAGGTGGTGAAATTGAAAATGTAGTTATTGAATGGTAGTGGGTAGTACGAGCCTGTTTAGTTTGTGTTGAATTTATATAAATCAGCTCGGTTTTCATAGAAGATCTTTTAAAATTTACCCAACTTTTCCCTCGAATGCCTTATTCCTAAAAGCATTTTTTCCTCAGCAGCCAAGATTAGGCATTTTGAGTACTAGATGCTAGTTTTGGTTTCGAGAACGGTAGCAATATTTTAAGTTTTCCTCATACGAGTTAATCGCCAGTTGGCCCAACAATTGGAAGCAAAATTAGTCCTCTCAGATTGCGTTTTATAGCAACTTGACCGTCTAACTTCATTGGATATTATGTTCTCAGAGAAGAATCGCTTTCGTATTGCCAGTTATGTGTGTTAACAAATAATATTTTGACATCTGGGTATCGGAAGCCCGGAAGATCTAAATATTTATGCACCTGCAGAGTTACAATTTTGTGCAGGTTGTAAGAATCATTACACCACAAGAATCAATCACATCTGCAGGAAAAATCCGCCACACAGTCGAAATAAATCGATTCCTAATTCTTTAGAATCGATGACGTCGGCGTTGACGTTGTGCAGCAACACTTTGGGCTATAGTAGCGATATTTAAAACAGAGCACCCATTTTTTTGTCGCCAGTCTTTCTTCTATCCTGGACATAACCAGTTTCTTGAAGTTTTTCACCAACTTTTGAATTGTCGACTCATTCGGATGCTTATTCGCACCAAAAAAATTACGAACGATTCGTTCTTTTGTTCTTAAAGATCGACCATTTTCATAATAAATTTCAATAATTTTTACGCGTTGTTCTGTCGAACAAAACACCACATCTGTCTACTTGAAAAATGTCAAAGATGATGAAAACAAATGAAAAGGTACCATCTGGGAATTATTTACTACTGACATCTAGATGTCACTTTTGAAAGACACTTTATAAGAGTCTCGATCAGGTAGTCATATCGACAGAAGGGTAAATTGCTTCTGAAAGAAATGATTTCTGTCTTCTGAAATCACCGTTGCATAATAAACTAATTGAAGTTAACCTCGATTTGCTCTATAAATGTATTGCAAGTTGCGCCATCTTGTTGGAACTGAATGTCGTCAATGTTTAGCTGATTAATTTTTGGAAACAAAAATTCCATCAGCACGGCACGTTAGTGCTCGCCATTCACCATAACGGCAGCTCCTTTCTCATTTCGAAAGAAATGTCAACACAGTTTGCTTTTCTCAGCTGTCGAACCAGAGTTATCGGAATCGATCCCATGCAGATAAAAAAACACCCGAAATAAGCTCGAGATATATCAAAGCTGGATTAGTGCTAATACCTGTGAAATTGCTAGGCAAACATGGCCAAGCCTAAATCTACGTGTGTGCAAGAATATTATAAAATTGAGTAGACTTCAAATTATGACCTTAGTAGGGGCCGTCACAGGACATTGCCTCATAGGAAATCATGCAAGGAGATTAGGCGTTTACATGTATGATTTCTGACGTAGCCGCAGAAATGAGGAGGAGTTGGAAACAATTCAACACCTTTTTTGCACATGCCCGGGTCTAGCCAGAAGCAGGAATCGATATTTAAGATCCTACTTCTTAATGAATATAAGTAGATAATCTATACACTTTAGGTATCAACAACCTCTTACGCTTTGTCAAAAGCTCGAAATGGTTCAAAATGGAAAGGGAAAAGTCGCCCAGCCCCTGCGGCTCAGAACGGACACTTTTCGTGGTCTAATTGGCATCGCTGTCCCTATGTGCTATGCGGCTGCCAAGCCTAACCTAACCTAAGCTCGAGGCTGAATAAACTAGCATACCATAAAGCATACTAGTTATCTTCCAAAATAGCTAGATGAACTTGATGAAGATTTAGCACAGCGGAACAGTGTTCTTATGTAAATGCCCATTTATGCTTATAACATGTAGCATCCCAAAACTTTCAGATCACAAGAATATAGCAGTGCTAATAAATATACCTTTCATTTTAATGACAGGTATAAAAATAGCGATAAATAATGGCAACGTAGAAAATCAAGATGAAAAACCGAATGATTCTTATTTAAGTGACAGCATCCAAATCGAACTGCTGCGCCATCAGAGAAAATCAGTTCTTAGCGAACCGGCAAGTGATTATTCTCATTCCTTCAAAATTTGCAACAAGTGTACGGGAGGGACGGAAGGAACTAAAAACAAATCGAAGTAAGTGGCCCACGCGAAGTTGTTAGTTAGTCCGAGTGGATAAGTGAAAGGGAAGCAAGGAAAACGGCAGCTGCTGGCAGTGTAGGCCAATTGAGATGAATTTGCAAGTGGAAGCATTACTCCTGGCACAACCATGTTGCGTTGTTGTTGTTGTTATTATTATGGTTATACCCGTCCACGCTGACGCTGCGAATGCCCATAGCTATTTTATTGGTTCGAGTGTGTTCTCGTTACTACTTTGTGCTTGTTGCTTTTGCTACATATTTTGCTGAAAGAGATGATGACTACTTACTTGCTAACATCAGGATGGTCAATGTGATGAACAGTGGCACAGCTTCGCGATTGCTGCTGCCGATGACGGTGCTATTCCGATAACAGGTTAACCTGTTGCAACGTCTTTGTTTCGGGCAGCTGCATTTGCCGTTTCTGCCATTCATGTCTACGCTGTCGTAGTTGCTACAATCGTCAGTGCATTGTTGCCGTACAACTTCACGGCGCACTTGTTGCCACCATGACATGTTACCGTCGATGTTTGTGTTGCTCTTGTTGTGGCAGCTGAATTTCTTGTTTGCTTTCTGTTTTATCTTTGTTGTTTTTGCTGCGGTTATTACTGGCGGTAGTTGATTGTATTTTGTGTTTTGACAGCGCCCCTTAGTCAATAACGTCTTGTTTCTTTTCAGCCACACGAAATAATTTAACGCGTTCGATCGTCAAGCAAAAGAAGTATCAATGAGTGAAGATGAAACTGTGACCGGTGCAAATAAAGAAAAACGTAATTGGTTAGGTTAAATGTTGAATGCGCGATCGGTATGAAAAACGGATCAATGGCTGGCCAGACTCGAGGCCAGTAAAATTTCACAAGTGTCTTTAAGCAAATAAAACCGCAATTGAGTTCAGCTGACGATTACTTTTACTAATCACTCTTAATGCATTCGTTGTTGGTATAACCGGTGCTTTTTAAATGAACCAACGCAGTTGGTTTGCGATCGCTTCGGCACGTTTTTAATCGAACTACACAATTTCCTCGAAAGTGAAAGACTCCATTACACATAAGGCATTTCTACCATATGTGGCGACTACAAAAACACCTTGGACATGCCAACTTTACGCACTTTATTTTCAATCAAATCGATTCTAGCAAATTTTTTTATAGTTTTTGTTGCTTTCCGTTGTGTCTTCTTTTACTGAGTTATTGGCTAAATAACTGACAGAGATTTTGCCTCAACAAAAACTCGAACCGTTCGCGCCCAATACACGTGAAGAACTGAAACTGAAACTGATTTTGAGAACTCAAATCCACTTTTCCCCAACATTGAGAACCAATACATACATACACACTCACACTCAACAACGTCGGCTAACATAAAACTCATCAGCAGTAACAACAGCATACTCGTCTTCCCGCCATTCCTCAGCAATCTTCAGGCGGAGACCGGCCATATGCATTGTATACGTACAGATATGTATGTGTGCGTACGTCTATGCATATGTATTTGCTGGCCTTGTCTTCTCTGTTTTTTTTGTCCTCGATCTCCAACGATCGCTGTCGCCGCCACCGCTTATGCCCAAGTCGGCATTGCGGGTAGCCAGCGTCGTGCGCCGTGTGCTGTGAGCTGTGCGAGTATCGTTTGCTTTCATCCCGATGCCGCAGCATAAAGCGACGTGCTCATGGTCTCGCTCCTTCTGTTTTTAGCCGGTTGTTGTGGATATATGTATGTATGTGTGTGTAGAGCCAATATATTAATATGTTGTTGTTTGTATAGTTATGTACATGCATTTGTACATACATAGTTGCAATGTACATTGTATCAGTATGTGTGTATGTGCAATACATTAGGCTGCGTCTTATTTAATTGCAGTCCAATTGTGGGACATAAAACTAGTAGGCAGGTCATTCATGAAGACATCCGTTAAAGATAAATTTGAAGGCTATGCATTTTTGCAATTAGAAAGTATTGTCAAAAGTGAGCAATCATACTAATTCCAGAGTGACTCATTTAACAAGATAAAACAGTCTAGTCAAAATATTGTTTTTTAAGCATTTATTATGATACATTTTTTTTATTTTACTTCTTTCGAAATAAGATTTAACCGAAAGAAGCAAAGCACGTGACCTAAAGTACAATGAAAAAAAGTTATTCCGCGGTCTACATCATTTCTCCTTGAAATGTTGATGGATCTGTAAAATGTATAAAAACTCTTGTATCTAAAATAAAGTTGTCGTTATAGTGTGTCAAAACGGATTTTTGAGTTTCGAAAAAAATTTCAATTTACGGCATTTTAAAACAAAGTATGCGCTTTACGGCGGCCGCCGTAGCCGAATGGGTAGGTGCGTGATTACCATTCGGAATTCACAGAGAGGTCGTTGGTTCGAATCTCGGTGAAAGCAAAATTAATAAAAACATTTTTCTAATAGCGGTCGCCCCTCGGCAGGCAATGGCAAACCTCCGAGTGTATTTCTGCCATGAAAAAGCTCCTCATAAAAATATCTGCCGTTCGGAGTCGGCTTGAAACTGTAGGTCCCTCCATTTGTAGAACAACATCAATACGCACACCACAAATAGGAGGAGGAGCTCGGCCAAACACCTAACAGAAGTGTACGCGCCAATTATTTATTTTATTTTTTATGCGCTTTACGTCATAAATGTCACACTTTAATTATGTTTATAAAATTGTTTAATAAAAATATCAAAAATCAAATCTATAGAGAAAACACTTTCGAATATTAAAAAAAAAAAACGCATCAAAAAATATTAAAAACTGTATGAGTTATCATGCAGATCGTGCCAGAAAAAGTAGTTTCGAGAAAAACGAGTTTAAACTTTCAAGTGCATTTTCGCTGACTCAAACGAAGGACAGCTACCTGTGCGCATCAAAATCGGGCCGTTACATTTTCTACCATAACTTTGTGTCTATGGGGAATTTTTACAATTGACTTCCACAGAAATTCGCCTCAAACTATGAAGAATAATAATCTGTAAAAAAAATCGAAAAGTTTAAAAGTTTTCTCGAATTTCATACTTAAATTCAACCATTCTACTGCAACTGTTATACAGGTACATTTTAGCGCCGATAGCTCAATTATTCCGTATTTGAAAGTACATTATTGCAATTTATGTTTTCTTCATTTTACCTATTAGATGAAAGAGTTAACTTGCTTTTACTTCGGGATGCATGCTAGGTAGGTATGCCATTGATCTGGCTGACGCTTGTGTCCCAAAGGTTCGGATGCATAGGGAATATAAAGCTTTGAAGTCACTTTTCTCAACATTTAGTTTTTCTAGATTATAAAGAGCAATATGTAACACAGTGACCGAACGATGTGTTCAAAAGCAATAGCTCGAAAAATAAATGAAATGCTTGACTTGGTGAAGCAACTGATGCCAATACAAAAAACAAAAAATTACGCATTTTTATTATTTCGAATACTCATTTCTACTTTTAAACTCTCCACAAAGAACACAATTTTCATTTTTGGAAACAAAAAAATACCACGAAAATCAAATGGCATGTTTACTTTTACCAGGCGCTTAAATAAAAGTGAGAAAATTTTTTTTTCTAATAGTAATACTTCACGGCATTTTCATTTGCCAATTGAAACTGATACAAAACTGCATAAACATGTGTATGTATATATATGTGAGTCCTTCCAGTTGCAAAAACAAAATTATTCCCTTAAACCGGTTTGTGCACTTTTTCTCATGCAATTATTTCTACCGTACAAATCGACTCGCCCTAATGGAGTTGCATGTTTGTATGTATGTATGTAATTCTATTGAATACACATTCATCATTGCTCTGGGTCTGGAGCTACTTAAATGGGAGAGTTGCTACTTTCTAGTTTTCAAATAAATGCAGCGACACTTACACAAGACAATAAATGTTGGTTACAAAACGTTTTACTAAATATGGATTTATGATTATATATATGTATGTATATATATATATACATATATATATTTACATATACATATATATACAGCTGTTAAAATAGACTTACTAACAAATACAAGTATACTTACATATCCTTCTTAATAAATATAATCGTACTGCAAATGAGTGAAGCGCCAAAATTACACCCACACGACATATAACGAAAAACTCCCATGTATGTATGTATGTGCATACATATGTATAAAAATCTATATGTATATAAGATAATATTAAAATTATATGAAGCGAACAAACGACAATTCCCACGTAAAATCTTTTCATAAAAACCTTAGAACCTCAACTTCTCATAATTCCCACTCTGGCGCAACTTAAAACTGTAGACCCCTGAGAGTGGGATAAGTTGGAGTAGAATTGATCTAAACACGTCCAAAGCAACTGCGGTGTTTCGAGAGAGAGGTAACATGTGCAACTCACAATAATGTACGCAGTCTCATAACAAGCATACGTTCCGTTACGCAATATTTGTATTTTGCAAAAATCTCAGAGCAGTTGAGCACTGTGCCCAAAACACAACTCAAAAACTACTTTCAAATCATTTCAAACTCTGTATAATTTACCTACATACATACCATATATACCATACACACACCCAACTCTCTTTTTAAACGGTCTTTTTTTAATGATTTTTTAATTACATGGTTCACAAATTTTTTACATACAATCTTGGTTCTTGCACAAATTGCAAAGCAAAAATATTTTTCTATACAAAACATAACTCCTAAAATAAAGCCTTATTAAAAGATATTTGGTGGAGAATTAAGTAATACCTATGTTCCTTCAAAAACAATGCAATAAGTACATTTTGGTTCTATTCAAGCCCGACTGTGCATTACAATTTTATCATAATCCCCATGACCCGATTTCATTTTTGAATAATTTTTTTATTGAATAAAAAAAATAAATTTGAATGATGGAAATCTTGATTTTAACCCTTACGCGCTGCATAGTTCACAAATGTCAAATTCGATTGACGTATGACGCCACTTGAAAAGATTATAAATTTTATGATAGGGTGATTAATTTTGCACCATCTTGTGTGAACAGCTCGAGAAAGCAAAAACACAGTCGCTAATAACAGTCTTTGATACAACGGAAAAACCAACAAAAGCCGTTAATAATTTGAATAAAACCCGACTGTTGGGCAACATATCTGGCATACCCTATGATCAAAAAGTACCGGGAAGGTTATGTTGTCTGTTTTCTTCAATTGCCAAGGCGTAGTGCGCAATGAGTACCTTCCATCGGGCCAGACAGTCAATAAAGAATACCTATTATTTATCCACTTTGAAGCATTTAAGAGATGATGTACGTCGCAAACGGCCGGAAATGTTGGCAAACAATTCTTGGATTTGGCATGATGATAACGCGCCATTGCACCGAGCTCAAATTGCGCTGGATTATTTGACCAAACACCAAGTAAATCCTATCGTGCAAGCACCGTATTCACCTGATATGGCCCCGGGCGACTTCTCTTTGTTTCCCAAGTTGAAGTTACCACTTCGTGGAAGGATATTTCAGTCGATAGAGGAGATCAAAGAGAATGAGACGTAGGAACTGAAGGCCATGGCGCATGGAGGACTGGGTTAAACTTTGGAACATGTGTGTTGGTTCAAACGG
Source organism: Anastrepha fraterculus (assembly GCA_037575425.1). Lineage (NCBI taxonomy): Eukaryota > Metazoa > Arthropoda > Insecta > Diptera > Tephritidae > Anastrepha > Anastrepha fraterculus. Next base: position 180,375 of record JAYXIM010024612.1, on the reverse strand, counting down.
TCATATTTTGAAGACGATAAAATAAATTTGCCTGAAATTTAACTCTGTTTTTTTTTATTTAAACAATCCCGGTCTGATCATAGGCTATCTACTGATGATAGCATTTTTGGTCCAGTCAGTAATAAACGCGCACGCTGGTTGTTAAGTAGTGATGAATAGTTGCAAAATTGTTTTTTTTTCTAATTTCGATTTGAATTCTTATATGTAGGTATGTTGTCTACTTATGGATTGAATTTTCACTGTACACTAACTCTATGTTTTTGTAATAAAAATGAATTGTTTTTGTTTTATACATAAATACTTTCATTATGACTTGTTTTGCACAGTTATTTGAGAATATGTTTTCGTCTTAGACGGCTTTTTAAAGTTTTGGAACATATCCACAAATTTACCATATGTCAGATCTACATTTGTTAAGCAAAGGTTTAAGAAAAATCATAGTTTATTTTAATCATAGTCGAATTAGTACCCGGTTTTTAGCTTAAAAACGGGCTTATATTCAAACCACCACAACCTGATACTAAAGGTGGTTTTAAATGAAATTTACGAATGCCTATGTACCAATTTAAAATACCTAATTTTCGAAAAAATATACCTCCTCATAAAAATATCTGCCGTTCGGAGTCGGCTTGAAACTGTAGGTCTCTCCATTTGTGGAACAACATCAAGGCGCACACCACAAATACGAGGAGGAGCTCGGCCAAACACCCAAAAAGGGTGTTCGCGCTAATTATACACTATATATATAATTTTCAAGATATTGAAATATTCTGTGCTCTTACAGCCTTTTTCATGCTTCGTAGCAAGGACCGGTATAATGTCTGAGCACCTTATTTTATTGGCGTTGTATGATTTCGATGTTTGAAGCAGCGGTACATCCATCAATTGATGTCCATACCGGCTTTAGAACTTGATTGTACTCGTAAATAAGTAATTTGTTTTGCATTGACAGTTTAGAGTTTCAATCAGTCAACCATTTCAGCTTTTTCGTTTTTATGTTAGATGAAAAATAATTTAGTTAGATGAAAATACTTTTTATCCGCTTTGAACAGGCGTTTTATTACACCACATTTGAGTAGGCTACAAAGTTGCATAAGACGAAAAGTTGTTCAGTTTTTTTTAATTTTTGTAAGAGTGCGCAACTTTGTATTATATGGTTTTTGTTGTAGTATGCACGGTATTTTTATTAAATGAAAACGAAAATTAAATAAAAAATACATAAGTAATCAAAACCTTGCAATATGCCGCGCTGCTATTACTGTGACCACAGGTGTATATAAACATATTAGTTGGGGAAAAAGAAATCCATTATTTTTGGGTAACATTTTTGAGTAAATAGTTTTAAATTGTTTTATGATCGATCTTTAGCTCCTGGGCGATGCTACGACTACTAACATGCCGATCAATTCCAATTATTTCTGTGATTTTATCGACATTTTCTTCAACATCAAAAAATGCCTGAAAAGAATAGACGAAACCAAAATTGCGCGTAATTTGCTGTTACAGTATCGGCCTGGCTTGCATTTTCGCCTTTAGCAAAAGAAATACTATAAAATGTACCAAACTTCCTCTTTGTTGACTTCCATTGTTAACACCCTGTAACTCACAACTAAATGGAGCAAACAAAAAACAGCAAAACTTTAAAAAATCTTGACAAATTAACATTTCAGTAAAATTAGTCACTTGCACAACTTCCAAACCATCTGCCTCTATTTACTCTTTTCTCTACCTATGCTAACTTTTTTCCTTGGTTGTGACGCTGTGGCCTAAAGCCAAGTGCTTGCACATTTTCAGAGTGTCAACGTTAAATTTGCTACTAACATAGAATTCTTCGGACGCCGATCGTTGATATCTTTTTGTTGTTTTCCTAGGTATGTATGTAGATAATTTTCTCTCCTCCTCAACAATCAGACAATTTTACACTGTCAAGGAGCGTGCAAAGAGAGAATGAAAATTTGAAGTAGTTATTGTTTTTTTCTTTAGGAGTTCTTCGTTCTGCTGCTTATTGCTGTGTTTGTATGTTACTAATGCGGAGGGTTCTAGCTTCTATGGAAATTTGTGCGACTATGGTTGGACTATAGTGTTGGGCATGTTTTTATTATTGTTTGTTTAATATTATGAATTGAAATGCTGTTTGTTGGTTTCTCGGCTTGCCGGTTTACTCATCGGTTGCTGTAGTAGATATATATGTACATATGTATGCGCGTACCATATATAGGCAGTAGGTGGCTGTATGTAATTTCTATTTAAATTGTCATTGGTGTGATTATGGATGTTAAATTTTTCCTTGTTTTTTCTTGCGCTGCTAGTTTATTATTTGTATGTGTTTAGTTAGGTGTTATGGGTGTTTATTGTTGGTATCGCAGAACAAATTACAGTATGGCGAGTTTCTCTATGAGGGGAGCTGGCTGGATTAAGGGGCATATACATATTTGTGTGAAAGTATGTGAGCATACATAACTTACACATGTGTGTGTATGTAAATTTCTAAGTGTCGAGAGTTATTTGTGGCATGCGTTTTCGGATGTGTGTGAACAGACAAAGAGTCTAAGAAAATTAACTGTCACGGATTTCATTATATTATTTGAAGTACATGAAATATTAACGTGGCGGCATTGTCGGTCATGAAAGGATTTTTTTTCAAACTGGCTGACAGCGCATGACTAACCAGGATATAATAACAAAGAGAGGCTTAACTGCATGGAACTTTCTTTACTCATATTAAAAAATTAAATTAAAAGTGTCAACAAGGTCTAATGCCTCTTCATGAAACTGACTTTCACAGAGGCCTACAGAATCTTATGACTTCACTATTGCATTTATACTGGCATAATTTAATATGGTGAGTTCTCTTTTAAGAGATAAATTCATAGGTGCTCAATAAACCTCTAACATTACAGTTCACTTTATTAGGCCGAAAAACACATTTCGATTATATCAAAAGCTTGTTAAACTCTCAGGCGGAATTTTTTTTTTATTTTTTATTTAAAAATTGGAAAAGTACCTAATGAATTACAATCACAATGAATTAAAAAGCATTAGCGGCTAGGCCATCAGAATTATTTTATGCAACGTTAGGTGAGGTTAGGTTGAAGCGGTTGTCCACTGTGGGACACACACACAGGTTCATCGCCCATTGTGTTGCCACGTGGGCAACTAGCCCTCCTAAAACCAATGCGTATTTTTCAAAAATTTGGATAGAGCAGGACAGTGACACAGAAGGTGTCGTCTAGACAACTTCTGCAGAAGTCGTGTGCTTGCACACCCATTCTCTGGGCGTGCCTACCGATTAGGTAGTGCCCCGTAATAACTGAAATCAATGTGTTAAGATTGTGCTTATCTCTTCTTAGTAGAAGTTCCGTGCGTTTAGCATTTAGAGTCGGCCACAGTTGTTGGGCGATTTTGCAAGTGGCTTCATTCCGCCAACTTTCATTCGCTATTCTTACAATTTTTTCGAGGATACGTAGTTTACATGTATACATGCAAGGGTATACCTATATCATTGTATATCTACTAATCAGTCAATTTGGTACGGATTTTCGCTAGTTCATCGGCTCTGCAGTTCCCCTCAATGTCACAATGGCCAGGAACCCATGTTATCATTAGGTGACATGACTCAGCCATCTCTTTAAGAGATGCGCGACATTTAATGGCTACCTTGGAGGTTGTGGACTGATTTTTGAGGGATTTTATCGCCGCCTGGCTATCAGTGAAAATGTAGATATCATCTCCAGGTATCGCATTGCACTGTACCAGTTGCATGGCTCTCATTATTGCCATCAGTTCAGCCTGAAATACACTACAGTAGTCAGGAAGCCGACAACTGAAGGAGATCCCCAGGTACAAAAAAGCATCACTCTCCAATTCATTCATAGGAGATGTCCACATGGGATTTATTACAATTCCTAATTATAAATGCTCATTCAGTTGAATGATCCAAAATTTATAACCAAAAATATTTCCCTTCATCCATTGTTTTCAATGAACTGTATATAATTGCTTATCGCTCTATACCGAGAACCATTGACGGTAACGTTTTCTTCTCTCTCATCTCGAGAGAAATAAGGTTTGATGATGCCGCCATGCCATCAACCGCATTAAACCGTTAATCTTCAAGGATGATTTAATGCTATCAGCTGAACGTCATTGGCGATTTTGACGGCTGCAAAAGCATAACAATTGGAAAAACTGTAATTGCTATTCTTTCCTTTACTTCCCCTGTTGGAGAGAAGTACATTTATACACACAATGAAGGAATTAAGTCTACATACAGCGGTCTACTTCTTATTTCCCAGAAGGGATAAAATAATTGAAAAAACTGTTGATGTGGTTTTTTTCTAAATTCATATTTATTCAAAAATCTACAAAAATTAATCTAAAAAAATTAACAAAAAATCGGGAGGCAAATGTCTGCATACAAAAGGTAATCGCTTTGGTTCTCTCAAGCAAAGCAAACATTCACTGCAAAGTACCGTTATTCGAAAATTTCTTTCATACATAAATATCACCGCTACCAGTGTGAGAGGAAAATTAATTTACTAAATCCAAGTTTAATTTAAAAAACAAAGGTGCCGTCAAGCCTTGCGCAATGAAAAATTGGTTGAAACTAAAACTGACGACCTTCGAGAGACTGCAGGCAAATATAAACTTCGGGATGCATATAAACAGGGCTGGAAACTTAATTAAAAAGGCAATAAATATTTGCAGTCCATGAAAAGCTAAAAGCGCAAACCATAATGACCTTAGTAAATATGCAAATATTTATTAAAAAAAAAAAAACTGTTAAACGAATTATATAAGCGCGCAGGCCCATGTATTGACTTCAACCAAATAACTAACTGGTCACTTGCATAACTCCACTTGGCTAGTGCAAATCTGCATGCATACATGTATACACATAAACATATACATATACGTACATATATACATATACACAGACATCCATACACACTCATCTCATTCAAATTTACGAACTCCCTGCCTTCGGACGATTCACTTGTCGGCGCCGTTACGGTGGTCATTAACATTCGTGATAAGAGGTTGCGCCTGTGCTGAGTGATTGACTGCGCAACAAATGGCCACCGCAAACTCGGCAAAACAAAACAAAAAGTCAATGCCTTTCAGCAGAAAAAATATGCTAACGCATAATGTCAAAATGTACTTGATGCGTCGCTCAGCATACCCTCTAGCGAGAAGTTGAGCTAGCGTGGCAGTTCATTAAGGTGTAACCTTCTAAGAAGGTTACCTACCCTATCTTTCGGTAAACCACCCTCATCCTTTTAGCAAATTCGGTCACCTAGTCTAAAGAATTCATACCTGCACCGTCCACATAGTCCCAGTATTCATTAGGGCATTCACGTAGAAGCCGTTAAATAGAGTCTAACCTTCCGCGCATGTCTTTAAATCCTACAGAAATCTATATACATACATGTACGTGGCTCCGAATTCGATTGTAGAGGCTTAGTGATTTTCTAGTATTCCCCTAAATAGCTGCATTTTCGTTCTTCAAAAACTTACTATGTCATTTTTCTTTCCCCCTCGAGTACGACAAAAAGTGTAATTATTCCCGCCATTTTCCTGCTTTTTAGGACTTTGGCCTATCCATCAATCCCTTTTTCCAATACTTTCCTTACCTTCGAACTGATCTAAAGTTTTTAATAGCATTTGTACAATCAGCAGTTCTGTTCACGACAAATATGTTAATAAAAAAAATTGTTGATACATATCTAAACCTTCCAGATTTTGTGGCTCGCATATGAGAAACTCTAACAAAGTAGGGGAAATCGAGAGAATAAAGGGACATATCATTTTGAGGGGAAGCTGATAGTTTACTCTAAATATGGCAGTAAGACAGAATTTCACTGCTGGATAATATTTACTGGAAAAGTAGCTGAACAAACCAAAAACAAATCAACTGATCTGCAAATCAGACACGATATAGAGGCCACCATCAGCGAAGTTAAAAGAATTGTGATTTGCTGACGTAACAGCAGGTGTAACAGCAGTTTGTTTGCAACATAAATAAACAAAAACTCAGATTGTGTTGGTGGCATAAGAAAAAGCAACACAGCCATTGCTCATTTTACTACGTTTCCATATGGACAACGACTGGGTGGAAGAGGGTAAAAATACGTGTGAAGCATGATGAAAATATTTTTAGAGGTATGCTACGTAGCAAACCGTTATTCTGCTCTGAAAGAATATGACAGAATCAGCTGATGGGCTGACGTCACTTAGCTCACGAAGCGATTTGTTTATGAAAAAACTGAGATTGCGTTCGTGATATACGAAACAAATCAACCAATGACAACAAACAATGACTATTTGGACGAGTGTGTGAATACATGTGAAATAATCGTACAGATCTCGGTTGCAGAATCTCCCAAGTTATATGACAGCCAAATTACGCCTCAGAATTTTTTTCACCATAGGTAAATAGTAAATCTGGTAACATATCCTCCTTGCGTGTGACGTGAGCGGGCACAATTGTGCTGTCATGTCTCCTATGACGTAGCGCCAAAGTTACGCTGACAATTTTGCTCCGGCTGACCAACTCTTAAACATTTAGTATTAATAGCAAGTATTTGATGCATTGATTAATCCTATGTGATAGTAAATATTTCAAAGTTTTATAGCAAAACCAGTGCTCAAATCGATTAAGCATTTTCATACATTTTTGCTAGACACGACTTTTTTGTATGTTTATGTCCTTCCCAGAAAGATTATGAAATTGGAGCATTATGTTCATACTTATTAGCGTATATGCTTATTTTGGGACCTTGGTAATGGTTGTACGGGTTAGGCTAGGCCTTTATGCACTGCGACCAGGGTGATTTATTGTGCACCCCTAATTGTTTCATTTTAATTATTTAGTATTGCGAGGAAACGAACCAGCACCTTAGCAGGGAGCATTTGTAAGTCTTCATCCTCTAGTAGGCGCGATCCCAGGATTTTGTGTTTCCTGTGACCTAATGCTTCAGAATTGGTGATTAAGTGTTCAAAGGGCTCCTCTTAATCACAGCAGAACCTGCATACACTAGTGGTAGATAGTCCTATTGCATTGAAATGTTTATTGCAGTGTCCTGTTAGTGCTCCACAAAGTAATCTAAGGCCCTTTTTATCTATGGTTAGAGCAGATTTTGCTATGTTGGTATAAATGTTCAAGAACTTTTTGGAGTGAATAAGACCGTTTGTGCCGCTTCAGTACTCCTTGGCCTTTATTTGGGCCCATTTTTTGGTTTCCTGTTTTGGGTTATTTTTGTTGAAGCCGAAAAATGGGGTTGCTCCAATGAATGGCCCTTCCGCTTGGCATAAAACTCTGCCTTCTCGTTTCCTTCGTAACCCTTACGTCCTGGTATTCAAATCAGAGGGACCTGATTAAGTGTCGCCAGTTTATTGAGTACATTGTTACACTCTATAAGGAGGTTTAAATTGAGTGTAAAGCTATTTAAGGCTCAGTCCTGCCTATTTTTCGAACCCTCTTTTGAATACTACTTTTACTGCTTCCATTATAACGAAAAGCTTCGCTTGTAAAATTATGGTATCTGTACTCAATGTTAAAGATTTGTGTGCTCTAAGTGCCAGTATTACAGCTCCAGAGATTTGGTTCCATCTGTATACCATTTGGAGAATATGTTGTTTAGATATATCAGGAACAGTTAATGAGAAAGGTTGTCAAATCTTGTTGCTTTTGCTTAGATGGTCTTAGATACCCAAAAACCTCTAATGGCGAACTGAACGTTGAATTTGCGATCAAAGTCGGTTTCCGAGACGTATTACCTACACTTTATGCGTCCAATACCTGGTTTATTGAAAATATTAAATAAGCTTGTCTTTTGTTCCTTAGTAGTTTACCGTCTTAAAATAAATAAAACAGAATGAATATTCTTTATTATTTAATATTTTTTAGTTTTTTATAAAGATTTTATAATTTTTACATTTTTACAGTTTGTCGTGTAAAATGAAGGTAATCGAACAAGTCTTGGTGATAGATTTTTCAAATAAATGCCAATTTGGAGAAAGAAGTCATTACAGTTTATCATTTAATCCCAATTGCAGAAGCTATGGAGACTTTTCAGGGGCGTAGACTGTTGAGCACTTTCTATGTAAATGTCCGGGCTTGGCAGCTGGGCGATTAAGATCACTAGGAGATCTATAATCGACAGCCGGGGCAGTGCTCCAACCTAAATCCCATCAATCTTCACCATTATATCATACCTATCAACAGCTCTGACTGGCTGTAGATATGTGCCTGTTGGAGGTCACATAATGGTATCAAAACGTCATTTTAGTTCTACTTGGAAAGTGCCAGACTGGTACTTCAACCATTTCACCTACCTACGTAGACTTTCCTGCAGGGTATTTACAATATTGCATATCTTCACAAAAATGAGTATTTTTTCTTTTTTTACATGGATATGTGTGCGGATATGCGTACTTATCGGCTATTGCAACCGCATTTTGTCGAATTGTTGGCATTTACATTCATTTTATGTTTGTTACCGGCAATACTGTAACCGAAAATTTTTAACCAAGAGATGTTGTCAGTTCTTATAACCGCAACTGTAAGGCACTGATAACGCCGGGTGTGGTGAAAATATTGCTTCATGCAACATTAGCAAGATGGAGCCAAAATGCGGTTTTTGCATATTTAAGGGATAACTGCACTTATTGATACTTTTTTATGCAATTTATGCGAACCCAGAAATGAAAACAATTTTATAAATAAACTCTCTGTTAAGAATTGCGCGAGGAATATAAAAATAATTTAAAAGCTGTTAGAGTTTTTATTTGATAATCAGGTAGGGTTTCTGCTTCAGTAACAAATTTTAATCAGGAGCGATAGATAGGTCGTTAGCCTAATGACTTAAACTTCCAAGACAAGAAATTAGGACTGTGAATCAGTGTCGGGAAAACTAAGTCCATGGAAACCATCGAAAATGTCAACAACTTCACCTATCTAGGAAGCCAAGTCACATTGAATGGTCGAGCTAAAGATGTCAGAACCAAAAAAGCCGGAGCCTTTGCAAGCATCAAAAGGATCTGGTTTTCCAACGCGCACGAAGCTAAGAATTTTTAATTTGAGTATTAAATCCGTCCTACTAAAAGATGAGAAACCTCGGTAGTCCCTATATCTGCAAAGCCGAAAGTGCAAGCATTTGTGGACCGATGTCTTAGAATCATACTCCGTATCTGGTGGCCCAAGAACTGGATTTCAAACGAACAACTCCTTGATCGAAGCAGACAAAAATCAATAAGAATTGAAATACAATAGCGAAAATGGAAAAGGGATTGACCGAGCTAGCGATCGACATAAGCAGAATGACGCTGCACGTGAACCCACAAGGATCGCGCCGCAGGGGATATCCTAAAAGATCTTGTCAACGTAGCCTTAAATAGGAATTTTTGGAAATTGAAGAATCTCTCTTATGGATTCAAATTAAGACAAAAGCGGAAAATAGACAACATTGGTTTCGGCACTATGCGCCCAAAGCCGACGCGAGAACAACTAATAATAATAAAAATAGTCAGGAAGTAGCCATTAAGGCGGTGTTTTTGATTTCTCAATGAATTTTTTGTTCAAACTTCACTTAGGCACTTCCGATGATACACCATTTTTCTCAGGAAAACACTTATTGGCAATTTTCTGCTCGAAACTGTTCATCATTTCAACGACAAGTGCATACAATAATTTTCGGCTCGTAAGGTCATAAAGGATCTGCACATACAAATATATTTATGTGTGTATGTGTATATTTAAATTTAGTGTATTTATGTATTCATGCTGGTGCTTAAGCAGACTCATAAATTATGGGAATTCATATGTGCGTCGTAGATTTGGGTTTATGGACAAATATTCTATTCAATTTTAAGTTTCCTTCTACGTATTCGAATTTTTATGAGGATTTAATGCCCATTTTTGAAATTGTCTACCAGCTGAACTACCGCTCACACAATTCCATTTATGAGTATTGATTGTATTCATATGTAAATATGAGTAAACAACTTTTGTATGTGGGACAATGACAACAAAGCCTTCATGTTGCCGCAGGGTATAATTAGTATGTGATTTATATACATACATATGTACATACATGTGTGCACTTCACATACCAATGTAAGTTAATTAATTTGATAAATATTCGGACAGACTTGCACTGATACGTCATGCGGCAAAAGAAAATACCAGCTGGTTACATGGTCTTCGTCATCCTTTTATGTATGTATATATGTATGTATGTATGTATAAATATATATGATAAAACTCGTCCAGCCTTTACTCATCCGAAAGAGTGATAATCAGGCAGTCTTCTGTTGGAACTCAAATAACAGAGAAGTTGTTCTTTTCTATAGTTAAAATAATAGTTCAAAGCCATGGCAAGCCTATAATGTAATTCACTTTATCGAAAGTCCTTTCTCCCGACACCACTTTTGCGTAATATCGAAAGCTTGTTGCATGCGATCGATTGTAGTAGAGTCAAATTTGCCTCTAACCATGATAACTAGATCGGCAGCAAAGCCCTGAACTTCGTAACCGAGATCATCGAGAGTTTGTAGAAGCTCATCAATGATCAGTGGCCAAAGGAGCGGTGATAAAACGCCTCCTTGGGGGCATCCTTTGGTTGACTTAACATATAATCCTTTTAGCCCAGATTCAAAGATTGTTGTTCTATTCCTCAGCTTATTGAGAACCCACGTTGTGATTAGTATATCTATTTACTTCCTAACCAAACCTTCGGCAATAGAGCTGAAAGAAGCATTGTTGATGTACAGAGGGCAATTTCCTTACCAGCCAACGCCTTTTCAATCTTGGTCGTAAGGCTATGTATGGCAGTATGTCTTGCCTGGCTGGTAGACGTATTGTTCTACATGGAGAGGCTGAGATCAGCGTCTCTAATGTATTGATCTATTATTTTTCCATAACTTTGAGCAAGAAAGAAGTTGGGGTTATGGGTCGAACGGCTTTTGGCGTGTGGTCCACCTTTTTACCTGCTGTCTGAATGAAAGCTACCCTGGCTTTACTCCAATTTTTAGGCACTATACCTAATTCCAGGCTTATCCTGAAAATATTTGTCGAAACCGATGCTAACACATTCACGTCGCGCTGTAGTAGATACGGCTGTATATTACCAACACCTGATGATTTAAATGGACTGAAGGTGGATATCGCCCATTTAGTTTTGATCACTGTAAAATTTGCACGGCCAAGGGAGAGTTCCCTTCGTGTAGACATTAAGAACCAGATGTCCCCAGTGTCTTCACTGTCCTCACCCACACTGACACAGTCCTGAAAGTGAGTGTCCAGCAAAAGCTATCCCGTTTTCTCCGGGATCTCCGTAAAACCTCCATTAGCCTTCTTGAGAGTAGAAAGGCCATTTGATGGATCTTTGCTGAGTGACTTTTGAAGTCTAGTAACCGCTGGTAGGGCTAAAGTGCATAACTTTAATACAAGAATTTCCAATAGTGACGAGTGAAGGGAAAATTACTTCACTCCACCTATCCGTTTAATCGTTTACTCAGATATTGACGCTAAAGTGGTATCATGGGAAAATCCATACCTGAATCTCTATTTACCTGTAATCTCAATTTCACTGTAACGTCTTAAAAGCTGAGATTTCGGCGACTAAGTGGGTTATAGAGGAATAAAACCTATGGGAGCTGATTTTTAATCCTATAGCTAAGCTGCAATTAGAGTCCTGTAGTGCAATTCACTAACTTTAAACAACGATTGCGCTATTCACAAACTTAAGTTAACTAACACTAAACAGCTGCTTATTTACATTGACGGAAAGCGGCATTTCTGTCAAAGAAATATCAAATGAGCGAATACCTTAAAGAATAGCATAGGAAACCTCACCTTTGAGCAAAACACGAAACGGTTGATTGTATCTGTTACACCATTTTAAGGTGCCGTCCCGGACCACTGGCTCATGGATATTCCCAATTGCCCATTGATAAAAAAATCGCAATGCAAGTAGAACGTATTAACATGAAAGAAAAATGTAGAATTGAAAAGGTTTGAAGATGACAAATTCACCAGTTTTTCAGTCGAAATCATTGTTGTTCTGGAACCTCTAAGTTGACCTTCGAGCTGAGAAATAAGATTCCTAACCTAATCTAGAGTTAACCGGAATAGTTTTTGGAACCCACTACTTGCTTTCTACAATCGCTGATTTCGTCTTATCAATTTTTGTTATGAAACGGGATGCCGAATAGTAAAATCGTTAAAATTGTGGTTAGGAAAAGATAACAATGAGAATATCGTTAAAATAGTTTAGTTAATTCTACTACTGGCACTCGCCGTAAAGCGACCCTTTACTGCATGAAGGGACTTAACGCTTCCACTACGGTGGAAATAGCTTTATTTAACTATCAATAAGTCATATGTACTAACGGAAAAATAATGGAAAAGTTTTATATTGTTTTTTTTTTTTTACGGAATAATATAACAACTCGTCGTAAAGTACAGAAAACAGCGGAAAAATTATTATCCGACGAGAAAATTACACATATCGAATCCATGAAAATATTTTTTTTGTCAAAAACTACTTAGGTTTTACACTGTTATCGTTTTTTTAAATAAAACTTCAATTTAGCTTTTTTACGCGCTTGCATAAAAGTGAGGTTATTTCGAAATTTCATAAATTCATATACAATTTTTTTGGAATTAACGTTTTTTATAATTGCTTTTGGCAATTTTTTATTATTTCTAAATATTTATTTGATGGATTAATATAGTTTGAAATATTTTACAATACATAGTTTGGAAATAAATAAAATTGAATCAGAACTGCAATACCATACATGCGCTCATATGCGGTAAAGGGTTAAGAAAGAGTTGAGTTATTTTTACAACTGTATTCTACAATGCTAAGAAAACTGCGCTACAAGACCCCGCTGAGCACTTTAGTCAGTGAGGTGCTTGTGATGAGAACAATGAGCAATATTTTAGTCATCATCATCATTGCTTCCCTTATCTCCCATTGGCGCATAGAGCCTCAGTTGGAGCAGCTTTCAGTCAGCAGTGAAAGCAAGCAGAAAAACGAGAGCAATATAGATAAATTTTTCACTTATGGGGAATTGCTATATGCGGAAAAGAGATATAATATCCCAAGGGCCAAGTTTTCCCATGACCAGAACAAAAATTAGTAGTTTGCTAAGCACTTCTATAATAAATTTTAATTTTAATAATAAGCTCTTATTAAGTACCAATCTATCTCTTATTAAATACCAATCTATCTGTGTATGCAGTTTCGATTTTTTCTTTTTTTAAATTAAATTCGGCACAATTTTTACATGTGAATTCACTACCTGTTTATCGGTGTACCCTGTGAAAGAGGGTTTAAATTAATGGAAGTTAGGCAAGTTACCAGTAACAATGGCCAAAAAATATTGTACGAAATAACATACTTGTATATCTCAAAATCCTAATCCGTTAACAGTAAGTTAATTTTCAACTGAATTTTCGTAGATAAATGGCCAAATGACGAGTTGTGAATATAATTAAAACTATTTCAAATTCAAATATTTAAATTTCAGCTCCGAAAATTCGGACCTAATATCGACTATAGGACATGAATTCCCCTTCAACATAAACTATTCACAGAAGGTTGTTTAAATCTGGCAAACATGGGCTGGTAGCAAGGAAAATCGCATACGTTTGCAAGCTCAACATGAAAGAAGAATGGAATTTTAGTAAAATCATACTTTGAAACCACGAATTTCGGAATAAAATATATTAGACTGGTGAATCTATGATTCAATCGAAATATTCCTATGGCAGGGTCCACGTATGGAGGAAGAAAGAAGAACCACTATCATTTAAATGCAGTAAGCTCGTATTTAAGGCGGCTGAAAAAGGGATTGTGCCACGGAAATGAGTTTTAAAGTTAAACCCAACTTATATTTATTTAATCTATTATGTCTTTTATAAAAGTCATACAATAATTTTTACTAATTTTGAAAGGCTCCGTAAGTTCAAAATTCGACAACGGAGATTATATGGTATGTTGGCATGGAATCATAAGGAAACATTCAGCGAAAAAAAAATTTTGTAATTTTTTTTGAATACCCTCCAATCAATCAGAATATGCAGTGATTCCTGGATCCCAAATAGAACTTGCAAGAATATAATGTAAAGCCCAAAAATAAACAAGACTAGCGCCATCTTTTCACTGAGTTAGTGCGTTGGAAGTTACATCGCTAGGTGACTTTCAATGAAAGTTTGGTGACATCCGGTTTAGTGGAAGCCAAGTTTTTGCGTCCAAAGTTATGCATGTTTGTGTCATTGGTAAAAAATGAGTTTCGAACAAAGATCTAATATCAAATTTTGTTTTAAAAACGGTAAAACGATTACCGAAGCATTTAAATTGATGAAAAAAGTTTATCGCGATGATTGTCTATCTCGTGCCAGAGTTCATGAGTAGTTTACACTACAACTCTTTCGATAGAACTCTTTCTGCTCTACAAAACTATGTTAATTGTATTTTTAAGTTATTCAATTTTTTAGTTTCTTAGAGTTTTGAGGCCTAGAAATGGAATATCCAGGAAGCAAAAAACAACATTTTCGACGCTTGTTCTTCTTTGCTTTTCATCATGGTCAAAAAGCTACCGAAGCAGTCCGGGACATATGCGACGTGTATGGAGACGGTGTCATAGGCGAGTTCAAAAATGACGACTTTGACGTCGATGCCACGTCCCGCAGCGCTAAGCCTTCTGAACTCGTTGGAGAACGTTTCAAATCACTTTAGAAGAAGAATGGTCGTCAAACCAGTCGTGAATTGGTGGAAAAAATGAGCTGCGATCGTAAAAAAATTCTCCATCACGTTCATCCAATGGGATTTACCAAAAATTGGGAGCGTGGGTGTCTCACGAGCTCAACGAAAAAAAAAAAGAATGTCGCCTTCAAATTTTTTCTTAACATCTCGGTCATAAACAGTGTTTTTTGTACCGAACCGTTACGGGAGATATTGGTGCCTATGCATCAGCATGAAGCAGAGAAAGTGGTGGGTGGCTCCAGGAGATTTGCCAAAGCCGAGAATGAAGCCGGATCTTCATCCAAAAAAGATTTTGATATGTGTTTGGTGGGACTGGAAGGGCATGGTGCATTGGAAATGCTCGAAAAGAATGTCACTGTCAACAAGGAGTTCTACATTTCCCAGCTATACCGCGTGAATGAGGCTATTCACCTGAATAGATCTGATCGCATAGTCAAGCCATACTCCTTCCCGACAACGCAAGGCCCCATATTGTACAAGTCGTCAAAGCCGCACTCCATGAGCTCGAATGGGAGTTTGAGTCCTTCAGCATCCGTCGTATTCTCCGAACCATGCACCGACCGATTACCAATTTTTCCGTTCCCTGTCAAACCATATGAAGGACCTTCGATAACGAGGAGGTCCTTAAAACCTGGCTCAAAAAATGAATAACTTAATCACATCATTACTTTTTATTTTTATACAAGGTTGCGCAAAAGTAACCTTGCGATGCTTTTTGGCTGTAATTAAAAAAATGAGAAACTTTGATTCTTCTTGTGGATTATTTTTATTTGGTCTTTTAATTTTTTTTACATCAAGTAGAGAATATGATGTCATGTAAATGGCCGCCGCCACAGTTGATTGCCATTTGAGCCCTTTTTATGGCATTTTCCATCACTTTGGCCAAAACTTCCGCCGATAGGTCCTCACATTCTTGACGGATATTATCTTTAAGAGCTGCAAGAGTCTGAGGCTTGTTGACATAAGCCCGCGATTTCAAAAAGCTCCACAAAAAGAAGTCTGGAGCGGTCAAATCAGGTGATCTTGCTGGCCAGTACAAATCGCCAAAACGGGAAATTAGGCGCCCGGGAAATGCATCATTCAGCATATCGGTTGAGGCACGTGTAATGTGTGCCGTTGAGGAACCACATGTTTTCCAATCCCAATTCATCAAGTTGCGGCAAAAGCGCTCACCATTCACAGTAACCGTTTGGCCCGCGACGTCTTCGTAGAAAAAAGGTCCGATGACTCCTCCAGCGAAAACAGCACACCATACAGTGACTTTGAGCGGGTGTAATGGCTCTCCGTGGGTTACACGCGGATTTTCAGTGCCCCAGAAGCGTAAATTTTGCTTATTTACGTACCCGCTAAGATGGAAATGGGCCTCATCACTCATGATTATTTTTGATGAAAAATCTTCTTCCTCTTGGTGGTGATTAAAGATGGCTTGATCATATGGTAGACGCGATTGGCGGTCAGCAGCTAACAGCTGATGCACCGTCTGGACTTTGTACGGAAACATCTTCCAAACTTGTACATAGCAAAATTCGCTGTAAAGACCGTCGACTGATACCCATTTGCGTGGCACGTCGTCTGGTCGATGTCGACGGCGCTTCCATGACATCCTCGGCTACAGCAGCAATATTCTCTGCAGAACGGCTACTCCGGGGTCTGTCACGCCTGGTAGCATCTCGCGTTGTGCCAGTCTCTTCGAGGCGAGCGGCTAAACGTCGCAGTGTTTCACCAGTAGTCGTTGGACGGCGAGGAAATCTGCGACGAAATTCCCGTTGTGCCAAAGTCACCGACCGATTATTGGTCAAATAAATAGTCAGCAACATTCCGCGTTCTGGAGCAGTGTAGCGTAACATTGTTTATTAACGTGTATTTCGCATGTGTTTACTACACAAATGTCAAAACAGAACTGACATTAGGGGCCAATCGCAAAATTTATAGCATTTTCTGATGGGAGGATTACTTTAGCCCCACCTGTTATATCGCCCTAGCGCAATCTAGTGCGCCCGTTTCTTATTTTTCAGGAGTTAGCAATTATTTCAAATATAAACGAAATGGGATGAGAAATACAAATTTTTGGAATATATGGGCCCGAACACCACCCATCAGTACCTTTCGTTTTAAGTGGTTAATATAAATTCCGAATACATATGAACCGTCTTCCATCCGTGCCAACCATCGCTTCCAAAAAAAACTCGTATAGGAAAGATGTTCCCTAAAACTTCCTATTCCGTTCTTTTTTGTATTGAGTTTTCACCTCCTTTATAGAATAATTCATGCAGCATATGAACTGAGTCATCCATTCAAATCAACCATAAGACTTTTCGAAACAAAATTATTATCTACACAATTCTGACAGGCTAAGCATCAAGAATGCAAGAAAAAAAAAACGAATTGAAATCTTTATCATAATTTCAAGTAGAAATGATGTTTAAGTCCTTTCTTTAACTGACCTCATGCCTGCGTAGGGCCCAACACAAATTTACATTCATGCCTTCCTATGTGCATACATACATACACACATACATACATACATTCATCATAATTTCGTGATTATGCACACACACATAAGCATTTATCAATGTGGGTACGTGCATGCATTAACATACTGCCCATGTTTGCTTTTAATGGCACGTAATAATCTTGAGGCCTGACGTTTTAATCATTATTTTAGGATATGGCGCATTATAACTAAGATAAAGAAAACGATTAAATATTTTTTGGGGAATATTTAAAATTTATATCGTGACAAAATTTTGAATAGAAAACTGCATATCTGTCCATGTTAATGCATGGCATACGCAGTTTGTAGGTGTTTTTTTTTTTTCATTTACATTCATATAAATACGGATTTCGATTTACGAGGGTGGGCCAATAAGTGTCCAAGCATTAGTATGGTTGATATTGCCAATCCGAATGTAACAATTCGCTTATATCTTTTACAACAACTCACCCCAATTTGTATATGATCTACCTCATTGAATCTACCAACCTTATATTGAGAATAGGGCTCCAAAGGCTAACATTCCATTGCACACAGGCAAAAAAACGGTCGGAATCAAATTGGGATTAACACCTCGTAAAGGGTGTTTTTTTTAGAGGTTAGGTTTTCAAGTTGGCACTACTTTTTTCGTACATGGTCTTTTTGACAGCTGTCACTTGATTTATGCTCAGTTTGGTTTGCCATTTCATAATGAATAGACTTACACCTGAACAACGTTTGCAAATCGTGCAAATTTATTACGAAAATAATGGTTCGGTTCACGCGACGCATCGCGCGCTGCGTCCAATATTCGGTCGACATAATCGTCCATCAGAGTCACTAATTCGATTAACCATGGATCGGTTTCGCACCACGTTTGCTCTAGTGGATAATACGCATCCTCAGAGACGTCGTACAGTGCGCACCGAAGACGCTATTGCTGCTGTGGAGCAGAGTATCGAAGAAGACCCGAATGAGTCCATCCGCCATCGCGCGCAGCAATTGGAGATGTGCCCACCCACTTCATGGAAGATTTTGCGGAAGGATCTTGGTTTGCGGGCTTACAAAATCCAACTCGTGCAAGAATTGAAGCCGAACGACCATCAAGCGCGTCGCACGTTCGGTGAATGGGCCCAAAACGAAATGGCCACCGATCCCGATTTTCACAAGAAAATTTTGTTCAGCTATGAAGCTCACTTTTGGTTGAATGGGTATGTCAATAAGCAAAATTTTCGCATTTGGAGTGAACACAATCCACAAGCCATTGCTGAGACGCCGTTACATCCTCAAAAAGTCACTGTTTGGTGTGCTCTATGGGCAGAGGGAATCATTGGTCCATATTTCTTTAAAAATGAAGCCGGCCATAATGTTACAGTCAATGGAGAGCGCTATAGAGCCATGATTAATGGCTTTTTCGTACCTGAATTGGACGATGTTGATGTGGACGACATTTGGTTCCAACAAGACGGCGCCACATGCCATACAGCCAACGCAACAATCGATTTATTGAAGGAAACTTTTGGTGAGCGCATTATCTCGCGCCGTGGACCTGTGGCGTGGCCTCCAAGATCGTGCGATATAACACCGCTGGACTATTTCTTGTGGGGCTATGTGAAGTCGCTTGTCTACGCAGATAAGCCCGAGACGATTGACGTCTTGGAAGAGAATATTCGGCGCGTTATTGCTGACATACGGCCCCAATTGCTGCAAAAAGTGGTCGAAAATTGGGCCTCTCGGCTGGAATTTATTCGAGCCAGCCGCGGCGGCCACTTGCCCGAAACCATTTTTAAAACATAATGGCAAACCCTTATCTTTATAATAAAGCTAAATTCTTGGCCATAACATTAAATTATATACGTTTTATTTCATCTTGAAAACCTAACCTCTAAAAAAACACCCTTTATTACACACCAGTTTTGCACTTCGATAGTTCGGCTTATTTTGCTATATGGAGTACTTGTGTGAACAACTGAAAAGGCAAGATATGGTATACCAAACTGCTGAACAAAGTCCAAATAACTGCGTTTTTGTCCATTACCGGCGTTATAATGAAGCGCTCCAGGTTCTATTCAACTTGCCTGCTCTAAATCTGGTAGCAAAATACGTGGCTGCGGCTTTGGCGCTTAGACTTAATAGTAGGGCACTATGGAAGACGCCACGATTCGGCCACGCTTATATACTAACGGGTGATTTTTTAGCTTTTATCCTTTTAAACAGTTGGTTTAAACAGCTGACGCACGTTTCGTGTTTTGTTTCACTGTCAAACATCTTCAGTTTGGTCTATAATTTATCCATGAATCGTCTTACAAACGAACAACGCTTGCAAATCATTGAATTTTATTATAAAAATGCGTGCTCTGTTAAGAAAGTTTATCGCGCGCTTCTTCCATTTTATGGTCAGTTTAATCGACCCACTAAAGCGGCTATTCGAGCTATAACCGAGCTAACCGAAGATCCACTTTTTTATCGAAAAATTGTGTTCAGCGACGAAGCTCATTTTTGGATCAATGGGTACGTAAATAAGCAGAATTGTCGCTTTGGAGTGAAGATCAGCCAGAAGAATTGCAAGAGCTACCAATGTATCCAGAAAAGGACTCAGTTTGGTGCGGTTTATAGGCTGGAGGTATCATTGGACCGTACTTCTTCAAAGATGCTGCGAACCGCAACGTAACTGTGAATGGTGAGCGCTACCGTGAAATGATATCCAACCTTTTTTTGCCCAAAATGCAAGAGCTTGACTTGCATGACATGTGGTTTCAGCAAGACGGTGCCACATGCCACACAGCACGCGTAAAAATGGACTTGTTGAGAGGCGAGTTCGGTGAGCATTTTATTTCACGTTCGGGACCCTTTACCATACCTCGAGTAGTTTTAGTCGAAAAATCGACTACTCTTTCCTAAAACCCACCTTCGACAGGCTCTTCAAGACTAACATCCCGTCAAGAAGAGAGCGGCAAACTCCAATACCATGAAGAAGAGAGGAAATAAATTTTTACACGGATGGATCCAAGCTAGAAAATAAAGTAGGCCATGGAGTTTTTTGCGGTCGCCGTAGCCGAATGGGTTTGTGCGTGACTAACATTCAGAATTCAGAGAGGGAACGTAGGCTTGAATATCGGTGAAATACCAAAATGAAGAAAAACATTTTTCTAATAGGGGTTGCCCCTCGGCAGGCAATGGCAAACCTCCGAGTGTATTATATTTCTGTCATGAAAAAGCTTCTCATAAAAATATCTGCCGTTCGGAGTGGACTTGGAATTGTAGGTCCCTCCATTTGTGGAACAATATCAAAACGCACACCACAAATAGGAGGAGGAGCTCGACCAAACACCCAAAAAGGGTGTACGCGCCAATTATATTATATATATAAATATATCTATAGAGTTTTTTTCAAAAGAATTACGATTAGAATTATCTGTTCGACTTTCGGACAACTGTAGCGTATACCAGGCCGAAGTCTTAGCCATAAAGGAGGTAACCGTGTACACAATTAACACACACTCCGTAAAAAAACTATGATAAATATATTCTCGGGCAGCCAGGCGGCCATAAAATCGATGGATGCAGTTATACTAAGATCGGAGGTTGCTCATAAATGCTTGGCAGTTCTAAATGATATTAGCACCGTTTTCAAGATCAGCCTTAATGGAAAGCAGAAAATACGTGTGTTACAACCAGGCAAATTTAGCAGTAAAAAAATAGGAAAAGGTCAGGAGAATTGCTTAACTTCTCAATATGGAAAATCTCGAAGGTTGTCGCTTGTGTCACCGGTCATTGGTCGTTAGATAGACACACTTCTAGGCTGGAAGTATTTTCTCATGAATACTGCGGAAGTTGACAGAAGAAACAGTAAAACACTTCCTCTGTAATTGATCAGTCTTAGCTAGGAATAGATCATGGTTGTTAGGGAAATACTCGTTTGACTATTTTGACTCTCTTACGGAACTATCCGGTGTTGGGATAAAACCTATTCTACGCTTCATAAGAACGCCTAAATGGTTCCATGTTAAATAGTGTTCCCGTGTTAAACAGTGGTACCACAACAGACCTATGTGCTTGGTCTAATTGAGTTGGCTATTCTAAACCGACTGCAACAAAAACCTAACCGCATACTATTGTTGTGACAACCATTTCGAACAGACACAAAAATGTGAAAAAGTAAATTTCGTGCGCTCGCTATTTTTCGCGCAAAAAAATCTCATTCAAATCAAAAAAAGTGCTAAGGCACTTTTAAAGTATCATACTAAGGGATCCTTCGCCAATGATTGGGAATACCCACCTCTGATCTTGTCAATTTTAGTGTGGTCGTATCAGCAAAAGTTACAATGCAGAAATGAACGACAAAATTCACAATATGCAATTGGACAATCAGCTCGAACTTTAAGACGCTAAAGACATATCATGTGGGTCAGCAATTTCAGTTGTGCAAAATATTTGGATATAAAAGCAACCTTCACGATGGGCATCGAGTTTGCACACAATTGACAGCAAAGGTAATCATTTGGCAACTTCAAAGGAGTGTGATGAAGCTCAATCGGAAGCTGAAGGAGGTTTTTCACAGTGAAAGAAACTTACATTTATCAAAACACAACAGAAACCAAGAAACAATCGAGGAAGTGTACCTCGCGTAGTAAGTCGAAGTGGAAGAAAATCAACGTGGGTCCGTTGGCAGACAAGACGACGTGCTCTGCAATTTACGAGGATTGCATGGAATAGGATAAAATAATATCTCGCGCAAGTTATATGCAGAGTTATTAGATATCCGACACCAATTTGTAGGAAGACGAATGACTTTTCGGAATGAAAAAAATGCTATTTCGCTATCGTCAAGGCAAAATTGTTTCAAATAGGTTAGGAATTGCTACCTCATCGACTAACTTTTTCGACTTTCCGATGAAGACATGGCTCGTCGGTTCGAGTTTTCGAATGAAATATCGTTGAAATTAAATTGAAATCGTTAAAATAAACATCATTTTGAAAGCCGTAAAAATATATTTGGAGAGCATTAAAACATTAGATGCACGGTAGAGGAAGTGTATAGAGCTAAAACGGAAACTGCGTTCAAAAATAAAACATTGTTTTGTTGCTTTCAAAAGATGCACCTAGATGTAGTTTTAAAATAAAACGTAAAAATTAAAATTATTTCAGATTTAGCTACTTTTTTTCAAAATACTGCTCTTAACAATTACTCGTATATGTGAAAATTTACATAATTTAAATGTCCGCCATAAACCAAACAGTCGATTCCTGAATGCCTAATTGTTGAGATCGTCAAAATATCGGTGTTGAAGGTTGTTCACTAACGCTTTGCGCCACAGCAGCAATAATGTTCAATTTTTGGTCTGCTAGTCCTTTTTCTATTCTCAAAAGAACCCGTTTCTTGAAATTTTTTCGCCAGCCTTTGAATTACCGACTCAATTGGACGATTATTTCCACCAGAAAAATTACGAATTTTGCGATATGTTGCTCCTAAAGATCAACCATTTTCATAATAAGCTTCAATAATTTTAACGCGTTGTCCTATCGCGTAAAATTGTGCACCGGTCTACTTAACAAATGCCCTGAAGGTACTGTCTAGGAAATATTCACTACTAACATCTAGACCCTTTACATATATGTATGTAGGACTTCAATATATTATAATGCAAACAGTAAAGAACTTTTTATTTAAGAAGTACATATTTTTTTTATAAACCTTTACGAAACGGGTATCGATTCCTGGAATATGTTTCAACTTGCTTTATGAATATATTGTATAAAAGCCAGTATAAAAGGAATTTCTTTTCGGACATAGGTAGTCACAGTTACCTAAAAGATGTTCAATGTTCTATCTGACCAAATCTGAATTAAAGATTTATTGTTCAATGGCTGGGCCAAATAATTTTGTACTTAAAACGTTGGTAGTTGACGTCCTCCTTATTTCGTATGGAGTCGGATTTTTAACATTTAAAACCAAAATTGGAAGATTAATTTTGTGCCACCTTGTATATAGCCTTAAAATGTGCAGAGTTGCACAACAGTTATCATAACTTGTAAGGAACCTATTTGATGGCTTAGACTCGTGTTTAGAATGTCCACGAAGAGAAAAACTCAAAAGGCAGTTGAATTGCGCCCTGCTGGAGGCCGAAGAAGAGGACGCCCCAAAAAGAGATGGCTCGAAGACGTTGAAGATGACCTTGCAAAGCTGAACATGGGGCTGTGGAAGGAAGTAGTCTTATATAGAGAAGGTGGCGATTGGTTGTGAATGAAGCAATGGTTAACCAAGGATTGTGATGCTAAGAAGAAAAAGAAGACGAATCTATTTCATAAAAACCGACACCTTGGTAATACTTCTCATAACAGTTCCGCGTAGAAAACGTGGTTTAGTAAGTAGGTCTTTAGGTAGGCATAAAGAGCAAGGCTCATGAAAGTTATCTATCCACGAAATACTTGAGTCAAGACAGCATTTTTAAGCTACTCCCATTGAACCCGATTAAAACTGAAATTAGCTGAAATTGGATGGTGAAAACAGAAAAAATACACGGAAAAGTAGGTTTTTTATGGAGAGCCTTTTTCATAATAGAAATGTACTCGAAGGTTTCCCAATGCGTGCCGAAAGACGACCCCTACTTGAAAAAAAAAGTTCTATGATTCAATGTTTCATGTCCACTGTGGGTTTTGACTCCAGGAGTTTATCGGCTAGTAAAAAGTAACGCACAAACCAAACGGCTACTGCGGTCGAGTTCTACAAGGAGGCGCGGAATTAATCACCCACTCGAAGATTTATAATTTTTGCAAATGGCGCCGTACGTCAGTCATATTTGAACTATAGGCAGCTGGAGTATACAAACAGACAAGCAATGGAGCGCGTAAAGCTCAAAAGATCATTCAAATTCCTTTTTGTTTTGTTTCATTTAGTAAAAAAGTTGTTCTAAAACAAAATTGGATAGTACCTATTATTAGCGAAAAGAAATAAAGTGCATTTGAATTTGTGTTCTTATTCTGAATGAGATCATTTTCTTTTAGTCAATTCTGTTTGGTTATGAGTTGAAAAGGTTTTGGTTCCGAAGCTCCTAAATACGGAGTATAACATTTCAGGATTTTTATTTCGTATCCTGCTTGAGGTTTTTGCCAAATGGAATTATCATAAAAGACGATTATGTACCCTTAACTTTGAAGAAATATTACAAGTATTCAGTTAGTTCACCAGACATCTTGAGGGACCTGGGCTTCGCCGATGACATCTACCTCCTCTCTCGCAAACTCTCTAACATACAAGCGAAGGCGGACAAACTAGTTGCGCTGGCACCCACTGTCGGACTAGACGGCACCATCGCCAAGACCAAGGCATGAGAGTTAACCACAATAACGCAAGGCAGATATTGGTTGACGGATGTCCGGTGGAATCTGTCGAAAGCTTCTGCTACCTCGGCTGCAACATCACGGCAGATGAAGATGTCAACTGCAGGCTAAACAAAGTAAGAGCGACATTCGGGCGAATCCATACAGTATGAGGGAGTTCGCAAATCTCCAGGCGCACTAAATTACGAATATTCGGTTGATGCGTAAAGGCAGTATTGTTGCACGGAAGCGAAACATGGCTGGTATCTAACAGCATCACACAGAGGTTACAATCCTTCATCAACAAATGCCTCCGCATCATCTACAGAATATTCTGACCAAACTCCATCATTAACGACGCACTGTGGAGATTAACGAACGAGGAATCCATCCTTAGGCATCTCAAACGCAGAAAGTGGCGATGGATAGGTCACACATTGAGGAACCCACCAGATAGCATCAGGAGAATGGCACTGGACTGGAAGCCGCAATGGAGCCGAGGTCGCGGTCGACCAAAAAACACTTGGAGAAGGTCGATGCTGGGCGAACTAGCAGATGCCGACATCTCATGGGATGGTGCAAAAACAGCAGCACAGAATCGTATACGAGGAAGAGTCTAGTCGAGGTTCTATGCTCCCGAGAAGAGTGAACAAGGCAAAACAAATTCATACTCATATTTTTTCAAGTTCAACATTTATTCACTTCCATCAAGCTTCAAGAAAACGTTGCATTATCTTGTCGCTCCATCCTTGACCAGTTTCGAATACAAACATAAAAAAGCTATTAAGTATTCATACATTACAGACGTAGGTATGTATTCATGTACCAACCAACCAGCCAAACAGCAAACAGAAGGCAACGCAAAGCAAAGCAAAAAAAAAAATCAAAAATCGCGTTAATATCCCGCAATTGTGACAATTAGTTCATGCAAATAAACAGACATTTAGCAAAGTTTAACCCTCGCACGTCTGCGATTATCGCACAATTAGACGGTTGCGATTTATGTAGGTGGATTTGCGTACTTACTTATTTATACTATAAGTACATATCTACATACTGGCATGTGAGCTTATGCAGATTCGCGGTGGCATTAATTGAACCAGATACATCTACCAGGGTAAAGACTAAAGCAAATGCCGTAATTACAGACACATAACGCGACAATTATTGCATGAAGTGTTGTAAATAATAGTCGCAGGTACGCTAGTACGCAGCAGCGTGGCACATACATACACACATATGCACACATATGAATATTTATAAGTATTCACAAGCGTTTGTAGTTCATCGATTGCATCCGAAAGCGTGTAAACACGGCAGCAGCACTTCAACGCTAGTGGTTTAGTGAATCGCAACTGCCTGACAGAGAGAGTGTAAGTGATGACACAATCATAATTGCGTTCGTTTAACTTTAAATAAGTTTCTCATAAAAATATATTTCCCACTCGTATAAGCTTATGAAAAATGTATACATTAGACCGGGACGACAGCGACGAGGCACGATCCAAGAGGGGACATAAAATATCAAACAGTTTTTTTAACTGCTATCACTTCTCATTGTAAAACTTTTGTGGTTTCTCGGCGAAAAACTGCGACGAGTAATTTTCACAAGCTTCTCTTGAAGCCAACTTTACTCCATTGAGGCAGTTCTGCATTGACCGAAACAAATGGTAGTCCGATGGTGCAAGGTCAGGGCTATATGGTGGATGCATCAAAACTTCCCAGCCAAGCTCTCCCAGTTTTTGCCGAGTCATCAAAGATGTGTGTGGCCTAGCGTTGTCCTGATGAAAGACGACGCCCTTTCTGCTGATCAGTTCTGGCCGTTTTTTTTCGATTGCTTGCTTCAATCTCATCAGTTGTTGACAGAAAAAAAAAGTAGAATCAATCGTTCGAGCAGGCTGGAGCAGCTCATAGTGGATGATTCCTTTCCAAACCCCCCAAACACACAGCATAACCTTTCGAGGCGTCAATCCTGGCTTTGCGACCATTTGTTCAGCTCACCACCCTAGCACCATGATCTTTTTCGCACATTATTGTCGTATTTGATCCACTTTTCGTCTTCTGTTACCATTCGCTTCAGAAATGGTTCGATTTCATTTCGTTTCAGCAAAGAATCGCAGATGTTAATTCTGTCCATTAAATTTTTCACAGACACTTCATGGGGTACTAAACATCGAGCTTCTTTTTGTAACCAGCCTTTTTTAAATGGTTCAAACCCGTTTGATGATGAATATTTAGTGCCTTGGCGATGTCATGGCAGCTTATGTGACGGTCCTGGTCAATATTTTCCATAATTTTATCGACTTTTTCGACGATAGGTCGACCGGAGCGAGGTGCATCTTTCACATCGAAATTCCCAGAACGGAAGCGATCGAACCATTGTTGTGCTACACGAACTGATACAGCATCGTCTCCGTAAACTTCACAAATTTCATTGGTGGCTTGCGTGGCATTCTTCCCTTTTTTATACAAAAATTTCAAAATATAGCGAATTTCTTCATTATTTTCACTCATTTTTGAACAGCTATAATTTTTTTTTCAACTTCTCCGAATTTAATTTTGTTTTGGTTAAATGAAGCTTAAAATGTCACCTTTCTAACACCATATGATATACACAATGCGATTGGTAGCACTGGAGATAGATGACTCCAACGACATCTGTTGACAAAATACGAAAAGACTTTTTCGACTACCCAATATTATTTTGATTTGTTACAGAGAAAGTATTTTTTACGCCCCAGAAAGGTCCAAATTGAAAAAAAATGAGAGATAATTAAAGTCAACGCGAAAAATCTTAAAACGACGAAAATTTCTGCAAGGAACATTCAACTGTATTATTTCTAGAAGATCCGGGCAGTCGATTTCGCCATTAAGGGCCAGACCAAAGATGAATGATATTGCCTGAAGAGTCCCTCTGGCACTTAATGGGAAAAGATTAATCAATCCACAGCAAGATTCATATGATGGTTTCGGGTCTGAGAAATATAGTGAATGTAGTGCGAAATGCCCAAAAATTGATGATAAAATTGAGCCTTGAGTCAAAGAAAGCCCCTAAATCTGTAATCACATCACACGAAGCAAGATTTATATAATTAATACATTCTGTCAAAAAAGTATCGGGAAGTGTTCATTTAAGAAGAGCGCGTTACATATATGTCTAAAATTTTTTTGCTAGCATGTTGGTACAACTGTCCCCCTATATTCTCGCAGAGTTTGAACGTGATCTGTTAATTAGCTGGTTTTTGGCATTCAATTATATCAGTCAACCGCAGGTGTGCTCTGCGATTTTCACGATGGATAAAGGCATCGTACAAAGAATTTATTTTAAATTTCGTGTTTTGAGCGGGATTTCGAGTGCCGAATCGTTGAAAACGTAGAAAGCCTATGGCGAGTGTGCTTTATCAGAGACACGGGTCTACAAGTGGTATAAGGCTTTTGCAGAGGCCCGGAAAGTCGTGGAAGATTTGCCCCGATCTGGTCCCCCATCAACGTCTTCAACGGATGAAATAGTCGACAAAATCAAGGGTGCTGGAAAATCATCACTTAAGTTTGAGGGAGGTACAATTCCCAACATTTTACACCATCAATTGGGCATGAGACGCGTGGCTGGTGGACTCGTTCAAAGAGAGTTTAATTCCTTTCAAAAAATTCATCGGAAGAAGGTGGCTGAAGACAATGCATCAGCAAGTGAATTCGGACCCAACGTGCATCGTAACAGGTGTTGAGACGTGGGTATATGAGTTTGACATGCAAACCAGTCCACAGGCGGCTGATTGGCGCTATCCACATGAGCCGAAACCCAAAGTCGGTCAAAAACTCGTTTTCTTTGATTATCATGTGTTGTGCACTCGGAATTCGTTCCAAATGGTTCTACGGTAAATAAAGAATATTATGTGGAAGTTATGCGACGTTTGAGAAAGAATGTGCGTAGGAAGCGGCCTAATTTGTAGAAAGAAAACTCATGGATCTTGCACCATGGTAACGCATCGTCTGACAAGGTTCATATTGTGAATCCTTTTTTGATCGAAAACTCGATAACTATCAACGAATAACCACGGTATTCACCAGATTTAGCCTCCTGTGACGATTTCCTTTTCCTAAAACTTATATTGCCACTCCGCGGACGCCACTTTGAGTCGATACAGGCCATTAAGGAGAATTCGCTGAAGGAGCTGAAGAAGATCTCTTCAAATGCATTAAGGTGCTTGCATGACTAGACTAATCGTTGGCATATGTATATTGCTTCGAATTGAGCCTATTTTTAAGGCGACAAAATAAATTTTGATGATTAAACAGGTACTTTTTTGGCAAAATGGATGATAAGCCAACGGCAGCCAGTGCTTTGGACTTAAGTGTAGCAATTATTTATAATTATTTCTCTTTAAATAAATAAGAAGCATTAAGGGTGATAAGATCTATTAAGGGTGTTTTGAAGCTTAGAAAATCTGATTTTATGATATTTTTCAATATGAAGAAATACACGTATAAGGCACCAGGGAAATTGGATATTCAGCTAAGCATATCCATCGGCTAAATCACTAGAATTTCTTAGTTCAGCATAAACTTTTAGATCATCAGCAAAGAGAAGAAGATTAGCAAAGGTAAAACTCGAACAGATATCAGTAATGAACAAAACAAATACCAGACGTCCCAAAATATTACCCTCGGGAACAGCAGAGTTGGCATAAACTGTTTCGAAGAATCCCCATCGATAACTAACTCTTTATTAAATACGATCGCATCCAATCTCGAAGAGTCGAATGAAAACCGAGAAATCCCAATTTAGTTAGTAAAACCGTATGGGAGATTTTATCGAAGGCTTCATGTATTTATATTCTTTAAAAATGGTACTGAATAGTATATAAATAAAAGCCATAATTATGGTAAGCCGTACGTAGGGAGAAATATTAAACGTCGATGTCCTATAAACTTTCGTTTTTTTACAAAATACCAGCTTCAAAACACTTATCCCAACGATTCTCACATAACTTTACACCTTCGCTGTAAGGATTTTGCACAATGCACTCTGAATTCTTATCGTATGCGACACTAATTTCCGGACACCTTTTCCATATATAATTCTTCAAGCAAAATATGGCCTATTCGTTTATTGTATCCGAAATTTTACGGATCTCCACAAACAGTTTCATGAACCAGACCTGATGTTCTGTTAATGATTCTGGTGCTGGATGTCCACCACGTGGGTTACTCTCAACACTTATACGACCACGTTTCAACTCTAAAACCCATCCATGAGAGAGATTCGTATATAAGAGCAGATTCCTTCAACACTCTCACCATATTTTTTGATAAATTTCACGATATTCAGTTCCGACCTTTGCAAAAAATTATAGTAGCCGGTCAACTTCACACGGCTTGCCAACAAAAAAGAGGTCAAATATGGAAATGAAATTTTGTGTTTGCTCAAATGAAAGCTAAAATATTTAAATCGTGTATAAATCTTGATTCCTCTACTGGTTAATGAGTGCCTCCTTCAATATTTTTCAACCAACCTGTGTGCTGACACAATCAAGAAATAGCTGTTGGTAAGAACTTGGCTGCTCTATAGTTGCACTTAAGTGTTGGAGATGCTAAGGCAAAGCGCAAAAAAGTATTTTATCAAGCTTTAGCTGGGGATGAAAATTATATCCTACATGATAATCCTAAAAGCAGGGTATTATATGGGAAGCCTGCTAGTAAACCCGGCACATCAACTCCCAAGTCATGGAGTTCAGGGAGTGAAGATGATGTTGTGTTGTTGGTGAGACCAGAAGCGAAAAACCAGTAAAACCTGATGAACAATGAAGGCTCTCATCATACCCGTCCTATCGTATGGTGCAAAATCTTAGACGTTAGAGTATTTGAGAGAAAGATTATGCGGAAGATTGTTGGACTTTTGCACGTTAGCGACATTGGGTATCGTAGACGATAGAGTAATGAGCTCTATGAGCTTTATGACGCCATAGACAGAGTCTAGCGAATAAAGATCCAGCGTGGGTTGTTGGTCGTTGGCTGGGATCTGAAAGCATTCGATGCGGTACCAGCTGGTGGTAGCAGAGGAAGAGGAAGGCCTCCTCTGCGTTGGAAAGAACAGGTGGAGAAGGACTTGGCTTCACTTTATGTTTCCAACTGGCGCCGGTTAGAATGAAAAAGAAACGACTAGTGCACTTTGTTAAACTCGACCATATCGCTTAGGCGGTTATAGTGCCAATCAAGAAGAAGAAGATTCTATAAAAACAGAACCATGGCTTAATGTGTTTGTGCGCCACTACCATTCGGAAGTGCAATTGAAAGATAAATTTTTGTCTAAAGACGGTTGCTACATGGCAGACAATGGCAAAGCTTAGAGTGTATTTCTGCGATGAGAAAGCTCACCAAAAAATTCATCTGCCGTTCGGAGGTGGCATAAAACCGTAGATGTCTTCATTTTGTGGAATACATCAAGACATCACACCACAAATTGGAGAAGGGGATCAGCCAAATACCCAAAAATATTAATTGAATGAAAAGTAGCTTCAATAATAAGCTCATTGGTCGCGTGGAATATAAACAAAGCCTTATTTTTTTTGCATAACAATTCTCGTTTTAAAGCATTTGCGATTTGCAAAATTTCTGTTATGGAGGCCGACCCGGCCTAATGTAATTACATATACAAAAAATGAACCGCTTGTGACTTATGGCTTGTGACATGATCAAATTATGCATAGCAAGTAAATCTTAAAGACGCATGGATCAAGATGAAGCTGTTGGGGAGATGGACGTAAGCTGGACAGCCTGCAATGACACAGTGTTCCACTTAAATAATAAGCGCATAAGTTGGCATACAAAGGCGTGTATATGTATATATGTATGTAGGTGTGTGCAAAAAAATATGTAAATATGTACCAAGGCCTAAATAAAGAAAGCGCATATTGACTAGAGAGCGCCAAAGTCGGCGCGCCGGCGCAAAGACTTAAACGCTTATTGATGAAATTAAATTACTTCAATGCTACGCGTTGACAAGTATGAGCAAACTGCGTAAGCTGTCGGCAAATAAACAAATGTACAATCGAAATAACCGGCAATTAACGGAACGCGTCAAGGCGGTTGAAGCGTGTAACCGTGTTACCGAGTCACCGAGTCAGCGCACTAAGTCAGTGGACGCATCGTAAGCGCATCCTAAACAAATCGCGCTGTGACGTGCGCAGTCAAAATGCCCAACAACTGGTTATTGCATTTCAGAGGAGGTGGAGTATGTACCCCCCTTTTTTCCATGCAACCAACGCCAGAGAGCTAAAGTAAAAGCCAAGTGACAACGGCGAGCGAATTACGTTGGACAAATGGAAGCGCCACTACACGTGGTTGAGTCACAGCCGCCGTGTAACGCTAGCCGGCTCGTTGGCCGGGGCGAGCCATTCTCATTGCAAATCGATGAATGCGAACGTAAACACACATATTGGCTGAGTTTATGAATTAAATGCGCGCTTGGATGCGGGCTAAAGCGGGCGAAATGAAGGTAATGCACGTAATGAGCACAGTAAATGTCTCTATGAGTGCCGTACATGAAGCAGCAGCGGAGAGAAGCGCTTCACATCAGCTGGAGTACATGGAATACCCCTGTGGCTGTGGTGATACGGCGATCGAGGCACCAAGCCAGTCAGTCTATAGACAGCAGTGCGCGCACGACAATCGTTCAGGCAACGCGACTCTGCCAACTTTTGTTTCAATGCGATCCCGGAATTCATACATGTTACCGATTTGGAGGTTTCACCTTTTCCTGCGAGCGAAAAAAGTTACAAACCGCCAATGAAAGTGCAAAATCAAAAAGCAAAAATTAAAACAAAACTCTACACAAGTAGAAGAAAGTCAATAAGTAGCAAAAAACGTGAAAAGTGAAAAGTAATAATAGCAGTCAACTCGTCCAGTACTCATACAAACATACGTACATACAAATGTTCATATAACCTGCTGTGAGATCGAAGATTGAAGTACCATTTAGTGTTGACACTTAACCCCAACGCTAAACTTTTATTTTGTTTTTATTTCACATGCGAAGTGAAGCCACTTTTGACTTTTATAGCGATTGTGATAGAAATAAAATATTTGTGAAACTTATTGCTGATACTTCCTTGCGCCCCATAGCCGACACACTAAGCAGCGCGGCGGTAGCTGCAACAAAAGCTGCTGTTAGCCAAGCAAAGTGTGTTGGCTGCCACCTATACAGGTAGAATTCGTTACGCGCTGCATATTAAAAAAGTCCAACATGTCATTCTGCGTCAACTTGACCACTCGCCTTAATCACACACTGAGCGCGTTTAACTAGCAACGGACATCAACGTCATCAATCGCAGCATCTTCAAAACGCGCACGCGTTATGGCAGTCACCATCTTTGGTTGCAACATCGTTGAATCGTTGTTGGTGTTGCTGCTAAGTGCATTGTGTTGCTGGCAGTTGGAGTTGCAGCTGCGAGGATCCACGTTTATGGTTGCGGCGTTTATTAACGTGCGTCAAACGCGCGATATCATCATTACAGATGCGGTAAGACTATACGCCTACAGTGTAGAAAAAAGGAATAGTGGCAAGGGGATATTTTTTTGATTTCCAAGTTTTTACTCAAACTAAAAGGAATAAAAGTGGATTTGCCAAAAATTATTGTATTGGGTATGGGAATAAATTTCCGTCCTTTCTTAGCCAAAGTTACGAATTATTTAAACAATTATGTGAAGTATGGGCCATTGGAAGCTACAACTTTACTACATCTTTCGGGCAGTATAGGGATTCCCTGAAAAAAGATTCGAGTTCTTTTGACTTGATCCATTCATTGAGCCAGTTTGTGATGCTGTTGTAAGAAGTGAACTGCTCTCCAATAAGGGCTGACTGCATTGATCGGAACAGATGGTAATCCGAAGGTTCAATGACACGGGAATACGGCGGGTACAGCAAGATTTCCCAATTCAGTCCCTCTAAATATTTCTGGACCGATTTAACAACGTGTGGCCTTGGGTGATCAAGCAGCAAAATCAGTTTGTCATGTCTACAAACCCATTCCGGCCGCTTTTCTTTGAGATCTCAATTTAAGCGCATTAGCTACAGTCGGTAACGATCGCCAGTGATGGTTTCAGATGGTTTAAGAGGTTCATAATAGATGACACTCTTCTGATCGCACCAGATGCACAACCTAACCTTAGAAGCATGAATATTTTTTTTGCTGTCGATGGATCTGGTTCACCTGGTAGGCTCCAACATTTTCGATGCTTAGGGTTATCATAATAGATCAATTTTTCATCGTGAGTGGTGATGCAATACAAAAGGCCTTTTCTTTTATGCGTTCAAGAAGTATCTCACACGTCACCAAACGCCGACGGTTGACCTGACAACATCTAACTCTGTGGACGTTTCATCAAGAGCTCGACATGCTTTTTCATTGAATACTTGTTGTAGTTTAGTATATTCGAATTTTTTCGGTGCCCCTTCGCTTGTTCGATCTTCATCACTCACTTCGAAATTGCCCCGATGAAAGCGTCGACACCACTCTCTCAGATAAAAAAGGGGCGGAAACTTATTCCCATCTCCAATATATTGAGCAATTAAATAACATTTAAATAATAACCTTTTCGTAATTTTCATTCGGAAATAAAATAAGGACCCAATTTTTATTCCAACCTGCAAATAATATTAGGTACAAATGATAAGTTATGGAGGTAATCGGCTCCAAATCAGCCGAATTTGATTTGATAACTATTTGACCGTCCACCACCGACCATTCACCCGGTCATCAGCATCCCCTTTACTGTTGTTAAAGGAGAATTGCACAACTTATTTCTCAAGAAACTCCATTTCCACATTTCTCAGATGGAACTCCATTTCTTCGTGTGGTATTTCGAAAATCCTATGGCCCTAGTACCACGCCATTCAATTTTCTAAGTTGTAGCTGTGCTTAACGTCCATTGGACAATCGGAACTCACGCAGAAAAGCTGGGTTTACCATTTAATACCCATTGCAGAAGTTGAGGAGAAGGAGACTACTGAGCACTTTTTCTGTAAATGTCCGGGCTTGGCAGCCAGATGTTTAAGGACACTTAATGATCCTTTCTTCGACAGCCTGGACAGTGCTCCAACCTAAATCCCATCCCAACAGCTCTGGTTGACTGTAGATATTTCCCCTTGGAGGTCTTAAAATGGTATCAAAACCGCGTTTTAGTGCTACTCAGGGGCTACCAGTCTGGTACTGCAACCATTTCCCCTACCCAGCTACATTTTGCTTAAGTATTGGTTGACATCAGGCGATTGTGAAGACCAGTCCAACATTTCAATTACATTTTGCTGTTTTCACTCCACACATCTTCGAGCTCTATGGATCGTTGTCCTCTTGTAAAATCCAAGGTTCGCTACTTCTTCTAAACATCTTCCCAGCTGACGGTAATAATGCTTTGGTAAATTTTATTCATCAAAACTGCTTTCAAAACTGCTTTCAAATCCAATAAACACAAATAGATGGCCAGATCGACGAAGAAGCCCCAAACAGAATCTTAACTGAATGCTTAACAGTGCCTTGAAGTTGTCGATTATGAGGAGTACACCAGGGCCGACGTATGCAGCTAAAGACAGATTCATCCGTGAATGAAAATTCGTTCTGAATTTGCCAATATGCAATATGCTCTTTATGAGGTCTTTTGCGGCAAACGTCTTTGAATCGTGTTTTTGAATATATTACCATAATTTTTCCTTTAAACTGCTGCAGCTTCACACAATGATAAGTTCGGTTTTGCCACAAACAAATCAATGATCTTCTGATCTTGCTTTGGAAGGGTATTTATTTTTTGTTTTTTTGGCCTCTTCCGGGGAAGTCGTCAACGTTTTTAACATCGTCACCATTGCTCTCATTTATTTAAAACCGTCTTCGACTTTTTCAAATATTTTGCTGCAGATACATGTGAGGGGAACCCTCATTTACTTTTTTTCAGCTAGTCAGGCGACTTTGGAAGCCTTCCTATCAACTGGAAACACCTCAAAAATGGTAAATGACTGACTGCGCCTTGAATTATTTATTGACTATGCGTGTATAGACCTAATTAATTTAATTAAAGTGAAATATGTATAAACGGCAGAACCCTCTGGATTCGTTTAATTGAACAGAAGTAAAGCGCTGGTTTCAGCATGTTTTTGTTAAAAGATATATTTAGGAAATTTCCCCACCATCAGAATAATGTTTAGGAAATTGTATGACATCACGCCCCTTTCCAACGTATAAGCTTTTATTATAATCCAAATACTTGAAAAACCAAATAATTTAAAATTGTCCCATTCGCGCATTTGTATGTATATATTCCTCTGCGAATTGAGTGCGAAATAGTTCAAGTAACAAATTGAAAGTTTCGACTTATTGAGTCAATGGAGTTAGTCAAGTGGAGGGTAAACTTCAAGCGACAAGGGCAGATTAAATCGTAGGAGTGTCGCGTGCTTACTAAATATACCCGCATACACACATGCATACACATGCAGCTACTTGGGTGTGTAATTTTTATATTCGAGTGTGCAATGGGAGCTGGTGCTGAATGCATAATTTGAAGTCATACAAATAGTTGTACATACATACATGCAAATGTACATAGCATATACAGGGTGGGCCATCAAACGTTTGAAAAGCTCCTCATAAAAATAACTGTCTTTCGAAGACGACTGGAAACTGTAGGTCCCTCCACTTGCAGGGAGGAGGAGCTCGGCCAAACACCCAAAAAAGGGTATATACACCTATTATATATTAGGACATGAAGTTTCGTTAACATTTGCGGCTCATGAAATGATTTGAACAATGTTGGAAAATATTAAAAATTTACTTGCAAAGTGGTGGTGACCCCCTTCCAAAATTGCAAGAAAATAATTTCGACTCGAAAACCATATTTTCCGACGCCCACGCACGGGCATCAGCTGTCTGCAAGTTGCCTAAATGACAGTCCAGAGTATTATTTACAAACGCGCGGAAGCATTTTGCCGAGAGTAAATGTGAAAACAGAAAATCGGTAATGAATTTCAAATGTAATAGTGTGATTGCATTATAGTAGGCTGGAAAATTCCAACGAGCGATTGTTCGCGAGCTCGAGCAACTTAAAGTAAATAAAGTTTCTGTTTATCGCACCATTACGCATCGTTACGATGTTTTTCGTAGCATCGCGAAACGTCATGGAGGTGGTCATCAAAAGACTGCAACGACACGTGAAATGGTTCAAAAAGTGAAGAAGCGACTTGAGCGAAATCCCCGACGAAGTGACAATCAAATCGCGAAAGGAGTGAAAATATCTGACCGTAGCATGCGTCGCATACTGAAAAACGATCCCAAAGTCAAGCCTTACAAGATCCAAAAGGCGCATGATCTCACACCAAAGTAACAACAAGTCACACTTCAGAGCAAGGTCCGAACTAAAAGATTCACCAGTCTCGAGGCGCTGAAGAAAGCCATTGTCGGCGAGTGGGCAAAAATATCTGCAAGTCACATTCGGGTAGCTTGCGATTCCTTTCTGGACCGTCGCAAGGCCATAGTCAAGGCAAAAGGGGGTCATATCGAGCAAAAGTAAATTTATTCTTAATTTTGTATTATTTTCACACATTTTTTACTTTGAATTGAATAAAAGTAATTTTCCAAACTAAATATATGGCCAAAATATTGTAGGGAGCCAATTAGGATAAGCCAAATAATCCAGTTATGAGCATCGATCAAATGCAGCTCCATGCAGTTGAAAATGTGTCATAGAAAAATTGGTGCCATCGTAAAGATTGTCCTCCAAAAAACCCCACATTGAAAAAACAAATCATTTCATTTCTTACTTAAAGCTATTTCCAGTTTCAAACGTAAGATGGCTCACCCTGTATGTGTGTGGCTATACGAATGGATATTATTGTTATTGGCAAAATACCCGTGGCTTTTGGAAGTTTTATGACAAACTTTACTATCGCAAGTTTATCGTCACTCATCCCTGTTGTTGCTTTTCTTTGGCTTCTATGTGTTTCTGTGTCAATGTGTGATTTTATTGCTGAGTTGTCGACACACGTGCCGGCATTTGCATTTGCCAAAATTAGACAAGCAATATGAGCAATTAAAAATATTTAACAATACTCGAAAAGTCATACCCATCACTGCACTGGGACTGAAAATAAAATGCCAAAATAAAATGTAAATCGAAATAATCGAATAAGTCATTCATATAAAAAGAATCTGCTACTAGTTTTTGTTTTTGTTTTTTGGTTTTCACATTGAGCTCTTACTTTGAGTTTAAAACTTAATCCTTTACCTCATATGAGCCCGTATATGGCATTGCAGGTTTAAGTCAATTTTTTTCCAAATTAAGTATTATAAAATAACTATTTCAATCCATCAAATGCATATTTAGCAATAATAAAACGCATAATATACGCATCCTTTCGAGAGGAAAACAGAAATATAGAGCCCTGACATTTGCCCTCTACGCCCATTTTTGTATTCATACTTTCCGTGTTAGGCCTCAAGTACAATAAGCCGAAGTTCTTGGGCTTTCAATTACGATCTCCGGTCTACCTAAACCCATCCATCCAGCCTTGATCTTAAGAAATATTATTCATATTCGTTTTTCAAAAGACGCGCCTAGAAGTTGTTTTGAAATAAAACTTGTAAAAATTGATATTCGTTCAGGTGTCCCTGCTTTTATTCAAAATACGACTCTTACGTGAAAAATTGCATCATTTAAATGTCCACCATGAGCGCGTCTACAGGTCAACTCCGTCCAACAGTCAATTGGTGAATGCCTATTTGTTAAGCACCCCGAGATGTCGATGGTTGTCCAGTAACACTTTGCGTAGAGAACGTCCAGTTTTTGGTCTGCCACTCTTTTTTCTATCTTCAACAGAACCAGTTACTTGAAATTTTTCACCAGCCTTTGAATTGTCCACTCAATCGGGTGATTATTTCCACGAATTTTGCGATATGTTGTTCTTAAAGATCGACCATTTTCATAATAAATCTCAATAATTTTTAGGCGTTGTTCTGTCCTGTAAAATTATACTAGACAAATGTCAAAGATGACGAAAGATATAATCTTAGAGTTATTCACCACTAACATCTAGGCGTAAATTTTGAAAGACTATTTACCGTATTAATTTTGAATATGGCGGATTTCACAAACAACTCAAGATTGGTGTAGCAATGTGAAACTCCTTTGAATGACGCCAACATCCAGCTCTCTCGGTAGACTTAATTCCGATTGAGTATCGAAGCTTCCTCGGTAACCATCTCGGCTAATGGCTAGCCAGATATATTTCCTTGATCCCCTCAGGCGAAGATTAAATTCCAGTTCTAATAAGATTAAGCAAAAGGAGCGCCGTGTCCGATTGCAGTCCGATTGCAGAATTATTACACTTAACTGACTTAAATATAATATGTTCAGGCCCGGAATTACGAGGCTAATTGCGTTTTTGCTAGTCCTTGACCTATTTGTACTCACTGCAGAAAACAAGAATGAAACTGTATAAAGGTTTTCGCTATTTTATCAACTGATCTAGTTGGTTTCATATACTCATTAGGGGACTATGATTTGAAATTTGGTTTTCGTGATTAGAACCATTGTATACATATAATATATACTTAATATTAGTTGAGAACAAAGAAATCCATTATTTATGGCTTAAAACTATAAATGGCTTAAAACTGTTTTATGATCGATCTTTAGCTGCTGGGCGGTGCTACAACTACTAACAAGCCTATCAACTTCAATTATTTCTGTGATTTTATCGACATCAGAAATACCTGAGCGGAATCGACGAAACCAAAATTCCATGTAATTAGCTGTAATAGTATCGGTACCATAAACACCATTCACAATTTCAGCGACCTGGTTTCCATTTTCGCCCTCATCAAAGGAAAACTGTAAAATGTACCGAATTGTCTCTTTGTTTCCTTTAACTTCCTTTTTTAGTGTGAAATATCCTATACCTTGACAACGAACATAAAGTTTAAATATCATAGTTTGATCGATACTTGTCGAGATATCGATCACTACAGCCATCACCGAGAAAATAGTGAACACGAAATTCAGGCAAGAGTGGAAATGGTAAACTTATCAATCTTCTACGAAAGTTTTATGTTGATGGATAAGTGGGATTAATTAAGGCATTGCCAGAATCTCAGTCTGAAATATAATTGGAGTTTTACTCAAAAATACTGTGGGCAGCGTAACTGGCGTTGGACTGGTGAGTGTTTTTTTGAAGCGCGGTCGCCGCGCGGAGGGAATGTTTTATATTAATCTTAAAATATTCCATTAGGTATTTCTTTCCTTTAGGTATTCTTTAAATTTGTACCAAAATATTATATCTGTTACGCCCCTTAACGAGTAATTGAAGCCCCTTTTACTTGTTCTACTCATATTTATTTTATTAACGCAGTGATGCTAGCAACATATTTCAACTCGTTTATGGCAATCCTTGGGATACATATAATTTCTTCTGTTGACTCATTAGCGGCACGATCAGAAAAAATCCGCGGGCATGTCGTCAATGTCCTGTATTAACGCTGTAATATAATTTTTTGATCATTCTCAGAAATGAATTCATCAAAACATCTAACCGGCTGTTTTACGAGAAGATTTTTCTCCCCCTATATATTTTAGAAAGGTTGCTATTTTTGGTCTAAGAATAGAAAAATTAATATTGGTGGCTGAAAACGGTTTTATTGTTTTTCAAAATTTTCTCGACTTTTGGATTCTTTTGAACCAATTTTCAGTGCATTTTAACCAGTCGCGCTTTTAGAGCGTTTTTAAATTTCATTGATTCAACATGAACACACCTTTTTTGCCATAAGGTGATCATGGAAATCTTGTAGATGTTTGACTTACTAATGCCTAAAGATGCCTCAACCTCACAGTATATGACAAGATGATCTTACTCAATAATTTGCTGATATTTTCTAGCACAATGGAAGACCTTCAAGGGAATTCATTGTGCCAATCTTTTACGATGCTGAAGAATGTTGCTTGTCGCCGTATAATTATTATAGTTCACCGATGTATTCTTGTCGCGTTATTATCATAGTAATATTATGAGCGCAAAAGGCGCAATTCGAAAATTCTCAAAACGATAGGGTTTATATGACCGACTGTTCATACGAGAATTTTAGTCATTAGGCAGACAAACATTTCGGTGGCAGACCATGGATGTTTCAAAAGGACTCGGCAGCGTCTCACAAAGCTCGTGTAAACCAAGAATGGCTAAAAAATGACGTTCTGAACTTCATAAAGTCCACACAATGGCTCTCAAATTCACCAGACGTGAATCCGATGGATAATTCTCTTGGAGCATCTCAAGGTCATAGTCAAGGCAAAAGATGCTCATATCGAGCAAAAGTAAATTGATTCTTATTATGTTTACCCTTTTTTTACTTTTAATTGAATAAAAGTAATTTTCCAAACTAAATTTACGGCATTTTTTATTGATTACACTTCGAGGGTCGGAACCTGTATATCTCTGAGTCCAATTTCCTGAACAAATTTTAGTATTTTTCTTATTTCATTGAGATTTTTTACATTCTCTGGTCAAATACTTCTACCCAGGTATTTGTCGCGCTCATGCATCAGTCATGGAAGAAATAATAATTCTATCTAGAATGCCCCATGTGATGATTCTAGAATTATTGTTATTTAATTCCAGATAGGTAAATTGTCCCAGTATGATCTTCTTTGAATTTCCTCTACTTTCTGAATAAGAGAGAAGAAGTTACCCTTTTCTAGGCCACTTAATAAATCTGGGTTTATAAATAGGGCAGCCTCCTCTTTCCTGGCTAATGTATCTGCCATGTCGTTCCTGTGATTCCTATGGGGCCTGATACCCAAAATATTCAGCTTATCAAGACATTCCAGCACAAGTTTTGATGTAACCTGGAAAGTGTTGGCAGCCTTTATTTCTGCCTGGCTAACAGTATGAGCAGTTATACTCCTTTTTTATAGATTCAATTAAAAGTTAAAGTTCATGTTTAAAGTGAGCGCATACGATATTTCTATTACGTAGACTCCCGCTTGAAATATATTAATATTATTGCTTAATACTTCCGCCCATCTTTTCCCAGGTCCGCAGACATCTACCCTTCACCTTCTTCGCTGAGAGATCCATCCGTTTACCATGTTATCACGTTCGGGTTTATGTTGTTAGTTTGAGATAACCCTTCCCAAGTTTTTTATTGCCCCGTTCAGTCATGAAACGTTTTACAAAACTGAACATCGGTAGCATCATAGCCCATGACATTGAGATTTCAGATGTTAATTCAGCAAGATTATCAAGAACATCTGGGAAAATTAATCGCACGAAAAGGTTCACGGTTTAATATCAATTTTTGCCGAGATGAATTTGAATAGTCACTGGAGGCACCATTAATATGGCTCTCACATCAAAAAGTTCTGAGTACGTTTATGGTAAAATATGTATAACTTTCCAATGAACATGTGAGACGGCGCGTGACAACCCTAGAATTACTCACGAGGAGAAATATAAAAAGCAACCCTCGTATTAGCAGTTAATGATTGCGACATCATAAATTTACAATAATTAAGTTACCGGCATTTAGCAATAATTCACAAGTGATTTAAGTTACGAGCAAAAGTTTATTATAGACTTACTTTTAACTTTCAAGATTCTAGCGTTACTTCGACCGATTGAAAACATCC
The DNA here is from genome assembly GCA_037575425.1 of Anastrepha fraterculus. Taxonomy (NCBI): domain Eukaryota; kingdom Metazoa; phylum Arthropoda; class Insecta; order Diptera; family Tephritidae; genus Anastrepha; species Anastrepha fraterculus. Next base: position 138,147 of record JAYXIM010024612.1, on the reverse strand, counting down.
TTCCCTTAGTAATATTCCAAAGCTAACTCGCTCAGCAATGCCACGATGAGTTCGCTTGATGTGCGACTTCATATTGAGGAATAAGAAAAAATCGTATGTAGGTAGAAATATTGAGGCTAAAGAGTGGGACAGCATCATTGGAATGTCTTTCTTCGTGCTGCTGTGGTGCAATCCTGCTTGCTTCACTGTATACGTTTTTAGTTCAATTTTATCAGAATTTTATCTGATTATGTTTTCTATTCTTCTGCTTAAATTTGTGCTGCCAGAGGAGCTCTTTGTTCGTATTCGTTTACAGGTGAATGTAGCTGTGGTTAAGCGAACTTCAACAGTCGTTTACTCAGAGGTTTGGGAACCAGAATTTGGTTTACTTACGATTACCTTCGGGACGCATTCTTTATTCGCAACAGATTTATTCGTTTATTTCATTATCGATTCACTAATTTTGGAAGACTCCGTGTGCATTGGCAGTCCATAAATGATGGAACCTCTTTCCAGGCCCAAATCGACTCTTGAAATACATTTTTCCGAACCGCGAATTGAGCTTAATTTTTATGACTATTAAAAAGGCCATACTAAATATTTACTACGCTCCCGAATACCACGCACATGCAGGGTATACAAATATTAATTGGAAAACATTGTGCAGCGCAATAATAACCGCAGTAAAATGGCAACGAAGGCCAATTACGGTTGTTATATCCATAAATACAGACTCACATTTGTATAGCACGGACATACAAGCATATAAACATATGCACTTACTTAGGTATGTACGACGTTACGCCGCCACCTCTTTGCTTGGCCGTTCATCCAGACACGAATTGAGCCATGCAGACAGCCAGGTAGACAATTTGCGTAAGTCACCTTCATGTCACTGCAGTGTCACATTGACGCCGATAGCGCCTATTAACTATTATAGTCTTTCTACCCACTTCAGTCACTCAATCAAACAACTTGTTACCTTGCTCCCTGATAGTCACAAATACTTAGGTAGTAAGCGCAATAAAAATGATTTATTACTTTATTCCTTCAATTTGTTCTTGCAGGTTAAACGCATACGTCGCGACGGCTATCCGGTGGAGAAGCATCATGTGCTAACAAAAGATGGCTATGCGCTCACACTACACCGCATCCCGCAATACAACACGTCCACAACGATGTCGTCGGCAAGTGGCACTTATACGCGTCGACCAGTCGTTTTCCTGTTAGCCGGAATTTACGCCTCCTCGGACGCTTGGCTACTCAATGGTCGCGAAAACTCATTACCATATCTGTTGTGGCGTCAAGGCTACGACATTTGGCTGGGCAACAATCGCGGCAATATTTACACGCGGCGCAACGTGTGGTACAACGCGACTGAACGCGAATTCTGGAATTTTAGCTGGCATGAGATGAGCATTTTTGATATGCCTGCTATGGTGGACTACATTCTGCAGTGTACGGGTGAGGCGAAGATGCATTTTGTGGGCATCTCACAGGGTGGCACCGTCTTTCTGGTATTGAACTCAATGTTGCCGCAATACAATGCTGTCTTCAAGACGTCACATCTGCTGGCACCGGTGGCGTATGTGAGCAATACTAAAGGCGGTCTGGCCAAGATTTTCGGCCCCATATTGGGCACACGAAACTATGTAGCCAAAGTGTTGGAGGGCATGGAAATGGTGTCTACCAACAAGTTTGTGAAAAAGTTCCTCTCATCGCTTTGTTTCGAAAACGAGCGACCCATGGTGTGTGTCAGCCGCCTTTGGCCAGCGGTAGGCTATGACACACAACATCTCAACAAGGTGGGTTTTGAAATTAATATGATTAATATAAAAATGATGACGTATTTTATGTATTTGCAAATAGACTTTGCTGCCCGACATAATGGCCAATTTTCCGGTGGGTGGCTCCTTTAAGCAAATTATGCACTACTTTCAGGGCTACATCTCGTCAAAATTTCGCCAATACGACTACGGACCAGAGAAGAATTGGCTGATGTACAATCAACTGGAACCACCCGACTACAAGCTGGAGCTAATTACGGCGCCGGTAACAATTTTCTATGCTGAGAACGACTACATCGTTTCGGTGGAGGATATTTGGCGGCTGCTGATGCGCTTGCGCAACCTTCAGGCCGTCTACAAGATTCCACGAAAACGTTGGAATCACTTCGATTTCATTTGTGGCTTGGGCGTGCGTGACTTTATATTTGATAAAATCATCAGAGCTGCAAACTATTACGAATATACCTACAGTTGACGACGATGATTCGATTGTATTCGAGTGTATTAGATTTAAACACTTTAATTGTGATGTATAGCAAAAAAGGCCGGTTTAAAAGGCAGCGACGAAATACTTTCTTGATTAGCAAAACTCAATATTTTATTATAGAAGTTTATGTTTGATTAATGTTGCCATAGCTAATTGTCGAATATTTTGTAAAATGTCTATTCTAGTGGTAGGGTACAACCTTTTTAATAAGAAAGTTTTGAAAAAAATTAGGAATAAATGTCTAGATTAGTTTAAAGTGAAGTATTTATGAGGTAATCCGAACATGAGATTTTACCCATATCTAAGTTTTTTGATATTATCATTTAGTATTTAGAGTTATTACCCAGCCGACAACGATTGAGCGCGGCATTTGAAAAAACTGCATTTTTTGAAGTAGTCTCAAAATCGTAAAGGGTATTTCAGATGGCGTGCCTAGCTGTTGCTTTAAACTAAAACATGTAAAACTTTAGATTCTTTCAGGCTTCACTATTTTTATTCAAAATACGGCTCTTAACAACTGCAGTGAAACCTCCCTCCCCGGACTCAACCTTTGCCCTTGACGGACTCAACCGTTCAATCACCACTCAACCTTTGCTCAGCCAAGAGAGATGTCCGCTCAAGGAAAGGGTAGCTTATTTTAGAACTTTTTAATTTTTTAATTAATTGAATACTATGCCTTGTTTAATAAAAAATATTGATATTAGATCGTTCAAGCGGAAATGTGAACATATTTTTTCAAAGTGTATATTTGATTAAAGTGTATAAGTCCATATAAATAATAACGAAAATAAAAAATTAATTTTACATTTCTCGTAATAAACTACATAAAACTAAATATATTCGATTGGATTTGGCTTTTTTAAGAATGATAATTCGCATCCACGACATACCTCATTTTTTAGAGATAAAATTTGATTTGGCGGTACTCTGAAGAAAAGGCCTGACTCGTCAGAATTATACGGTGATGACGTAATACCAAATGTACTAAATTAATTATTTATATTTTAATATTTATTTTATTATTAAAACTTACGTACAGGCTAATCTCCGGGCAGAAAAATCATCTTCCTCGTAAGCTTTAATAATTTCAATTTTCTTCTTCACACTACGGTTTGATCTCTCCATCGTATTACGTATATCCGCTATAACTGAATACAAATCACTGCGCAAACCAAAACCAAATGTGTGCATCAAAAAACTTCACACTTTATCCGCGAAGTTCCCTTTTACCACTCCACCTATGAGGAGTTCACGTCCGCTCAACAGAGATTTTGGTTTGAATTATTATGAAAGGAAATTTGAATGTCTTTTGATAAGAGGTTCGCGTTCGTTCAGTAGAGTGTTTGTGGTTTTTGTGTCAATTTTATCAAAAATAACTGTCCGCGTCCGGCCAAGAGGATGAGGAGAGGATCTGTTGCAAAATGTATACTTAAAACTTGGTATAGGAAAAGATGTCCGCCCAAGTGGGATGTTCGTCTATTGGAGGTGTCCGTTAAGAGAGGTTTCACTGCATATGTGAAAAATTATATCATTTACATATATGTCCACCCGGGCACGTCTACAGTTAAAACCTGCCAAACAGTCGATTCGTGAATGACTGATTGTTGAGAATCGATGACGTCGAGATATCGATGTTGAAGTTTGTTCAGCAGCAATTTGCGCTACAGCAGCAATATTCTAAACCGAATGTTCAGTTATCGGTCTTCGGCCAGTTTTTTTTCTATCCTCAACAGAACCAGTTTCTTGAAAGTTTTTCTCCAGCCTCTGAAGGGCCGACTCATTCGGACGATTTTTTCCACCAAAAAATTCAAAAAATTTGCGATATGTTGTTCTTAAAGATCCCACATTTTCATAATAAAATTCAATAATTTTTACGCGTTGCTCTATCATGTAAAATTATACATCTGTTTACTTGACAAATACCAAAGGTGATGAAAATTATTCACTACTGAGATCTAGGCGTACTTTTAAAAGACCTTTTATAATTTTATTTCAACAAATTCACACATTTTTAAGAACGTTGCAAGAGTATTGTATTTAGGGAAATACAGTTTTATGTTTCTAAAATATTTGTATTAGTTAGAGATCTTAGCCTTGAAAAAGATGAATTCTTAGTGTCTTTGAAGTAATACCTACATCTATATTTAGATAATAAAGCTAAAGAAGCCTCTGTAGTATTAATGTGGGTAGTTAACTACATACATATGTATATGTACGTACAGACATATTTATAGCATAATGTTTTAGTCAAAAAGTTAAAAATTTTTAAATTATTTGTAACCTTTTGAAGTCATCCAAATGAATAAAGTAATATCCGTATACTTGTGGTTTTATTTTTGATATGGTAGTAGTTCAATGAAAGGAAAAATACATATGAGTTGCCTGGTAGGGTTTGACGCTCATTGGAGGCATGAAACATAATAATAACATAACATAACATAACATAATGGAGCATTATAAACGAAGTTGTTTCTAAAGCGGGAGTTAAGCTGTCAAATTCGAGGTTAGAGGATCTGTTCAAACTAGGCAATAATTACCGCATTACTGGCACCCTGTTACATGCTTGGAGCTCAGCCCATAATCTACCACAATATTGCAAAATTCATTTTGATTAGAAGTATGGCATCTTGAACCCATTTATTAACGAATGAGTTAATGCAAACACAACAAATATTGTTTAAAGGCTGCGACCCTGTTTCAGTTTTTTTTTTTTGTTGATTTGGTCGTAGGATTGGTTTGTAGGATTAAGATCTGGATCATCAATTTTTGTTCATTACTTAACATCAAAGAATCGATTTCTTTTTTAAATCGAAATCATTTTGAAAATTTAGTTGACACCGGGCCAACAAATTATGTAGTTTCAGATAGCTTGAATTTTCTCTTAAAACAATAAATAAATTAAATTGAATTTTAAAATACAACTCTTTGAAAACTTTCTTTACTTTTCGTCCTTTACGCAATTGAGCGCGTAGTGAAATTTTTTGGTGATGAGCATTGAGCAGGAGAGTGTCCACATTTTTTTGACCGAATGTGTGATTTTGCTAGTGAAGCCGAAATTTTCGCTTGAAACACGATGCTTCCTGGTGAAAAGTATAATAACACTGCTGCAATTTCGGTAGAACAAAGAAATTGTAAAAATAACAGCATACATATACATTTTTGTTTTTGTACCAATACTATTATTTAAAAATGTATGGGTTCGCCTTGCTTTCGATGAATAGCCAGTGCCATCTAAAAATATGAAGAAGTTTAGAGAAAAAAGAGAAAAAGGGCTAACCAAACAAGAAAAATAAATGATCAAAACCATCAGAGAACGTCAATGTATCCTTAATTTAGACAGCTGAAACCGTGAAATTTTGTTGGCTATACCACCTTGATCAAAAAGTAACCGGAGGAATGGATTTGAATTTGCAAAAACGAGTTCGTATCAAAATTTGCGTTAAAAAGGAAATCAAAAGTGCGAAAACCTTAGAAATGTAGGGAAACTGTTTCGGTAATGGTATTCAAAGAAATACAACCATTTACGATATATCAGGAGAGTGAAATCAGACGAGTGAGTGGAGAGCTCCGAATGAACCAAGATCAAAACAACCACGTCGTTTTCAGTGAAAAAAGAAAGAGATGCTCACGGTTGTTATGGATCAAAAAGGTATTGTACACCAGGAGTTTTTGGTCGAAGGTCATACAGTTAATAAAGACTATTATTTGAGCGTTATGAGACGTTTACGTGAAGCAATTCGCCAAAAATGAAGGGATTTGTGGGAAAACAACTCGAGGATTTGGCACCATGATAACGCGCCGTAGCACAATGCCTTCATTATCCGAAATTTTTTGATCAAAAACGAAACGAATACCATTCAACAGCAATCGAATTCACCTGATTTGACTGCCTGCGATTTTTTTCCGTTTGATCGAGTTAAAAAATCACTACGGGGAACGCGTTTTAACGAAAGGAAGCGATGAAAAAATTGAAGACGGCTCTGGTAGCTATACCGAAAATAGAGTTCCAGAAATGCTTCGAGAACTAGATAAAACGCTGGTGTTAAGGTAAGTGCATTGTAGTTGATGGAGAGTACTTTGGAGGCGAAACTTGTATTTTGAATTTTCTGAATATATTCTGGGAACTTTTTGTTCGAGGTGGCATACTCAACATTCCACCAAAGTCCCGATCGATAGCATGCGTGATATTTCTCCCACACCACTGATTGATCAGATATCAGCAAAACGGGGACTATATCTTGTAGAATACTTATAATGGCCATATTTTCGCAGCCACGCCAGTCTGACTCTCAAACACTGCCTCTAGGCATGTCAAAGGTCGCCTTTCTGGTGAAGATTATAGAACAGTAAGAGTTGCTTCGGAGTTGGGGTTGGAGAAGGGTGAGAAGAATAGTTGAAGTTAAAGGAAGGAAAAAGTGTGTTATTAAGCTTTACCTCAGGAGCAGAAAATTTACTATATTTTACAGGTGTATCTTTACAGCTGTTCCGCGTGGTGCAGCATCGGCAGAAGCAGCAACTTTTTATTTAATTTTTGTATAATGAAAATTATTCAAATTTTTTTGCTTTGCTTTGTTTCATGCTTCTAACGTCCAAAAACTGGATTTCTTGTAATAAGTTGGAGCTTCGACAACAAAATTTCTGTCAGATACCTAGCACGGCGGAGAAGAAGTGAAATTACCTTCTATAAATTATTGTATCATAGTCTGAATCATATTTTTATAAAAAAATTATTGTGTAGTAGTCGTATGGATTGTGACTACCACCAAACACCAAAAAGGTAGAAAAATTATATTTTTCTCACAGCTATCGGCCCTCGGCAAGCGATGACAAACTTCCTAATGTATTTTCGCAATGAAAAAGCTCCTCATAAAGAAGCCTCTGCCAAGTATATAGATATAGATGGCAAGTTTCGTAGGCGATGGAACAATGAGCTGTATGAACTTTATAGACATAAAATAAATTAATGAATAAAGATCCAGCGGCTCCATGTCGTCCGAATGGATACAAACGCTCCGACTCTGAAAGTATTCGATGCGGTACCAGCTGGTGGTAGCAGAGGAAGAGGACAGGCCTCCAGTTGAACTGGAGAAGGACTTGGCTTCACTTGGTGTTTTCAACTGGCACCGGTTAGCACGAGAAAGAAATGACCGGCGCGCTTTGTTAAAATCGGCCAAAATCGCTTAAGAGGTTATCGCGCCAATCAAGAGGAAGATATATAACAGGGTCCATATGGGAAGTATGTTTTATTCATTTTTGAAAGACTAAAATTTACACATACTGGTATTATAAATTCAAATTATTTTTCATATTTCAATATTATTTCCCACAATACAAGGACATTATCTGCAATTTGCAGCAACAATTCAGCTACTATTGAATTTGAGTCATATTTCGGTCTGCGCCATATCACCGCCGGCTCTCTCTTTCACCAGCAATTCCTCCCGTCTCTTTTCAAATTTTTGTATATATCCAATAATACCCTCGTTAATTACTTCTTTCACATTAATAGCCCACATGTAGTCTAAGTGATTCCATGTCGTTAGATTAATGTGGCGAAGCTCGATGTTGCCACCCATACGAGGCAACAGGCGAAAAACGTCAATTGGTGAGGATTGCAGATCATTATCCGAGTAGTAAATCTGCAACGGTGGATTCGCTCTTATGTTTTCTAGCGAATAATCAGGCGGAGCTGGTTGATTATAGTACAACAAATTCTCTTTCAAGCCATGATCGTATTGCCGAAAGTGCCCGGACACGTACTCTTGCATGAAATGTATCAATTCATTGGTGGAGCCACCATTTGGATGGGTCCTTAGAATGGCGGGTATTAAAGACTGTAAATAGAAGATCAGACAATTAGAAACATTTTAAATAATTACATATACACACAACTCTACGCCAGGACATATGAAGACACTACAAGCTTACGTAATTTGTGTTTATGGGATCATATCCAGTGTATAGAAATAAAAAATTTGCGCACACAGTTTCATCCAAAACTTCACACGCCGTGGCATCGAATAATGAAAGGAATTCATTATAACCTAGCAAATCATGATCGCTCAATGCCTTCGTAAGTGGGCTGGGATTTCCCAGTATGGGCGCAGTGAAACGAGTCACCGGTGCCTCCTGATGATCTGTATAAATAACTGGTGCCAACAAATGCGCCGAGCGTATACGTTCCATATACCAGGGCATCAACGACATGAGCACCATAAATGTGGTTGTGCCCATCGAATGGCCAACGTAGTGCAAAGAGTCTTGCATTGTGGCACGAAGTACATATCCAAACATTGCCGGCAGATCGTAGATACCTAATTCGTGAAAGCTGAAACGCCAAAAAGCACGCTTCTCTGGAGAACGTGAGATATGTCGCCTCGAATAGGCATTACCACGAAAGTTTCCCAACCAAACATCGTACCCAGCATCGGCTAACAAGTAGGCCAACGCCTTATCTGGTCCAACTAGTATCCAATCATCGGACGAACTAATCAAACCATGTTGTAGAAACAAAACAGTTTTATTCAAAATATTTGCATTCTGCGTGCGCAGCGAGTAAGGAATGCGAAAGAGGGTAAGAATATAGCCATCGATTGTTTGCACGGTATGTGCCTCTACTGGATAATTGTCAGCCACCACGCGATCAGCCTGAAATGAATGAAGTGTGGATAAGCAGTTTTGCGATGGATGGTCTCCCGAAGCTAGTTTTGTCCTACCGTTGTCGGATATTTGGGTGTAGTTAATGCAGCCGTGTATGCAACAGTACACAAAAATACACACAACAATAATTTCATTTTTTTTCTTTCAATGTAAAAAAGTGAGTAGGTGAACTAATTAACAAGACCGCGTTAAGTCTTCACTGTCCCACAGCGTTTAACTCTTTTGCCAATTCGGTATTGTATTTTGTGTTTATATAGACATCGAAATGAAATGTGGATCAAATGCAAAAACCTTGCACCCGTATTTGTAGAATGAAAATGCAATAAATTTATTTCACCTCTCTTAAATGCATATGTGAGAACGTTTATTAATATTTTTATGCATAATTGCAGACATTTTGAGAAATATCACTTACCATTTTATGTTACTCAATTCCAGTAAAAATTTTCCATTCATATTTTCAGCTCTTTCCAGCTTACACCAAGCATTTGTACTACTGGGTGAATTGTCATTCCCGAATTCCTACGAGATTACTTTTAGCCAAGTTTGCTAATTTCAAGCAGTACCTGTGCTCTGTGCATCAAAAAATTGGGTTTTAAGTCCCGTTGACCGTAATGTTGCTCTAGAATACTATGTCAAAGTAATATGGGACATGTATGACAGCGTAACCACAAAAGTTACAGCAGTAACTGGCGAAAGGGAAGAGTTTGCTGGAGAAGAAGGGGGACATCAAGGTTCCTCATTGAGTCCTCTTTATTTAATAACCAACCTAAACGTAGATGATATACTGCACATAGATGAATTTATGCTAGTGAGCGAAGAGGTGGCGATATTTACGTCACACTTAATCAGTTGCGAAACAGAGTCGAGCCGCATGGGCTGTAAATAAGCAGGAAAAAGACAGCGGTCATGCGCTGCGTGTTGTTCATCACTTTAGTATCAACGAACAGGTCCCTATTCTGATGGATGGCAGTCCACCAAACAAGGTCTCAATGTTTAAGTGCATGCACCACGCTGTAACAAACTCCCGAATAAGTCAGTGAAGACGTGCAGGTTAAGGCAAACTCAGCATGGAAACCACGAACCGGCGTACTAAGCGACAGAAGGATACTCCTCTATATAAAAGGCAAATCTATAAGGCAATGCGTCCCACCCTGTTATTTGGATCCTAATTCTGGCTTCTAAAAAAGCTACACGAAAAAAAACTTCGGATGGCACTGATACATTCTTGGAAGGGCTAAAGGCCGATTGAGCAAAAAAAATGCAAGAAAATCATCGTCGCTGGTATGGTCAAGTTCACAGAAAGCCTGACCACAGAGAAAGCCTGAAGTCTGATATGACAAAGAAAGTCCTAGACTTCTTCACGGCGTCGAAGAAACGAAGGCGACCACAACATGCATGGGCGAAGAAGATAAAAAGCGACATGAAACATACGAATTTAAACACCGAGATGAGCCAAGATAAAAAAAAATCTGACGATTACGCATTAGAAAAGCTGAGCCGAAGTGAAACGGGACAAAAGCAAGGAAAAAGTAGAAGAATACCGTAATATTGTTACCGTTGCTATGGTCGAAGAAAACACATAGCACACTCGGAATATAATGACCTCTCTACGATTATACAGCTTGGTTCTTTCGAACCCCAAGTACGGTAAATTTATTTGTTAACGCCGTCTTCGAGATGAAGTATAATTCGTACAAAAATATGACTTTTTAGCAAAATCGCAAGAATTTTCCAGGTCCTTCAATACCTAAATAAAGATTAGTTGGTTGAGTCGAGGAAATCTGTTAAGTATTGTGCACCCTATTTTCAGTTGACGCCAATTAGCGGTTCAATGTTTTCTTCATATATTTAACTAAAAAAGAGTGTTGCCCCATCTCGACCGATTTTTTTATACTCTCACTTCATCGGCAACACAGCCCAAGTAAGTTTTCTATATTTCGAAACTTTGTCCATTCATTCTAAATATTATGTTCTACCTACAAGGCCCGATGGGCTTTTTTATTATTGAAAGGAAGTAAAACTTATGGCCCACTTGAAGTAAACCTATTATTTTTCATACTTAAAATAACTAATAATTAAAAAACTGATGATTTTGGAAAATAAGTTCAAATTCCCTACAGGTGAGGCGAATAACAGATGCACCAAGCAAATAAACGCTGTACATATTTAGGTACTATACGGTAAAAACGGTTGATTTTCAGATTTGTACCTGCACAAGGAGTACCCACATATGGAGCGAGACCTTCCACGATACCATCGGTTGCATTACCCATAAATACGGCAGGTGGCAAGGTATGTCGATGAGAGCATAACAAAATAGGCTGTGCCTCCTTGTGAATGTCCAACATAATGTAATGCACTTTCACCCGTCCGTTCGAGCACATAATCGATCGATTCGGGAATATTGATGGTGCCGATCAACATGCAAACTCAGCAATACCGGGACCTCATTAGTTTTAAAAAGTCTAAGCTTTACGGCAAGCTCAGAAACACTCCACCATATGGACCTTCACTGAATCTGACAGTACAGTATACACATATAAACTCATTAACCTCTATGTTGCAGGGAATTCAATTGGAAATTATTATATTGGGTAAAAATTTCTGCGATTTTTGCAGAATTCAATTGATATTTTAACCCACCATTACTCGCGCACATTTTTTAGTATGCCCTTACTCGCGGGGTGTCATAAAGACCCCGAGTTGAAATGTAAATTCTCCTATATACCCCAACTAAATTCGCAAGTTTCATTCCACCTCTACAGTGCAAGCGAAACTAATCAGCATACAACAGCTGATAAAGTGGTTCTATACACTCAGCTATTAGAGCCGGTGCGATCTAGACAGATATATTGTATAATGTATTGTAATATAATTTATAGTCAGTTGAACAACCTGATAATTATTAAAAATTATCAAATAATCAAGTTCTTGCAATCACGTATGCCAAAAAGGTGTAAACTAGGGGAAATTCAGAATGGATTATGGGTGTTTGGTCAGGCTTATCCTCGAATATGTTTCATGCCACATCCGAACGAGATATGATTTTTATTAGAATATTTTTTATGTAAGAATACGCTCGGAGGTATGCTATTGCCGAGGGGCTATCCACAGAGGATTTTGAATCCGAATCCTGCCGAATGGCATTCACGAAATAACCTTTGCGGCCACGGCTATCTTCGATATATATAAATATATATATAAATATGTATAATTGACGCTTACACCCTTTATTATGTATTTGTCCGAGCTCCTCCTCCTATTTGTGGCGTGCGACTTGATGTGGTTGCTCAAATGGGTATCTGAAGATCAATTTGTTTTTTTAACAATGCCTTTTTTCACACCTGTACCAATTGAATGACATCTTTTTCGATATATTATAAGATGAAATGAAAACAATTTACTAAAATGGGTTCGATATCGCTCAAAAATCATATATAAAAAATTAAAATTTACTACTAAAATTGTGTGCTTATAAAAACTACATTCCCCGCAATTGTATTTTATTTTATGTTGAATCGCCCAACAGAGCGGAATAAGGAATGCATGAAACTGGCATTTTTCGCCCTGGAAATTTTGTGATTTAGTGGTGTATTTGGACCCCTATTGTTCGAAAATGCAGCTGAAAACCCCATGACCGTCAACGTTTTTTGGTATGCATATTGACCACATTGATACGTCGGTTCAACGAACAAAAATTCAACTCATTCCATACGAAACTCCCACGACTAATAATTTCACAACCACTTTGATTCATTTTTTGTAGTGTTATCTCAAAGGCAAGGCGTATTCATTAAAGGTGGTGGAACTAGAGCAAACACAATATTTTGTACGTTTGATTGTCAAAGGAAAGTATTGGTAAAGGAGAAAAGAAAAAATTATTCGCCTTGTTTCATTCTGTGCTGGCACCCACATGGCGAAAGAAAAAAAAAACAATTCAGCTGTGTTACCGATACCACCTTTAAAAAATTTGCTTTGTCTTAAGGGTAAAGGTTCTGTGGATGAAACAAAAACAATTGAAACTTTAAAAGATAAAACTCAGCGACATCTGTAAGTGAAAGTATACGCGGGAAACATTTCTAAAATGTGATTTATTACTCTGATTATTAATTATTTTCATTTTCAGCAGCTCACTTTTTTAGGTTCCGAATACGTCATCCTTTACGACTACAAAGCTCAATCCAATTGAAGGTGATTGCTTAATGCCAATATGGAGAGTATAAAAACTTGCTAGAAAACCTCAAGATATTTTGCTTTTCTAGACCTTTGAGTTCCGCAAGGAACCTATTGAAGAACAGCTCATTTAACCTAATCCTTAACAATGCAAGCATAGAGCGCCATTGAAAACACAGAAAGGAAATTTCTCAATCTCAGTAAATTTATGACACTAGCATTGAAGACTGCAGGCAATTAAATTTCTACTGTGTGTGGACAAATCAAGATACGTGTGCCACCCACCACTCTCTTCCTGTCATCTAGTTTCATCGACCCAATATTGTTCGCATGCAATAAATTTCAAATTTCAAGTGTTTGCAAGATAATTAGTAAACTTTTATTACGCTTAGCAATTCGCTAAAAGCTAATCTCTACTTCAAAATTACAACAATTTATCACCAGTTTATAAATAACTTGAAAGTCCCACCAAAGCACTGAAGTATCAGAATATGCATACAATACTCACTGGTTCACATAGACGCTTGATTTTATGAACTATTCGATTTTGAGTGTTGATACATACGCACACATCTGTGTACAATGACGGGTAATCTGCTGAAATTAAAACTATAGGAACAAATAACCCGTTCTTTAGAGTGAGATGCCTTTAATAAACTCATCGAAGAGGCTAACGAAAATTGTACGGCGGATGAAATGTTGGTATTTGATTAATGCAGAGAGCAAAAACGAGGATTGCAATTTCTGTTTATATTTCTGGCAATCCTCGTATTACAAATAAAAGAGACACACGATTTACCCAAAAATGAGTGTAGCACCGCCCATTTTCCCCAACTTAATTTCGTCCTATTTCCTTTTCTGGGCTAATCATTTGTACAAATTAATAATTTTGTAATTTGTAATTTTGCTTTAACAGATTTAACGGATATATTGGGTATTTTTTAGCAGCATGAGAATCGATGTCGATAACTATGGTTTGACAACTGAGAATGCCAAACTGTGTTGACATTTTTGTTCAGTAAGGTTTGGTAAGTCATCATGGATCGATTAACGCCAGAGCACTTTTGAATTGTGGAAATTTACTATAAATAAATAAATGTGTTCGCGAAGTTTTGAAGAAGACGCCGAAATGTCGATTCACGGGCGTTCTCAACTTATTGGCCTTTGTCCCTCGACTAAGTCGAAAATTTTACTTAAGGATTTTAGCCTATAAAATACGGCCCGTGCAAGAATTGAAGCCAAATGACCATCGTTTGCGTCGCATTTTTGCTGATTATGTATGTACATTTAGATTTATTATTCGGATTTATTCGAAGAAGTAGTCAACAACTAGACTGTTCGATGTAACTCCTAGCCACTGCGGACATATGCCGCATATCACATTCAAAAAAGAAATGCCATGAACTTATCCAGCAACTTTTTTCGCCTGTGAACAACGCAATACGCGGGGAGACATGAAAAATTGATTCTACAGCATAACAACGCTCGGCCTCACGTTGCCAAACCCGTTAAAACCTACCTGGAAACACTGAAATGGGAAATCCCACCCTTCCCGGCATATTCTCCAGATATTGTGCCGTCCGATTATCACCTGTTCCGATCGATGGCACATGGTCTAGCTGACCAACAGTTCCACTCATATGAAGACATCAAAAAATGGCTTGATCCGTTGATAGTTTCAAAAGATCAACAGTTTTACCGAGTATACGAGATCTACCAGAAAGATGGGAAAAAGTAGTAGCCAGCAATGGGCAATACTTTCTATGATTCACTTGTAACCATTTTTCCAGAATTACGTTGCATTTTCATAAAAAAAACCGGGAAAACTTAGTTGCGCACCTAATATATAATTGGCGCGTACACCCTTTCTGTTGGTTTGGCCGAGGTCCTACTCTTATTTGCGGCGTGCGCCTCCACAAATGGACGGACCTACGGTGGGTTTTTAATGGTGTGCTTTTCCATGACAAAAATACACTCGGAGGTTTGCCATTGCCTGTCGAGGAGCGCCCGCTATTAGAAAACACTTTTCCTTCATTTTGGTGTTTCACCGAGATCCGAACCTACGTTCTCTCTGAACTCCAAATGGTAGTCCCGCACCAACCCATTCGGTTACGGCGGCCAAAAGACCCTTTACATACATATATTTTAGTTCATAAGTATGATTTTCTTCTTCGTAATTTCTAATTTTAAAAGCACATTTCAAAATTAAATATTTTATTCATTTAGGTTAGGTTGACCTGGCTGCCTGAAAGCCATCACATAGACCTATTGGTCCTTAGTGGTACCAGATGGAGCTTGACCCTTACGTTTCCTTGTAGTAGGTTACTTGTAATAAGTCTGCGTCTTTTACGAATCTAAGTTAGCTCTGTAGCTCTAACCCCGAGAGACATTCTAACCTCTCATATTGTAGAGCTCTTTCATTCGAGTTCTAGCCATTCAGGGGCAAAAAGATAGCGGGCAAGAACATAGCCTTTCAAGAGTTTACCTCTCTTCTAGTTCATTGCAAAACATGCAGCTATGATTGTTTGTAATTCCCATCTTGTATGTGTGTGCCGCTAACAAATTGTGGCCTGTCAGCATACCTACGATAGTTCTGTTTTCCTTTCTAGAGAGGGCTAGTACGAATCTGGCATATTTGTCTGCATTCTGTGCACACATGATTTTCGCGGTTTTGCAAGTGGGTAGATTATTCCACCTCCTGTCTATACGTGTTTTCATGTCTGTCCGGAGCGATGTCATTGTATACCGTATTTAAAGGTTTCAGTTTGTCGTTTTCTTGTTCCAGTTGTATGTAAACAGCGCTTTTGGCAATCTCATCTACAATTCTTTTCCTGCAATGCCCTTATGTCCGGGTACTCAATATACATATGTGTAACTGTCTGTCTGCGGCTAGGCTCTCTATGCCTTTCCTGGTCCTAAGAATGTTTTTAGACGAAATTTCATATAAGTTTATTGCCTTTATTGCCGCTTGACTGTCAACGTATATATTTATGTTGGAGTTGCTCTATGTCCTTACCAGTGCTTTGCTACCGCAAAGACTTCTGCTTGAAAAATACTGCAATGGTCAGAGAGCTTAGTTGGACGCCTGATGTCCAGCTCTGCGCAATAAATCCCTGCACCTACTCCGTCCATCATTTTCGAGCCGTCAGTAAATATATTAAGCATATTGGAGCTAGGTTTCATACCTCTTTTCCACCCCTCTTAATCTATTGTTGTTCGGAATCTCTTCACCTAATTGTATTTCTGAGTCATGTAGTCTATATTGATCCGATAACTCATACCTATTGAGTTATGTCCGATTTATTCATTTGCTTTTATTTATTTATTTTACGTATTATAAAAAGAAAAACAGATTAAAAACGTTTTTGTTTTTTTGAGCACTGTGAGCTTTGAGCTGGCAGAAAACTAAAAAAAAGACATCTCTTTTTATTTTCTATAACATAACAGAAAAATACTACGAAATATTTGCATACGCATATTAAATGCCTCGATATGGCATTTGCAATCAATCAATATTTATTTATTGAAAAAGCGAAGAAAATCAGAAGAGATAGATTAGATTACAAAGGCATGATTATATATATGTAATATCATTAAACTTCAATGCAACCTTTTATAATCGTCAAATGATAACGGTTGTAAATTTTGTTCGTAATCTCTGCAATACTGTATCAAAGGATCATTGATTTCTGCCTTTACCTGTTGAGCGAAAATAAAATCCAAATGTCCCCATTTTGGGTCAGGCATTTCGTAGAATAGCCGTAAATTAGAAAGATAAGGAGGTAGACGCTTCATATCATTCACTTTGACAGAACTATCACTCAAGCCGTAGTATATGTATGTATTGGCGGTGATCTTCTCCAAGGGATACTCTGGCGGCTCGGTTTGGTTATATTGCTTTCGATTCTTTTTGGTACCGAAGTCATACTGACGAAACTCGTTCGATACTTTGAGTTGAATAAAATGAATAGCTTGGTTAGTAGAAATGCCAGCCGGATGCGTTTCGGCCAATAGAGGCAGCAGCGTCTGCAGCAGAAAGTAATGTTATTTTGAGGTGAAACTTGCTGTTGCAATATGGTGTACTTACCGCATTGATATTTGACTGGTCATTGCCAGCCCACATTAAAAAGAGTGTTTGGCAATATTTCGGATAAGCCGTTTTGCCACCACAGGCAGCATTTAACAAACGCTGCACATAGGTATTATACGGTAAAAACGGTTGATTATCAAACAGATTTGTGCCTGGACCAGGAGTGCCCACATATGGTGCGAGACCTTCCACGATACCATCGGTTGCATTACCCATAAATACGGCAGGTGCCAATGTGTGTCCAGTTTTTATCTTTGCATTGTATTCCGGACGCGATGAGAGCATAACAAAATAGACTGTGCCACCTTGTGAATGTCCAACATAATGTAAAGCACTTTCACCCGTTCGTTCGAGCACATAATCGATCGATTCGGGCATATCGATGGTGCCGATCTCGTGCCAGCTGAACTTCCAGAAGTTCGGATGTTGGATTGGCAGCGCTGTGTGATTGCGTGAATAAATGTTGCCGCGCGCATTACCCAGCCAAACATCGAAACCAGCATCGGCGAAATTGTAGGCAATGGCATTATCTGGACCGTTAAGCAAGAAGCAATCGGAGCAGCCGAAGAGTCCGTGTTGTATGAAGACGACAGGTTTACTTGCATTCTGAGTACGCAGATGTGGCGAATGGGGTATGCGAAAGAGGTTGAGTATGTAGCCATCACTAGTCGTCACATAATGCGACTCAGCGGGATAGCCATGCTCACGAATGCGGTCGGCCTAAAAAAGGATTGATTATACCACTTGCTTGCTATAATAACTGAACTCAAGTGATATATTAAACTGACCGATGTTTTGATAGGCTTAAAAGGTATATCAATGTAGGAATCCACGTAATGCAAATCCAAAGCGCTGCAAAGCGCTATCGACACACTTAAAACGAATGTTGACCGCAACATTACGACTATTTGCGAAAAATGCGACTAATTCGGCAAACGTTGGTTGCGAAATAAATTAGCGGTGGAAATAAACTACAGATTATTAATACAAGTGGCATTGACGTAACTCAAGAGCGTCTAATCTTATTGCAAAGGATAAGTGAGGATAAGCGAAATATTTTGCAAAGATTATACCTCACGTAGCTGACGCAAACGATTGTAAAAATACCCCCCACATTGTTTTGATACATTGATTATCAGATAGTCATAAATCCGCAACTATTAAGATTATAGCCAGCGCATACATTCACGTGATCGAAATTCTGCATATTGCACTTTTGGCATACATAGGTATGTATGTACATACATATGCGCTGGCCCGATCAAAGAGTTGAGTTGTAGTGCTCAAACAAGTACCAGCAATCTCGCAAAAGCAATAACCTTAAAAATGTAATAAAGATAAATTAAACACTCGAACTTCTACAAATACAAACGTATCACTTAAGAAAATTGTTCAACTGTTCTCCAATACGACGCACCATCTTTGACGTCAAATTTGTTAATACTACTGCATTAGATATCCGAGCAAATTCTATATAGCCCTCAAATCGAAATATGACTTTGTTTATAGATTTTATAATCTATTTATTCTGCAAGATCTATTTTATACATTTCAAAATAATCGTCTAACATTTTCCTCCGATTCCTCTCTCAATATTTGAAACCCGGATTCAGTGCAAGCAGCGTTTTAAATTGAGTCTCTTATATGGGCTCGAAGCAATCTCCCCAGAGTGGTCTTTGTAGCTTTTTAGCATAACCAAAAGGCACACCGAGCTAAATGAGTAGAATATTTCAGTTCTGGAACTATAAGAATTTAGTTTTTGTTCCAAAGGTGACGAAAACAAATTCAATATTAAGCGCCGAATTTTTGTGGTGCAAAAGTCAAGGGTGCCCCTTGATTATACAGTCTGTGTCAGAAGAAAATACCCGGTTTTTTCTTGTAACTTCAAGATATATTTCGTTCTGCTTTTTGCTGCATAATAGTCCCACTGCAGGGCTACGACGCCAGTGCTAACTCACGTTAGTTAGTCAGTCGTTCGAAACTTTCCCGTAAACGCAACCAAACAAAAATGAGTGAGAAGTACGCGAAGCATTTTGCGGCGGTGTTTTTATGCACGCATTTGAAAGGGCCGAAATTATCTTACGGCGCGGCTGCAAAAGTGATTAAAAAATCAAAAAAGTTTGTTGTGATGTGGAATCAGCGGTATAAGGTGTACAAAAATGTTGAGGACTTTTTCGAGCGCGGCTTGAAGCGAGTGACCACAAAAAAGCAGGATAAAGTGACGACGAGCTACGCGGAAAAGCTGGTTCAAAGCATGCCAAGAAGATGACAGGCTATACTCGACAACGATGTAGTCTCCATAACTTATTGAGTAATAGCGACTCGTAGTTTTGTAGATACTTTCATTTAAATTTTTTTTAAATAGATATATATCTTTTATACTCCATGAATAATCGCGGTTCCTCTTTTCTGACAAAGGGTTTTCAATAACAGGTGTTATCTATCGCTATCGAGAGATGATTAACGATTTTTTATGGCCGGAATTGGATTGATCTGGATAATGCTTATTTTCAACAAGACGGCGCTACGTGCCACACAAGCAGAGAAACCATTGATATTTTACGTAAAAGTTTCCGGACCGTGTTATCTCTCGAAGAGGTAATCATAATTGGCCACCGAGATCTTGTGATTTAACACCTTGTGACTTTTTTCTTTTGGGCCACATGAAAGAGAGGGTGTACGCCAACAGCCCAGGGTCAATTCAAGACCTCAAAGATGGAATTCGTGAGGCTATCGAGAACATAGGGCAGTTATGGTTATGGAAAAATTCGTGAAAAGGATATTGTCCTGTAAGCGTGGTCGTGGTGGGCATTTGCCTGATGTTATTTTCCACTATTAACGGCATACCTTCGCCTTTATAATGAAATAAACATCCGATCATTTATATTAAAAAATAGCCCTTTTTGGGTGCTTCGCCACAAATAGGAGTGTGGTGTGCGTCTTGATGTTGTTCCACAAACAGAGGGACCTACAGTTTCAAGCCGACTCCGAACGGCACATATTTTTGTGAGAAGCTTTTTCTTGGCAGAAATACACTCGAAGGGTTGCCATTGCCTGCCGAGGAGCGACCGAGCTATTAGAAAAAAACGTTTTCTTTCTTTTTGGTCTTTCAGCGAGATTTTAACCTACGTTCTCTCTGATTTCCGAATGGTAGTCATGCATCACCCATTCAGCTACGCCGACCCCGTTTATATTTCATATTATCATTTAGCAATTTAATTAAAAATATTAAGCTGCGTCCGTCTGGTCGCCTGATACTAGTGATTCGCAGTAAGCTAAACTTCAGAATACTGTTCTGATGTCTTCAGAACGAAGCTTCTATGCTCCTGGCTAAGAAGCATGTTAAAAATATGCTCAGCAAGCAATACTTGTCGAGTTTCTACCTCAGCAACCACCCCTGCAGACACTTTTTGGAGTCTGAACCACCTCCCAGGCGAGTCAGGAGGCATCTCAGCAACTACACTGACGAGATCCAAAACCGAGCACAATTCCAACTGGACCAACAGTCTATAGACGACATTCATCGGGAGTCTCTCACCACCTTCCTAAACTTCCGACCGCCGAATGCCGTTATCGGAGTCCACACACCACCCATTGCAAACGAAGAGCTGTCTTGTGAGACCCTTGAACTTTTAGCTCAATCACGTTCTGGGTATTGCAGCAGACTAAACTCCTACGTATCCAGGATGCGCACCGTACTCAACATATGTCCGGCATGTGAAGGTTCTCCGCACAATACTAACCACCTATTCACATGCGCCCTTAAACCCACTCACCTAACACCCCTCTCCCTTTGGAACCAACCCGTAGAAACAACGTGTTTCCTGGGCCTACTGTTAGATGAGATAAACGATGACGGCCGGTAACTACGTTGTGCTGGCAAAGCTCGGTGAATTGCTGCAAAAACAACAACACTATATTTTTTTTTTTTCAAATTGAATTAAATTGTTTAAAAATTCAACTTTTACTTAGATCCCAGTTTCGTTTCCGTATGAAAAAAATGTATTATATGCACCAAGTTTTACTGAGATCTAAATAGTTTTTGGATGTCACATTAAGGCCGCCTATTTTGATTTTAGCAGCATTTTTTTCAGTTTATGGCACAGAAGGAGTTTTTGACAACTGCCACATGCGAAGAAATAATTATTGAACGAAAAGATGGCATTCGGCGCTTCACTGATCAAATCCAGATGGAATTATGATGAAAAATCGCCAAAAAAATGTATCAACATCACGAGGAGTGCGTTTATCGAATCATTTTATCATTTATGCCGGATTTAAATGGGATGGCGAGCAAAGCGTGCACCAAGTTTCGACGAGTTTTATTAAGCCGTTATAGAGACCCACGCATTAACTCCAAAGTGGATGTACCGCCGCCCATTTGCTAAAATTTTAATTGCGTCGTATTTTCTTTTTTGGGTTCATCATTTACATGAATGTGAGTAATTTTGCTTTATTTATAACAGTTATACAACGTTTTCTGGCTTCAAAATTACCGTTATATGCAGATGTGTGTGTGATGTCCTTTAAATATCATACGAGTAATTTTTTGCTCTAGTTATCGTACCCACAGGTGGGCAGACAGGATTAAATCGATTTCTCTCATCGTTCTGAGCAATTTGGTATACAGAGTCTACAACCAGAGCTGGCTCGTAATGATTCCTTTTGGAAGGCAAAGCAGTTGATTACTTTTTTAATTCCTTAGAGTAATTTCAAATTATTATTTTTTTCAATTCCGATATAAGAAATTGTATTTTTTAAGTAGAATTAATCACTAGCACATGATATACAATTTTTCCCCAAAATATGTACTTTGGAAGGAATTGAGAATGCAATACATTTTTTGGAACTCTGTTTAACGAAATTAGAAATATATACAAAAATTTGTTGCATCCAATTCAATTTCCGATTCCTCGAGCAAATTGTTTTAAAAAATTTGTTGACTGATGAATTAAAACCGCTTTCTTCAATGCAAACATGATTCCGCTAAAAATCGACACTTTATGCGACTTTGACAACTAAAAAAATATCTTTGGGAGTCAAAAAATATGCTGCTTCTATTTTCATATTCTTTTTTCTATGTAACTTTTTTTAATATATACTTTTAGATAATATTTTTAAGAAGAACTAAAGAACTACTATAAAAAACAACGTCTCTCTGCACATATTACTTCTCCTAGTCATAGCATAGGGTAGAGTTTCAATATATGTATGTATGTATTATTTCATTGTCATATATTTAAGAGCCAACCATAGATGCTTTATCCACTGAACGAAAGGTCTAGGTGTACCTTACCGAACCTTTTTTCAATAACTTAATTGAACTTAAATTGAAGGAATTGCCGCTGCTAGAAAGGCTAATACACCGTTGAATTCCTCGGCGCCAGTTGAGACACTTCTTTTCATCCATCCGATTTTCAGCTATTACATGCCTCACGACGCCCAGCTCTCTCCGACGACCACTTCGAAATTCTAACTTTAATGAAAGCAAAAGCTCAGACTGTAATAAATTTGGAGTAAAAAAACAACGTTTCCTGAAGTGATTTAGAGAAAAACTATTTTCCCTTTATTTGTATGTAACATAGTTTACCGTTTGCAGCTATATATTTGTTTTTAAACTACTTTGCTAGGAAATAAATAAATAATTGGCACGCAGAAATTCCTTCGGAGGTCTGCCATTGCCTGCCGTGGGGCGACCGCTATTGGGAAGCTTTTTTTCATTTTGGTGCTTTGCGCTCTCCCGAATCGGCAACGGCGGCCACCAATAATGCGACCATATGCTTGGAGAAATATTTTGAAGAATATTAGCTTATTCACCATTGACTTCATAAATGTCTAGAGTCTACATTAAAATAAAGTACGCTATCATTTTGCCTAAAAGAGAACAAGAGACCGTTTTACATTTGGCCAAAAATTACTTGAGCTGGCTTTCATGAGTAATTGTGCTGGTTGGCATAGAGAAACACTTCAGATTCGCTCGTGTCGACGTCCTTTCAATCGGAAATGTTTGCCACTGGAATGCGAAATTAAGTCAAGGTGCAGTGTGCCAATTAGAGTATTTAAATTTTAGGCGAAACAAAATAAGCTTGAGCTGTATAAATATATATCGCGATATTTACGGGAATGAACTAGCTGTAAGTTAAAAAACTCTGATTTTGGGCATTACACAATGAGAGCAGATCCAAACTTACCTAACACCCCTCGCCCTCTGCACCCAACCCATCGAAATAACACGTTTCCTGCGTCTACCGTTCGATGAGTTACTACACTGTGACGATCGGTGGCTACACCGCACTGGCAGAGCCTAATGAACTGCTACAACAACAAAAACTATCACATTCATTAATGGTGCATTTCAATGCAAGCCCTGAAAAGGGCCAAAGGTTTCACCCCTGCAGACACTTGCTAGAACCAAAGCCGCCTCCCAGGCACGTCAAGAGGCATTTCTTCAACTATTATGACGATTTCAAGGACAAAACGAACTTACAACTACTGGACCGGATTGTATATAGACAGATGCTTAATGACATTTATCCGGAGACACTTACCATCTTCCTAAACTCCTGAGCTCTGAATGCCGTCAATCGGAGTCCAACCACCACCTATTGCAGATGAAGAGCTTCAGCTACCCCGAGAGACCCGCGTAATTTTTGACCTATTGCGATCTGGATACTATAGCAGGTTAAACTCCTACTTATCCAGAATCGACCCCGACATACTAAACATATGTCCCGCATGTGAAGGCACCCTGCACGACACTAACCACCTTTTCACATGCCCATCAAACCTACAGCACGTTTTCTAGCCTACCGTTAGATGAGTTAGTCGAAGATGACCAGTGACTACATCGCACTGATAGGGCTTAGTAAGCTGCTACAGCAACAACAACATGGTGCGTTTCGATAGACGTCTTGGACAGGACCATAACAAAAACTGGTATCAAATTGAAAACGAAGGAGCTGTAATCCCAGGTAGAACCAGAACCTCAAAAAATTTGACAAAATGGCGCGGTTTTGAATTTGACACTCTAAAAATCGCTTTTTTTCCAATTTTTTAATAAAAAAAATATGAAATAATTGGAATAATAATATGATTCTAGTGCGGGCGATAGTCATTGATGTTGTGAACAACATATTAAAATTTCAGACGATTTTTTTTTCTTTTTGATAACACCAGGCCGAAAAAAGTTGTTTCGAGATAAATGAGTGTAAAGTTTGAGGTACAGGAGCGCGCGGACGTTCTCTGCCTACTTAATGGGCTGTAGAAGCTATAATATTGGGAATTTCCACATGAAAATTTCACAGTATATTCTTAAGATACTATACTTTTGAAATATCGAAAAAACAAACAATCGATTTTTTGAAATTTCTAGACCACCGGGTCCCCTTAAGTAAGTATAAGTATTCCTCCTGACGAGGTAAAGGTATGCCAAATCATCATGGCAAGTTACACGATTGAACAGCACGTTCAAATGATAAAACTTTATTATCAAAATGAGTGTTCATTAACGCAAACATTGCGCGCATTACGCCCATTTTTTGGTAGACGTGGTGGCCCTTCCAATTTCTTATGGCCCATATTGAACCATATGGACCTAGACGACATGTGGTTCCAGCAGGACGGCACTACGTGCCACACAGCAAACGCCATTTTACTCCATTTCAACATCTACTCGCCCTTATTGAAAAACCCTTTATATATATATGTATATACATAGGTATACTCCGAGGTAAAGTACCTGATGAATTTCTGTAGAAATATTCAATGTTTCAATAATTAAGACTGAAACCGAATCAGTGTTACCTCCACTAAAATAAACATTCCATTTTCATTTTAATTCAATGTTCAATATTTTAAATTGCCTTTAAGTCACAAAAATGTTTCAAAAGCCTTAAGTGTTCGCAGAATACGATCATGAATTACTTCCTTCATTTGTCTACCTACAATAAAGTCCATGTGATTCCAGGTCTGATCGGGAACGCGATAATCCTCAACAAGATAGGGCATGTTCTCCACCATGGTATCAACATCACTTGGTGCGCAAAGTCCATCGTTGGCGCTCGAATACGAATATGTACGCGCAGTGATTTTGCTCAAATCATAGTCTGGTGGCGTATCTTGATTGTAAATCTGTTGATTCTTTTTGGTGCCATAATCATATTGACGGAATTTATGTGATTTATATAGCTGCAGATAGTGAATACCCTGGTTACTTGAGGAACCACCCGGATGGCTGCCAAGTAGCACTTGCAGAGAAGTCTGAAACACAAATGACAAAATTGTTTATTGTATTACTTGCAAATAAATAACTTGATGTGCTTCTACCAGATTTGTGTTTCGATATCCATCAGCGGCAAACCAAAAAACAACGTCTTTGCATTGTTTGCCTAAAAGAGGTTGTTGACCGCACAGCGTGTCTGCGATGCGATTGACGTACTCGTTTCTAGGCATCAACTCCGAGTTCTCTAAGATACTGTATAAAAGCCCATCGGGTTTGCCGATCAGCTGCGAAAGTTGGAATATAACATGTCTACCATTCGCCAAGAATGCACATGGCGCCAGTAGATGTGCCGTCTTAATCTTGGCATTATACTGTTGCTTGGTGGACATGAGAGCCAGGTACACTGTGGTGCCCTGCGAATGACCGGCATAGTGTATGGCTTGTTGAGCGGTATTATCGCGAATATAATCAATCATAGCACTTATATCGTATATGCCAATTTCATGCCAACTGAACTTCCAAAATTTGGGGTTATTTGTAGTTATATTCGAATTTCCGCGTGAATAGATATTGCCACGAGCATTTCCCAACCAAACATCGAAACCAGCGTCAGCAAGCAAATATCCAAGCGAGTTATCGGGTCCACTGCTCAACCAGCAATCAGAGTTGCTGAATAAGCCATGTTGCAACAAAATAGCTGGGCGGTAAGCATTCTGGTTATTTAATTTGTGGGAGTAAGGAATGCGGAAGAGTGTCAACAGGTAAGCATCGCTCGTCTCGACGGTGTGTGATTCGACTGGATAGCCATGTGAACGAATGCGCTCATCCTGTGGAAATTAAGAAATTAATTGTGATAAGATTTTTACCATTTTGCTACCTATTTTCCGCACTGCACGTACTTACAGAAGTGACAAAATTTTTTAAAGCCAACCTTTCTTCGTCATATGTTAGCGTTGATGTTATGCTTGCCGTGGCCAGCAAAAGGCCAGAAACAACGATCACAGTACTCAAATTCATTTTAATGCGCTTACCGCAATAAATGCAATTGTGCTAGTCAAGCATTACGCTTTATATAGACAAACAACTCACCGATTGCATACACAATATCATCTGCGATAGCTTATCTAAGCTTTGAATTATATTTTATATTTTATAGAACTGATCAATCAAAATCGCCAGCACGTATTTTTTTAATTGTATTTTTATTTTTATTGCGCTATTTGTACACAATGCCATGAAAATATAACTTTGTTTTTGTAATTTTATCTTTACCAGAACATGTTATTACAAATTGTAACAAATCTATATAAAGCACACAATATACATATATAACAAACTCCCCCCCTAAAACTCTGTTATGTACCTTTCCCCATTTTTATGTCGAGATAAGTCTTCAGCGATAGAACTTTAGCAGCCACAATTGGATGAGTACAGCTACTCAGACAATTTCTAGATAATTCGAAATCTCCTTGCAATGCCATCACCACAGCCAAATTATACCGCACCACATTCTGTGCAGCATCCAAAGACTTGACACGCCAATCTTTCGTCTCAAAATCAAATGCATTTAGAGACGACACAAATGTGGGCTCAAAATGCGGACGTGCCTCACTCAATCGATCCAGCATTATTAATGCTTCCCCCGCATACATATGCGCCAAAAGCCTATAAAATTAAAAAATCATTTTAGTAAATCAGCAAGCAAGTAATTAACCCCTTGCCATGCCATTTAGCTCGACGAAACTCGGGCCCAAGTGTTACGCGTCAACGCGTGGTAAACAGATCAGACTGATGCGCGAGATGACGAAACAGCAATTATGAGACTCGTGACTAACTCTGGAAGCGTACAGATAGAAACCAACATTCAATCACCCTGGCTCGTGATATTTACGTTTGGCCCGACGATCTATTCACGAGCCTGGCTCGTCATATTTATGTTTGGGCCAAAATTTTCATCACAAGTCAGACTCGTTATGACACGGCAAGGGGTTAATACTAATATTATATTTATATTTAAAAGAAAGCGCAAAAAATACTAATTATGAGCATCTCCTTTTCGCCAAGCGTTAGCAAGTAGGAATAGAGCTGCCCAAAATTACAATTGCTTGTAAAATAGTGAGTTAGACCAGTTTTACGAGGTATAACCAAACTCACTAGCAGCGAATCTTGCTCGATAACGTTGTTGTTGCTTCCACATGCAAATTTTTCGTCAAGGGAGCCGAGCAGAGAAGTCGCGAATAGAAGAGGCCTTACATATACTTAGCCCTGCCATAAGTTCTGTTACAAGTTAAGTCCGTTATAGATATGGAATTATAATACTTTTTTAAATGAAGTTAATTTTATTTAATCATGAAAGTATCGAAATGGTCACCATTTGCTTATGCGAAAGCCTTCAAACGATTAGGTCATTCAGCTATTGCAGCACACACGGTTTTCACGGATATTGACGTCGCTGCTCGAGACTGTCTAAATTTCTGTGAGGATCCAATGGATTCAGATCTTGACTTCAAGACGGCCAATCTTTTGCGGCTATGAGCCCAGAAATATTATTTTTTAGCAACTGCTGGGCAGTTTTTGCCCTATGGGCTGGAGATTCCGATCCAACGCTCTCCATTGAAGAGAGTACTGCTCAACCGCTTCACCACGCCTTCTAAGACATCCTCTTGGTCTTAAACCTCTTTTTCGCACAAATAAAGGGATGCCTTTACAAGGCACTCTCCACTAAACCATTTCGGAGGCTGGATGGTGGCCACGCTGAACCCTTGGAGTAACATTTTTTTCGTCTCTAGAAGTTTAGGCATAGAGTTTCGTCCCCTTTATGTGTTAACCTCGTAACTTCATTTTTTCGAAATTGAGTTTTTTAGTGAAAAACACTCCTTAGCACTCCTGTTACGTAAAACAAAACATACAATGTTCATAATTTTCTCGTATGTATTACTGAAAATTATAATTTTGCAGATACGAGGTTAACACAGAAAGGGGACGTTTTGTCGTTTTGCTTACTAAAAACTTCTTGTGAACATTTTCTTGTCTGTGAAAATAATATTTTCATGGCCGTTAATCGCATGCCACCGAAGAAGCGGCTTGCATCTGTCGAATCTAATTTTCTTCAAGCGCGTTGTCAAAAGATGACCAGTTGAGCGACGGAAGGCTTTCATGTGGAGATCATCTCTAATTAGTCTTAAAACGGATCTGGCCCATTCATTAATTTCTCTGGACATGATTTTCCGCTTTCCAAGGGGATTCCTGCGAATTCTTTATGGAACGGATTTTATGGCTACACTGGGTCGAACCACGCGAGGACGGCCACTTCTTTTTCTGTCTGCCACTTCAGACGTTTAGGAAAAACGATTGGTCGTGCGATAATATTACGTTTTTTCAGCAACTCGTCAATCTCACCTGCACTGTTACCACATTTAAGTAATGCAATCACAGCAATGCGATTTTTCTTAGCTCGCCACTTCAATGTTAACAAGCGAAATTTGCCACGAAACTGAGCATAATTTATGAGTAGATAATGCATAGGAAAAAAAAACATTTTAAAATTTGTCACAGAATTTGTGGTAAGACTAAGTATTTGCAACATGCCAAGTACTCATAACTGTTTGTCAATCGTCAATTATAAACAAATCTCTGTAATGAAAAAAAAAATGTAAAGCTTTTCTTTACCTATGCGCATCCGAAAGTTTTTCAGCCTTCAGCAGTTCCTGTGCCATTTCGTAGGCACACATGTAATCGCCCAAACAGAGTGAGACATAACTGTATGCCGCATGAATAGCACATAACATATTGTCAAATGAAGTTTTTGAAATCGGTCGCGAAGGATTGCAGAAATTGTTATCCCTGACATTACGCCAATTTTCTTTCTCCGCCTCTGTCGGCAATTCATCCTCTTTAGGCATTTCAAATACGCTTTTATAATACGTAGTGAGAGTGAGCGCGTTACGTAATGCCATTGCAGCAAAGCGTAGCGTTGGCCCGGATTTCTCAGTAACTTGTTCCTGCCTGCATACAAAGATGAATAGGAAAATTCCATAATATGCATTCCTTTATAAAAGTAACTTACTCATAAATTACGCTGTTTGAAGGTTTTAAAAAGTACATTTTACGTCCTCCAGTATTTGCTACAGATGTAATCATTGGCTTCTTGTCCTCCTCCAACATTTTCTGCAATTTTTGATAATTTTTTTAAGCCTCCGTTGGGCACCCGGAACCTTTTTCGACTTGGGAAGTACATTTAATAAATTTCTATTATAGCTAACGACTTGAGCTTCCAGGTAGCTTTCTAAATTTTAATTCCCTATCGATTTACGGATATAACTTAAAAAAAAAGAATCCTCGAACAAGACAAAAAAAGACCAGACTCGGGTGCTCAACCGAAGGTTTTAAAAAATGTATCCAACGGAGCGTTAAAACTTGTATAATTTTGATTTTTGTTTCTTACCATTTCATGATCCATTATGCAGGCTTCAGATATACGGAACCATAAACGCGGATTGCTGTGATATGATTTCAGAGGCACCAGAAAGCATTTATAGGCTTCTTTCGGGCGACGTAAGTGCAGCATTGCAATACCCAAATTGTAGAGTATTTCACAAGTGCGTGCTGTACTCATCTCATACAGTGAAATGTTACGCATATTAGCTGCAATATGTTTGTCGAACGCTATAGCGTCCTGAAAGAATTTTGCTGCAATCGCATAATGACGTACCCGTAAATGTATCACGCCCATATTGTTGGCAATGCACGTATTGAGCATATAGCTACTTTAGTTAGAAGATACATCAAATATTTACGAGGTGGAACTTATTTATCAACAATTTGCACTTACTTCTCACTCATTGCGCCGATTTCGTTAACCTTTTTCAACTGTTTAGCGGCCATTTGAAAGTCTTTCATAATGTAATATTGATGGGCTTTAAGTGCGGAAAATTCTGCTGACTATAGTTATATTAAAAACAAAAAAAAAGGAGAAAATGTAATAAATTCGAGTACTTATACTTGATTTAGTACTGTCCACATACCCCATCTTCAGCTACTACAATGGGTTTACGATTTAATACGCATGTCTGCACAGCTAGGAACTTGTACGCGCGTTGAAAACTTTCATGGTTTGTAGCCGCCAATTCACTAGACGAAGCTTCTTCGCTTAACAGTGTTTCTCTGTTCAAGTTTAGAGACGAGTTGCGTTCAGGTGATTGTAACATTTCCAAAAAGGCAGCCGCTTTCCGCAATTGATTGGTGACGAGCAGCAAACGCAAAGTAAATGTACTAACTAGTCCTGCTATTTGTTCTTCAAGATCGTCAAGCTGGTTCACGAGCGGCATAAGCGTCTCGATCGCGGTTTGAAACATATGCCGATGATAGTATATTACGGCCATGTTATAGTGCGCGATTGGACTAGCTGCCTAAAAAATCAGAAATACTGTTAAAAAGCACCTTTACACTCCAGGCTACATGATTCGATCTTGTTACAAAATAAATAAAATTGTGTCATGTCAAGACTTCATCTTGTTCAAGATTTTAATTGGATTTTGACTAAGTTTATTATACTGTTGACAGTTGCATTTCACTTTGATACGACATTCTATAACGGTAAAAACACCAGCGGAAACCGTCGCATTTTTCACTTCACTGTCAAGTCGCCATTTTGGATCGCTGTATAGAAGTTATTAATTTGAAAATCAAAAGCAACAAGAGAATCTTTAATTTCTTAAGAAAATGGATTTATCACTTTCTAATTTGGATGAGTCTGAAAACTGTCGGTATATATCCCATGTCGATTATATTTGTATGATACGCGATACCTACAAAGATGGTACTGAGCGCACATTTAACGAATTAAAAGTAAAAGTTGAGCAGGATTCTGAAGATAAAAAGCAACAAGGTGCTTTTATTAAAAATGTTTAACTTTAAACTAGATAGAAATATTTACACTCTCAAATACTAAAACAGCGAAATTATTTTTGTATATAATTTCAGCTGGAGATGCATTAAAATTGTTAAGTCAATGTCGCCAGACATTGCAACAGTTAGATGATCAACGTAAATGTATCGGTAAAACACTGAAGGAGCAGGCCGAGCGGGGAAAGTTGCTCTTCCAACAAGTTATTCACGAGGAACATCAGCTAAACGTTGAAGAATCATCAATGCGGGAACTGCTTAATAAAGTCAGGCATCAAAGCCCATAATTGTTTTCTTTGTTTGTGTTATAATAAGTCTTAAACCAAGTAATATAATAGCTATGCCTATAAAACAACCACTAAAACAGCTACTCACTTTATTAGCATTTTCCTTAAGTGCTTCCAAGAGTGTGACATGGTCCTTACAGCCACACTGATAGAACTTCGTTACAGCGCGATTATGCTGTAATTTATTATTTGTTCCATTATATTTTTCAAGCTCGTCAAGAGTTTCCAGACACTGCTCGTATTTGCCACTATAGGAACAATTCCAATGAGATTGTGTGTGACAAAATTGAGAATTACAAGTATTTACCTACTGAACTCCTCGTAAGCTTTTTCGATTAACTTGCATTCTTGCTCCACATCCTGGTTATGTTCATACTTATTCTCCGTATCATCGGTAGTATTTGTTTCCAACATTTTCCGGCCTTAAATTTGCACAATGATTTCCATTTCACTTGTTATGAATCTGTGTGCAGTGGCTACCTCAATGATTCCTAACATCTCTGTGTGTAAAAATAATAAAGCTGCAGGGTTGCATTTTCTGAGACGTAGACAACAACTTGTTAACGTAACGCAAGGAAAAACGGAACTTGATTTGAACAGCTTTTTATACTTCTATATAACTATACATATAAATATATATATGGCGCGTATACCCGTTTTAGTGTTTGGCCAAGCTCCTGCTCCTATTTGCAGCCTGCGTCTTGACGTTGTTCCACTTACATACATATATAACCCATTACACTTCTGATAAACTTCTTTATTTACCATTGCAATATCAAAACCTATATCATTAAAAAGAAGGCGTTCCGCAAACAGTCCTTAAGCAGTTTTTTTGCGATCAAGGGCGTTCACTTCTCCAAAATTCCCAAATTGTATGGGAAATGTTTTACTGATTTACAACTAACTCACCTTAAATGACAATTGCATTTTTGTTCAATTTGATAAATAAAGTAGACTCTGTTTTTATGCGGTTTTGAAATAGTGCGGTTTTTTTTTTTAAATTAAAAAATGCATGTCGAGCTATCGGGAATTGTACATACATATAAACAAGATTCTAAACCAGCTAAGCAAAAACTCATCACAGATTATATCAAAAATGCTAACCCTACAAGTATGGAACCGCCTGCATCACCATCCAGATCAGACGTGTACATTTCCTCAAGTGACGGAAGTGATTTTACGCCAAATCCTAAACGAATGCGCAATATGCGGGTATTGTCTGATTCTATTTCTGACGATGTAAATTTATTTTTCGATTCTGACGTTTCTTAAATAAAGATATAATTTTCAAAAATACAATTTTTTGTTTATGCGATTTTATTGAATTATTTCAGATTCATGCGGTCTATGAAACATATGTATCTATAGTTATAATATGGGACTAGTATCCTTTTTTTATGCGATTTTATTAAATTATTTCAGATTTATGCGGTTCTTAGCACTTTTGAAACGTATCTATAGTTTTACTATAGAACTGGCAGCTTTTTTATGCTGTTTCTTGCGGAACGTATATACCGCATGAAAACAGAATCTACTGTATTTAAATTTTGATTCAGATGGCGTGCAAGAGGGACGGACGGTCGCACAAAATTAAACTCACCAAGCCCAAACCTTCATTTTCAATCATTAAAAATATTTCACGTAAAGCAAAATATCCATTTTATACAAACATTCTCCAAAGAACATTAATATTCGCCGCAAAGGGGTTTGGTTCCAATCGATGACATTTACCGTCATTCAGTCGGCATTTACTGTCATACCCCTGGATTTATATCCGATCAAGGACTGCCACCTCAGCAGTAATCTCCGTATATGTATGGGGAATGTTTATGCTGCAACAACAACAACTGTCATTCTTCGTTTCCACGACGGTCGTTTATAC
Organism: Anastrepha fraterculus; assembly: GCA_037575425.1. Taxonomy (NCBI): domain Eukaryota; kingdom Metazoa; phylum Arthropoda; class Insecta; order Diptera; family Tephritidae; genus Anastrepha; species Anastrepha fraterculus. The sequence continues at coordinate 104,674 of JAYXIM010024612.1, read as the reverse complement.
TTTACCTGGACCTCTCATTTGCACATCCCGCCAAGACTGTCACGTAGTAGTATCCTCCAAAAATTTATGGCGAACGTTTTAAGCTGTTATACCGCTCCTAATTCTTCAACCGAATCATTACTTGCCGAAAGATCCTGTATTAACACTAAAATGTAGCTTTTTGAAAAAAATTTCGCTTCAAGCTATTGATAAATATGTTGAAGAAAAGTACAACTATGAAATTTATTTACTCATTCGACTTTCCAAAACTTTTGACCGCAACGTAAAAATATAACTAAGGCTTTCTCTAAACACGAAATAGTTTAATATAAATCTGCAAGTACATAAACGTCAAAATAATGACTGTTTTCCAAATATAAGGTATGTATTACATTTATATACATAATAATAATTATAAAGATAGTTTGTTCTTCTTAATTTTTACTCTTCATTTTTACCTTATAAGCCTTGAGTAATCTTTGTTATTTTACGTTCATATTTTAATAATTTCTCGGCACGATATTAAAGTTAAAGTAGTTGTGGAATTCGAAAATATATGTATGTATGTATGTATACCCATATAGTAGAATATCTATAACGTCCAATTCATACATTAAATCTATTTTAAATATTGTATAAACCCGAAATTTGAAAAAATAAACCCTTCTGAGCAGTTAAATCCTCCAATATATGTATGTATATGTATTTATATTCGCATTTGTATATACTTTTTCTCATTCAACTTGATTTCCCAGTTCGTGTGCACTTGAGTAACAGTAACAACCACTTTTTTTTCGGCACACATTCCACACGTCCCTTTCAGTACCTTAGATTATCGCCTCTTATGTGTTGCGAATCTTGCCGGGCACGTAGTTCTTATCGATCACATTTTCTTGTAAGAACATGTGTAAGCAGCGTTCATTCTGCGCCAACGGATGTCCAGCGATTTTATTAATGAACCCTTCTAATCCTTTACGTCTTTCTTCGATGAAATTTTCATCAAATATACCTTCGTCGCCGCGGAAAGGCATCTGGCGTTTCCATGCCTTGCCTGGTAAGGGCGGAACGACTATCTATAACAATTAAAAGTTATAAAATTTAGATTATAAAATATGTTGATCACTGAAATTGTTTTGAAGTTCAACTCCCACCTTGCTATCGCGTTCCAACTCATTCCTTAACCATTCGAAATCACTGTATCTTCGACGTACACTAGATTCCTTTACTTTGAATACTGGCAAATTTGTCTAAAGTATAGAAAAGTACAACATGCGTTTGAATTAGAGTGTGGATTTTGTATTGAAGGCGCGTGAGATAATGTATGGAAATCGCAAATGCTGCTTAATGCCAAGTGAAATATTATGAGTAAGTTACGCTGATAAATGAAATATTCTGCATGCGTAATGACTAATATGCAGTCATTATCAGCATGAAACACAAGACAACTGATATGATGCATAATTTTTAAAGCATAACACAGCGAACGATTAAGCGACACCCCGCGATTTATGTACAGTGGATTTTTTGGTATTAATCTGGACAGCTTCCGCTCAGAAAAAAATAATCACTATGCACTCAATAAATGGTAGAGGTTACTCACCCGCATTCGTACTTCGTAATCCGTATAGCGTTTCTTGCCTGCTGCCATTGTTGTTAAAGGATTGACCACGTCAATTTCCAAGAAATTGGCTGGCACCGCATACGCATCATCAAGGGTTTGCTTTTTGACATTGAGGCGACGAGTGGCATCAGCAGTTCCATCGGATTCTACCATCATTTTTTTTTTTTCAAACTAAGTAGCAAGCTATGATGCTGGAGGGATTGAGAATAAATTTATGTATGTACGTTTGGAGGCTTCAAGTAGCAAAAAATTTCAAGAAAACAATGTTTCCACTTCAGTCTAATTCGAGATTTATTGGCGTACAATGAAATCAAAGGACTATTGGCGAAATGGAAAATAGTTTTACGGTATTCGAGAATTTTCAACTATTTTGTCTTGCACTCTTCGTTGTCGCCGCTGTAATCCGCCCCTTCTTTGCTTTAACTTTGCCAATTGCTAAGCTGATGACTTGGATTCCTTTGCGCAAAGCAAACCTTCATGCGGCTTCAATGTTTAACACAATTATTTATCACTGACGAATAAAAAATTCAATAATGTAAGTTTTTCAAATATATTATGGAGATTCGCAGGAATATAATTAACTTCCTTCTTTTAAATCTGATTGATTGTAATTTCCTGGCTAATTGTGATAAATTTTTTCGTTTTGACTCTACACTTTTCCTTTGTTTCGTTGTCATTTGTGGTGCTACCATACTCAGCTAAGAAAATTTCCCATTTATCGAAAAGAGTCTCGATAAACTTCTTTATTTTTATGCACCAACGCTTTATATATTAATCCGATTTTAATTATGAAATTATGTTCACTTTTGCGAGATTACAGTGTCATAAGATTGCGTAAGTTATCTACCCCTTCGTCAAATTAGAATTAATTATATTATTTTCGAGTCTTTGCACATGCTTTGTTGAAAAATGTATCTTGGCTAGTTTATATTGATTTTGGAGATATATAACTAATAACATGAAAAAACAATAAAATTCAGCAATTTTTTTAATGACACAATTGACCATCTGTGGTATGCAATTAGTAGAAATTAGGGGATGGTTTTCCATTGCTACCACGATAAAGCTGTTTATAATGTCTAAGTGCGTGAACCGAATTTAAAAATTATTAATTAATAACAATATTTAAAAATACTTCTTGTTTGCATCACTTTCATTTAAATGCAAACACAGAAAAGTAACAATATTCACTTATAAACACTTTTTACTGATTGTAGATTCGGTTTAAGGCTATTTTTACTAAATAATACTCCAAATTCTATTCTTACAAATGTCCTTGTAAAAGTTTGTAATACCGTGCAGAATAAATGTGAGGAGGGAACTGTCAAACGAATGATGAGAGAGAGAAGAACAAAGCGAAATAAGAAAACCCCAGTCAACCAAAAGGGAACAATTCTTATATTATTATTTATAGGGACACTTTTTTGATTTCGAATATACATACATATTGCAAAAAACAAATTATTACAAATACTGAAAATTTGCGGAGCTTTTTTGAATAGTGAAATAGTCCAAAATCGGACAATTTTTTAGCCCAAATTTTCGGCGGCGCCATGTATACATTTTACGATAGAACAATATTTTTATAAGTGGTATGAATTATAAAACCTAAGTTAAATGCTTGCTGGGTTGACGATTCCCGTATACACTTCACTTCAACTGTATTTCAGGACAAGATGCAAATACGGTCGTAAGAAACATAATTTTTAAACTTTTTCTGGGGACCCTAGGAGGTTGGGACTTTCATAGTTATAAAGGTGTGACCTTACTCTTTCTAATGAACGTGGTGGGTGTTGCCACGCTCCCTCCCCTCAGCCCCCTATTCAAATATATCGTGGTAGTAATGGAAAGTTTAGCCGAAATTAGAAAAAGGTTGCAACAGATTATTGCAGCACTACGCACGCAAAAATCATTATTATAACTATATCATAAAAAAGGCTGACGCGATTGTGGATCTTATTTTTGTAAAATTTACTCCACCTCGATATTAGCTGTCGAAAATTTGTGGGTGCGCTTTCTGCACAGTGTTCCAATTAACGGTTTGATGCTGACCAGACCTTTGCCTTCTGCACAACGTAGGCCAAGCCTATACATATAAAACGTAGTGCTACCATACACAGGAATTATTGAAGATTAAAAAATGAATATTATAGAGGAAAAAAATCTTATTTTTGTAAAATTTACTCCACCTCGATATTAGCTGTCGAAAATTTGTGGGTGCGCTTTCTGCACAGTGTTCCAATTAACGGTTTGATGCTGACCAGACCTTTGCCTTCTGCACAACGTAGGCCAAGCCTATACATATAAAACGTAGTGCTACCATACACAGGAATTATTGAAGATTAAAAAATGAATATTATAGAGGAAAAAAATTGTGAAGTTCCAATAGTGTTATAGCTTTAATTATAACGATTCTAGTGCAAATAATATTGTACATTCGCTTGTCCATTTTTAAGCTTTTCGGGACTAGCAATGATAAAGAAAAATAATGCACACTGTAACTCTGCAACGAGCTCAGTATAACCATCCCACACCAAACAGTAAAAGCCCATTTCGTGTTCGCCAAACAAATGTTCGCCAGCATAATAACGGCTTCATGAATATTATACAAGATTCCGCCTTCCCAAGGGTTGTGACGTCAATACAGAAAATAAACACACAAACAGAAGAAGAAGAATAAACGAAATTGAGTGGAAAGCCAAAATTATGGAATATAACGTACACAAATACGTGCAAACATTTGCTCACAAAGATTTGCTTATTTTCCGTACTAATGTTACTCAATTGCTACATTCGCCAAAAATAAAATAGCGGTTGTCGGAAGACGCCTTCTGCTATATTCTCTACATCGTGCCATGACCTGTTACTATTGTTAGCTTATTAAAGAATTGTTAAAACTATTTATTATGTAGTGAAGATTGTATTATTCATTCCTTCCTAAGCAAAAGAACAAGAACATGAAGAAAAGTTTCGAAAAGGAATTACAGCCGTAGAAACAAGGTGATTCCCGGATTACTTAAAGAGCGAATTACGTGCCGTGAGAATATAGCAGTAACCTCAAGAATGATAGAAACAAGAGAGTGTGTGACGTCACATTAGCTGAGTTGTGCAGTGTCGCCAACCATTTGCTCTTCGCAATAAATTTAGTGCTTTTTTATACCCAAAATGAAAAATTTTTAAGTTTGGTGTTTGTTTCTTTTTATAAATTTAAAGCTATCGAAACTGTAAGTTAAAAAAAGCTGTATTGTTAAACAAAAGAATGTTAAAAAACACTCACTCTGAGAAAATTTTAGTGCTAATGAAATTTTGTTGGTTCGTAGAAATTTTGATATTTTTAGAAGGCAAATTAAATTTTTTGCTCCTTCTAAGGTTAAGCAAGAATATTAAATATTCTTCTCTCAACTCTGCTTAACATTGAAAACCTTTCACACATTTTAAAAAGCGTTCGAACTTACTGAATGCGAATTAAAACCATAGAGGTGTAATCGTTTCTTCCGATCCCCAATCTTTAGTGGGGCATACGGCATCAAAAAGTGTATTCATAGTAAAAGTAAGCAAAAACCTACCAGAAAATTCTGAAGAAACCATAACGACATTTTTACAAAAAGAATACCCTTGTTACATAACCTCAAATATAGGAAAAAGACCATTCTCTTAACAAAAGAGTTTCTCTTAACAAAAACTCCATAAATAAAATGGTACATAACCATAACACATTTAAAAAACAAACGCACATTTTAAAGACAATTTGTGACGCATACAAAGTTCTTTAAGTAATGCAATGCAAAATTTGTATTTTATTTTCTTTAAATGGGCATTTTAGTGCGTTTTTATATCCAAAGTTGGGCCACACTGCGGTTGTAAGAGAGAGACTTGACTGCTGGACGGAGAAGAATATCAACAATAAATGTGACGAAATGTTAAAAAAAAGTAAAACTAAATAAAATTGAGTGAATTATTGAACTGATTTAAAAAAAAAGACTAAATAACAAAAAAAAAATGCTAACTCAAGTTACGAAAATGATAATCTGGTCATACTGGTCACCAATTGTGCTAATATGACGTCACTCATTGTCAAATTCACTGAGAGCAAAGTAACGGTACCACGGTAGGTGTCATCTCATTATTATTTCCATCATGGCATTAACCAAATGATCTTCGATTATTTCGATAACTTTTTTGTGTCCAGCCTAGTTATATCGATTATTTTTACGAAGAAGAGGAGAGATGGCAAATGTGAGAGTAAACAAAAATGAACTCTGCAAATGAAAAGAAGTTCGTATAGATATTTTCACCAAAATATTGAAGGGATATCAAACTGCAAAAGTTTCCCATGGATCTCTTATAGTTTAATATTACATACAAATGTTTTACTATTGCCACTTAAAGAAAATAATTCATTTGTTTACGTATTTCCATCCGTTTATCTTATAAACAAAGGAAGCAACAACACTTGATAAGCCTGCGTAAGCCAGACAACAATCCGATGATCTTAAGATTGGCACATACCTTCTTATCTTGATCGTCATATTTTACGTATTTCAGCATCTTTTTCATGCTCTCATATGTTTCTTTTGTATTGATGGAATGAGCAATCGTTACAACCGTCGAAAAATACTTTAGAACGATGAGTTGGCAACCATACATATGTGCGCATGTTTTATCGAGTACGGTATCGTAACGGTACTTTTTGCGCTTGAATATATGTACTTGCTGTGATCACGTTCGTTGAAATGCGTTCATTTATCTATTTCTCTTAAAGAGTTCGCAGTGATTTTTTCGTTTTACAGTGGGCCATGTAGCGTTTGCTTTTTGAACCACCTATTTTTTTGAGAATGGTAACACAAATGACATGTCAAATGTGTTCATAATTTACTTAAAGGTTTGACATTTACGAAATGGGACGCTATACGCTTGAACAAAATTGGGAAATATTGAAAACCTATTTCCAAAGTCGTGAGTCTTCTTCTTCTTTTCTGATTTTCACATCGGTGGCTACGTCAATAAGCAAAATTGTCGGATTTGGGGCTCAGAAAATCCACACGTTACTGTAGAGAAGAAAATGCATCCCCAACGAGTGGCGGCATCATCGGACTGGCGGCATCATCGGCCCATTTTTTTTCGAAAATGAGCGAGGAGCCGCGGTTACAGTAAATGGCGAGCGTTACCGTGACATGCTGAACGAGTTGTTTCCAAAAATTGAAGAGGATGACATGGACAACATTTGGTTTCAACAGGACGGTGCAACTTGTCACACTGCCAAAGTTACATTCGAACTTTTGCCTACCGTTTTTGAAAACCGAATAATCAGCCGAAATTCCGATATCAATTGGCCGCCTCGGAGCTGTGATTTAAGCCCGTTGGACTATTTTTTGTGAGGAGCCGTTAAGGACAAATGCTATGCGAACCATCCAGAGACGATTGATGCTTTAAAACACGAAATCGAAGTTGCCATTCATGATATTGGAGCCCAAACAATCGAAAATGTGCTTAAAATTTGGGTTGATCGAATGGCCTACTGTAAAGCCAGTCGTGGCAGTCATTTGAACGATATTATTTTTCATTCATAAATGACAATATTCAATCTTCAAAATAAAAAAAAAAGTTTGAAAAAATATTGATTAGTTCTTTTTTATAGCCGATTCAAAAAACAAATTTTACATGGTATACCCTATAGTAGGAGCACTGATATTTTTATGAGAAATATACTTAGAACGATTCGGTCCAAAATTTTGTTATTGTTTTATGTTGGAACTAGTAAGTAAGTAAAAAATTGAGTATCTGGAATATTCCAAGGCACTTTAGTTTAGTGGAAACAATTTAATAATGTCGAAACAGAAAAAACAGTTCTTCCAAAAGCAATCATAGAGTTGGAAAACCCGGCTTTACCTACAGTGATATTTCAACAAAATTAACGGTTTCAAAAAGGATGGTTTTTAATGCTTTGAAATATTTTTCTGAGTATAAAATAGCAGAAAACGTTTCAGAAAACGCGAAATACTGCTAATCAGGTTCATAGGATGATCGTTAGATTGTCAAAACAAGAAGGAAGGAACAAGGAAGAGTGCTGCTGACATCCAATACGCGGAATATCATAAATTTGGATCAGTTATTTGAAAGCTTCAAGACAGTTGAACGTTGTTGAGGTTTAATAATGTCAATGCAAAGGCGCTGTGCAGCATTAATAAAGCAAAGCAGTATTTTTCTTGAAGAATTTTCCAATTTTATTAACTTTTGTACATGAAGAAAAAAATGTCTGGTTTTCCTAGATAAAAATACTAATACAGATTGAAAGCATTTTAAATGTATAAAATAAAACCTTGTATGCAAACCATTTAAGTGGTAATAAAATCACTTAATGAAATGCAGAGAGCTGGGTATCGTTCTTGCGTATTTTTCAACGGCTGTATGTGAGGCTCCTGATTTTATTGGTATCAATAAATATCAGTTTGATTAGGAATTTTGAAGGGAAAGGGAAGCGAAAAATGTCAAAAAAAAGTACATGAACGCAAAGCCAATAAGAATTCGCAAGTTTTACGAACAGTTGATTAAGTTGTTGGCGGGAAAAATCACATAAAGTGAATAGATTTCAGCTGAGCTAATTCGTATTAAATTAAAAAAAAAAAATAAAGGAAAAAAAGCAAAATAACGAGCTTATTTTATTTTGTCCGCAATAATTGGTTGCATTTCATCATCGCTGTCAGATGAAGAGCATTCCTTTAGCAGTTTTATTGTTGAGGCAATCACAGTTCTCCTCATATTTTTCTTGCTTCCGTCTATGCATGTACCTGTGTGTATATATGTAGGGTAAGTATATATAGGGCTTTCCAAACAGAAGTGTTATTTTGATATTCAAAGAAAAATGCTATTTTTGCATGATCGGATGTTTATTTCATTATAAAGAGGAAGGTATGTCGTTAATAGTGAAAAATACCATCAGGAAAATGACCACCACGGCCATGTTTACAGGACAATATCCTTTTCATGAAGTTTTCTATAAACGGATTGCAAAGTGGCGGCCCTATGTCCTTGATAGCCTCACGAATTCCATCTTTGAGGTCTGGAATAGACCGTGGGCTGTTGGCGTAGACGTTCTCTTTCACGTGACCCTAAAGAAAAAAGTCACAAGGTGTTAAATCACAAGATATCGGTGACCAATTGTGATCACCTCTTCGAGAGATAACACGGTCCGGAAACTTTTCCTGTAAAAGATCAATGGTTTCGTTGCTTGTGTGGCACGTAGCGCCGTTTTGTTGAAAATAAACGTTGTCCAGATCAAAACCATCCAATTCCGGCCATAAAAAAGCGTTAATCATCTCTCGTTAATCCCGTCAATCATCAAACTAACATGTCAAATTAGTTATTAACCCAGAAATACAAGCATAAAACACAAAAGATACCTTCAATGCTTTTGATTTGTACTTCGGAAAGTGCAACAATGGTGACTGGAGGCTGTGGTTGAGAAGTACATATGTGCATACCTCTATATCATTGGCCGATTTCTTTTGGCAAAGAAAACAGGTTTTATTCCCTCAAAATTAGCTTTATTCATCAACGGAATTTCCCTCAATCATTCCAGCTCCGCTCTTTCATTTCAATACTACTTTTGTAGAACGATTTATTTATTGTCTCTAAATGGGCTTCAGTTTTAGCGATAACCTCTTCATTCGAGCGAAATTTCTTACCGGCGAGCATTTTTTTAGGACTGCGAGCAGCCAGTAGTCGCTGAGAGCCAAATCTGGCAAATAATTATATAACTTAAAATAAACTGTACAAATTTTATCTAAAATATGTTTGCTGTTGTTGTTGAAGTGGTTGAGTATCTCTACTAAAATAATCCTGAAGGTAAAGTGGTAGCTAACCACTGTGATGATGTCCTGTTTTTTTTGGCCTAAGGTATAGCAGCAAATTCTTTATCTCGATGTCTGAGATCTCAGTAGTTTGCTGTAAGCAAGGCTTACAGAAAGAGCGAAGTCGTGCCCTATCTAGCCCTGGAATGGAATGTAATGGAAAATACTTTCCTTCACCCCTTCCGCTTGACAGCTTCTGCAGATGAGGTTGAAGGGGAGGTTGAGTCTAATTGCATGATCCCCTACCTTCCAATGACCTGTAAGGGTTGCAGTGATGCGTGAGAGCATCCTAAAGGTAATTCGTCCTTTGGGTTTTGTTCGACGGCCATGTGTTTTTTTGTTGTAGAACAAGTAGTTAATTGGTTCCAACTTCTTTCGGCTAAAGCATGATAAGGTGAAGCAATGGATACTTTTATTGTGTGGAGTACATGGCAAGTCTAGAGTCCAACCTTTTCTTGCTAGCTCAACCGCTATCTCTTTACCCCTTCTGTGCCTATGACCGGGAATCCATATCCGAGTAATGTCAAGCCAATGACTAAGCAATTATATTTCCTCTCTACACTGTAGACTAGTTTGGATGAAATGTAGTTGAAGTCTCAGGCCTTGATAACTACTTCACTGTCTGAAAAGATAGCTACTCTTGCACCAACTTCCTTGTAGAGTTTTAGCGATTTCCATGCTTCTCTGATCGCTGGTAGTTCTGCCTGGAACACGCTGGCATAGTCAGGAAGTCGAATTGACGGTAATTTCTTGAGCGGCTCTGAATGGAAACCATGGGAGCTGGCTCATCTTAGAACCGTCGGTATAGATTTCGATATTGTATCTTCCAATCACCTTCCGTTTGCTCCATTCGGCTCTCGGTGGAAAACGTACCGTAAAGCCTTTCTTGAAGGCGGTCGGGGACTGTGTAGTCTGATCTGTTTTTGAGCAGGAAGGGTCCCTGCAGGAGTATCTTACTATGACCGTACGAGCTTGTTGTCCAGCTTCCTATGTCTCTGAGTCTCACCGCGCTGCAAGTAGCGATTGTTTTTATATGTATGTATGTAAGTCTAATGGTAATAGATGAGTGAGTATATTAAGCACTTCAGTAGGACTGGTGCTAAGCGCCCCTGTGGTTAAAATACACGCTGTGCTTTGTATCTTGTTCAGCTTGGTTTGGTTGTATTTCTTTTCTATTCCGGGCCACCAGACTAGTGCCGCATATGTTAGTATTGACCTTACAAAGGCTGTATAGGACCAATTGGATAGTTTTGGTTGGAGACCCCATTTTTACCCAACATTATCTTATACGTCTAAAGTGCTATATTCGCTTTCTTTACCCTGTACTCTACGTTGGACATCCAGCTGAGTTTGGGATCTAAGATAACACCTAAGTATTTTGCCTGTTGGGTTAGCATAAGACTAACACCGTTTAATTTTGGGGGACTATAGTTTGGTATCTTAGTTCTTAAATATATTTACTTACATTTTCCATTTTAATCATACTTTTATTTGTTTTTAGAATTTTGACTCAATTCGCAAATTTTAATTCGCGTTTATTTGTAATTTGCGATCAACTGTTTTTCTCACTTGCAAATACTTACAACTTAAAAGGTATGCAGTAAAAACTTGCAACTTCCCCTCAAAATGAAATGTCATTGTGCCTTCATCCTTTCCCAAGGATGCATGAACACCCAAACTTGATAATTTGTGACAATTTTCCTCAACAGAACCAATTTCTTGAAATTTGTTCACCAACCTTTGAAGTGTCGGCTCATTCGGACGATTATTTGCAGCAAAAACATAAGGAATTTTGTGATATGCTGTTCTTAAAGATCGACCATTTTCATAGTAAGTTACAATAATTTTAACGCGTTGTTGTATGCTGTAAAATTATGCATCTGTCTACTTGACAAATGTCAAACACTCGTATAACCTTCTAGGAATTATACATTACTGACATCTGGTGTCACGTTTGAAAGGCTCTTAAACAAAATTTGAACTAATTATGTCTAAAAACATTTATTCGTTTTGAATATCCTTGTATGTACAACAGGGTAAAAAATTTAATGGGCACCTAAATAATGTACTAAAAAAGCTACGCACTTATGCAAATTTTTCTTTTGTACACTCATTTTTATAATCCAAAGTGAAACATTCCAAAAAGAATTTTATTTCATGCTTATAAATTTAAAATTAGTATCTTTTACTTGCAAACCATAATAAATTGAAAATGCCCAATAAATATAACTAAGTTATAAGTAGGAATTTCCTCATGATTGCTTTTATTTAACATTTCTATTTATTTTGGTTTGGAAACAAAAGAGGCTTTTGCGTTGAACTAACATACATAATTAACATATACATGTGTAAATATGTGTGTACATTTGGGTTTATGTATAAGGTGTGTGTGTGTGTTGGGAACACAAACAAATCAATATATAATCATTAAATATTTAATATTCAAACTAAAACATAATATTTGGTTCAATTGCACTTTTCAAATCGTTTGATTTTAAAAATCGACTTTTGGACTCGGATTAAGTTGAATGGGCTTCTTGGCAAAAAAGCGCAACGATCGATTCATAAATTACACATTTTTGTACTTGCGTACAATAATTCTTTTTCAAATTACCTAAGCAATTACAAGAAGTAATTGAAATTGGATTTCATACTTATGGCTATAATTAAATCTAAGTAATTCTTAACCAAATATGTACAAGCGTACAAATATCTACAAATCTATTGGCGGCTATTACGTTCACTAACTACCCTTTTAAAAAATCACTAAAATTAATTTCCACACGAATTACATAACCAAAACCATGTACAGAGGATCCTTTCTCGAAATGCCTTTTGCCAATTGATGAGCAAAACAATTTAAGCGCATTTGAAGAACTCAAACTCAAATCATGAGGATCCACTTTCGTATGGCTCTGCTCGATTGCACTGAGTATTCGGCATGAAAAATCAGCACACGGAAACGTGCCAAACAGTGAAGAAATGTGATGAAAAGTAGATGAAATAAGTTTCTCAATCCTTTTTAATGGCAGCGTTGGCCTCCTTGGCTGCAGCCTCCTTTTTGTAGTTCTTGATGTAGAAGGAGCTGAACATGTAGGTAAAAAGACCGGCGTTGAAGGTGAGCAAAGCGGCGATTGGTTTCGGGAAATCGCAAGTTGGCTGGAATTGAATTTGGAGAGTGTGCACGAATATGATAAGGAATTGAATCTGTAAGTATACAAGAAAATTTTATCGATGGATTCATTTTATTGAGTGCGAGAACAACTTACAATTTGCAGAATGGTAATGTACTTCTTCCACCACAGATACTTCTGCACCTTGGGGCCCATGGCAGAGAGCAGGTAATAGGCGTACATGATGATGTGAATGAAGGAGTTGATAAAGCCGAGCAGCGTGCCGTGACCACCTGTTGAAAGAAGGAGGCAGAAAGGAATTTTAATTAACAAAAAGTGCATCTGTAGTAGATTTAAAAGTCCAAATCTGCTTTTACACGGTTCAAGACTGTGTTTATATCTACTTCTTTGTATACATTCTGTCAAAAAAATATTGGGAATTGTTCATTTAAAAAGCGCGCATTACACATATGTCTAAATTTTTTCCTGAAATGTTGGAACAACTGTTTTCTATAGTGTCGCAGAGTTTGATTAACTTGTTTTTGGCATTTAATTATATCTGCAGATGTGCTCTGCCATTTTCACTGTGGATAAAAATATCGAACAAGGAATTCGTCTTAAATTTTGTGTTTTAAGGGGATTTCGGGTACAGAATCGTTGAAAACGTTGCACAAAGCCTATGGCTATATAAGGCTTTTGCAGAGGCCCGGAAAATCGTGAAAGATTTACCCCGATCTTGTCGCCCATTAACGTCTTCAATGGACGAAAACGTCGACAAAGTCAAGGAAATGGTGCTGGAAAACCATCATTTAAGTTTGAGGGAGGCAGCCCCTTAGTGTGCCTCACGAATCAATTCCCAACATTTTACACAATAAATTGGGCTTGAGACGCGTGGCTGCTCGACTCGTTCAAAGAGAGTTAAATTTCTTTCAGGAAATTCATCGGAAGAAGATGGCTGAAGACATGCTTGAGCAAGTCAATTCCGACCCAACGTTTATCCAGCGCATCATAATAGGGGATGAGACGTGGGTATATGAGTTTGACATGCAACCCAGTCAACAGTCAACTGGCGGCTAAATGGCGCTATCCACATGAGCCGAAACCCAAAAAAACAGTCAAAGTCGGTCGAAAGTGAAAGTCATGCTACTCGTTTTCTTTGATTATCATTGTGTTGTGCACTCGGAATTCGTTCCAAATGGTTCTACGGTAAATAAAGAATATTATGTGGAAGTTATGCGACGTTTGAGAGAGAATGTGCGTCCACTATGGTAACGCATCGTCTCACAAGGCTCATATTGTCAATCCTTTTTTGATCAAAAACTCGATAACTATCAACGAATAACCACCGTATTCACCGGATTTAGCGTCCTGCGACGATTTTATTTTCCTAAAACTTAAATTGCCACTCCTCGGACGCCGCTTTGAGTCCATTAAGGAGAATTCGCTGAAGCAGCTGAAGAAATCTTTTCAAACGTGTTTTAAAGGTTTTTGCATGACTGTACTAATCGTTGGCATATGTGTATTCCTTCGAATGGACGCTATTTTGAAGGCCTCAAAATAAATTTTGATGACTAAAAAATTATTTTGCGTTTTATTGAATAATCCCCGGTACTTTTTTGACAGAATGTATTTTCTCACATTTCTCGCTGTAAGACATAGGCATAGACTTGAAAATTGTAGTGTATGAAAGTAAACAAAAAACGTGTGAAAGGAAAAGAAAACACACTTGAACTATGTAGATCGGAACTAAGCTAGAAAGCTAAACTAACCGGCGAAATATTTTACTCCAACGAAGGCGCAAACGGGCATCAAAGTGTGATGGTACCTGAAAGTATTGAAGCATATTTATAAATACAATGTATGTTAATAAATAAATAAATATTTGCTTTTTTTATATGATAGAAGGGACTTACAAATGCAGGAAGGAGATCTGTCGTTGTTTTTTACGCAGGACAAAGAATACTGTATCCAGTAGTTCAGTGAGTTTGGCGATGTAGTACAACCAAACAGCACGCGCCATCTGTGGAAGAATTAAAGACACGCATGCATACATATGCATATATTTTTACTATCAATACCTAGCTGGAAATTGTGTTTTTAAGTCAACAGTAAATCGCAAAAGTATATTGATATATTTTGTCTTATTGGCAATCTATTTTTTTGTAAGATATTTTTACATAAGCCATTTTTTTTGCTAAATTTTGTTAATTTGTTTAATTTTATTAAATTTTGTAGCTAGAATTTAACTGTAATTCCGAAAAAAATTGTGGGGAATTGCCATTCAACATTCTTTGAAACACAATGTGAGGATCAAATATCAAATGATGGAGTAATTTTGTCTAATAGCGACCGCCACTGTGTATTTCGATCAGAAAAAAAGCGTTTCATAAAAATCAACTGCCGATCGTAGGCCGCATAGAACTGTAGACCCCTCTATTTGTAGAGCAACACATAAGGCGAATTCATAGAAGGTGGTGTGATTAGTACAAAAATTAAATGGAATTTATTGCTATTCGGTGCTTTGACATTCACATCATTTTGACATTCAAACAAGAGAGCAAAAGTAAATCAGCTATTCTAGTAACATCGTCTTACATGAATTCGCCTCACTCATACTTCTTAATTGACGCGATAACATTTTAAGCGATTATGATGGAGTTTAAAAATGCACGCCAATAGTTGTAGACACCCAGTTAAGCCAAATCCTTCTCCACCGGATCTTTTTAATGCACAGAAGACCTTCCACTTTCTCTGTCTTCTTTCCACTAGCAGTTATTGCGTCGTATACTTCCAGAGCTGGAGTGTATGAAGCCGCTGGGTCTTTATTCGCTTCGACTATGACTATTTTACACAGCTCATGTTTCATCGTCTGCGATATTCGTCGTCATCAACGTGTTTAAGTCAAAAATCTTTCTCTCGAACCCTCCAAGGACCACCTCATGGGATGTTGCCATTGTCCAAACTTCTGTGGCATACAATAGGTCAGGCATGATAAGAGACGTATGTAGTGTTAGGTTCGTTCGTCGAGAGAGGATTTTACTACTCAATTGCCTACTTAGTCCAAAGTATCACTTGTGTGCAAGAGAAATTCTACGTTGGGGTTCAAGTCTGACATTGTTATCGATGTTAATGCTGCTTCCTAGATAAACGAAGTCTCTTACTACTTCAAAATCACGCTAAAGTTCAACTAAATTTTTTAAAAATTGATAATACCCTTTAATATCCCAGGGCGCAAAAAACTGGCTTAAACTACTCTGAAATATATCTCCGCGGCTCGAAATGGTTCGCTGTACACTCATTCCAGGACAGCGAGATCGATCAACAAAACGACTAAAAACATTTTAAGCTAGTAATCTATTTTCAATTTTTCTCTTTATATTCCCTTAACATATTTAAATAACGGTTACAATAGACAAAGTTTACATTATTAAAATTTCCAGCGTGGTACCAAGTTACCTATGTAAATTTTGCTTACCCGCATGGATATCGGATCTGTGGCGTAGGTCACCGGTTGGCATCGGAAATTGTAATGGCCACCCCAGCCGCCCTTGTAACCCTGCAAAAGAAAGAAAATTAATAATTATATATTTCAATTAAATGCCTCCATTCATCAGCCACACACCTCATAGAAGAGCACCCAACTTAAAAGCACTTGCACTGCGTTGTACACCAGCAGCGTATTCTTCAGCTCAAATGGCTTGCGGTCGCGCATATATCGTGGACCCGCATACAAACAGAAGTACAAATAGCCAGCTAATATCATGAAAAGCGGTCCAGGTGCATTTGAGAGGAACCAACTCTTTGTGCGCATATCCTCATGTTCCACCAGGAAGTTCACCATACGATCGACAATTGTATTTGTCTCATTCATTCGCACAGCAGACATTTTGAAAACTGTGTAATTATTTCGCTAGTTTGGATGAAAGGAATTTTGTTAAGGCAACTTGCGGAAATATCTGAAAGTATAAATGAAAAAGTCGTAAGTTAATAACACAAATCAACAAATTTAACAAAAATGTTCCCCTTATAAAATGCAAACGTTAGTAATTATGAAAGAGCATGTCTCCAGCATAACCTTTGCTGAAGCTGAAAGTCGATGACACACCAATACCGACCGTTAAAAACTCCAGCAGTTTGCTCTATTTCTCGGCGCATAGAACCGCAATTGCCACTAAGATTCAAAACCGCAACAAGGTTCTCAAATCGCTAGCCGTCAGCATTTGGGGCAAAGTCAAAGAAATCTTGCTGCCGACATTTTAGGCAATTGGTTAGTAGGTTCTAAATTATGATGCAATCGTCTGGTACTAGTCAGAAATTATCCCTGCAGGGACTTACTAGAGCCTGAGCCACCTCCCTCACCTGATTGAGAAGGCATCCCTTCGATTACACCCTCCGGCGAGATCCAGGATCAAATACAACTGCAATTACTGGAGCGACAGACATTAAACAACATTCATCGGGAGACTCTCACCTAAGCTCTCGACCCCCGAATGCCGCCATCAGAGTCCCATTGCAGACGAGTTTCTTCAGCTGCCTCGTGAGACCCGCAAATTTTGGTTCAGTTACGGCATGTGAAGGTACTACGCCCGTTAGTAACTACCTATTCCACTATGCCTTATCAAACTCACTCACCTAACACCCCTCTCCCTCTGGACGCAACCTGTCGCAGCAGCACGTTTCCTGTGCCTACCGTTAGATGAGTTAGACCATGACGATCAGTGACTACACCGCACTGGCAGGGTCTAGTGAATTGCTACAACAACAACAGCAGTAAAATCGAGACTAGGATTTTTTTCGTTTGTAATTTTGGGTGAAACTGCCAATAGTTTATGAAAAATATTACGTATGAGTTTTTCGTATTCGGTCACCTACAATAAAATTTCTTTGTTTAAGTTTCTGTGGAACAATTTGACTGTCTTTTTGACTGCCCTTTTTAAGATACTTTCATTTTAAGTGTTTGAAGAAATGCTCAAAAATGTCTATTTGGGTAGGAAGTAGAAGATTTAAATGTACCACAAAAAATGTCTTGATAAAATTTTGCTCTAGTCTGAGGACAAAAATTATATTTGAAGTCGTTTTAAATCGGTTGTATTTTTAAGAGTTTGAGAACTTAACTCATATTAAAAAACAGAAATATTTTTTTAGCTAATTTTTTTATTGTAATCTGGTAGATAATTTCATGGCATTTATTTTTTGTATAAGATATCCGGCATATGCCCGCCGCGGCTACGAGTGACATGGTTCATTCGATAGGTCCAATTTTTGACTACTTTTTCCAATAAATCTAGCGGTATGGCGTCAAAGGTGCCTTGAATGTTGCAATAAATCGATTGCTATGTTGCAAGTTGTGCTGTCTTATTGGAACCAAATGTTGTCGATGTTTAGTTGATAAATTTTTGGAAACAAAAAATCAGTCAACATGGCTCGATAGCGCTCGCCACTCACTGTAACGTCAGCTCCTTCCTCATTTCGAAAGAGATAAGAGCGATGATACCGCCAGTGCACTATGAACATCGCGAACAGATTTTTTTTTTTCAAAGTAAATATCCAAGCGTTGTTCTGGCGTTAAACAATTCATGATTACTTGTCAAACCTTACCGAACAGAAATGTCAACATATTTTATCATTCTTAGCTGTCGCACCATAGTTATCGATATCATGCAGTTAACAAAACTTCTGATATGTACCTAATATTTTTCATGAACTATTCGCACTTTCACCCAAAATTAAGAAAAACATTCAGACCCGTTGGCCTAGTACTACCTTCGGCAAAGTTGATCCTGAAGATATCCTCTTTCTTAATTATATATATATATATCAGTGTTTGTTCTTGTTGAGTAACCAGTGTTTGTTAGTGTAAATAGCTCTATCTAATATGCCTTATTTGATGTGAAAAATAACTAAATGGAAAGTGTTATTTGTGTAAATTCATAAGTAAATATTTGATTGTGAAATATATATTCACAGTTAGCGCACTTAGAACTTTATTAGGCAAATACAGTCAATAACAAAAGTAAATATACACTTTTCATTTGAAATCGCTATTCAGTTAATTTACAGTTACTTAAGAATTTGCTTCCCGTCGAGTCTCTTCCCTTTGGCATGTCTTTTGGATCAATTTTTACGTATTTGTATGTATTAACTATCTAATAAAAGTATGATTTTTAAATGTAATTGCTGTGTAAGCAGTAAACAACTGATTAAAGGGTTGATAGAGAGATAACGCGAAACACGTGTCAAGTTATTATATAATTAAGTGTTGATACTTAAAATTAAAATAATCTCAATATAGGATTAATTGGTTTGGTGGAATGATGACAAATGTGTGTGTGTGTATGTACATATGTATGCATATATTAAATTGTTCACGTTTATCATATAAACAGATGTGACTTGAAACTATTTTTCTTGTGTGCTTCACCGTAGGTTATTGTGGAAATCTTGAGTTGTTGAATATTTAATTAAAAATTATGTATAATCACACTTGCCCCAACAAATTAAAGTCGCGACTACATATAAA
The DNA here is from genome assembly GCA_037575425.1 of Anastrepha fraterculus. Classification (NCBI taxonomy): domain Eukaryota; kingdom Metazoa; phylum Arthropoda; class Insecta; order Diptera; family Tephritidae; genus Anastrepha; species Anastrepha fraterculus. The sequence goes on along the minus strand of JAYXIM010024612.1, from coordinate 85,591 downwards.
TACGAGTATATGGATAGTTATTCTCTAATTGGAAATCCCAACTCGATTTGTGTATTAAAAAGTTTGACAGCTATCAAATGAGTTTTTTATTCTATTTACTATAAAAAGTGTCAAAAGGAACCCCCCAACCATATATATATCCAGGCTAACTATTTCAAGAAGGACCAGCTCAACAGCCATACATTTGTATAGAATATCTACTGTTGTTTCCGGATTTCTATATACAAGGTGGCGCAAAATAATTTTTTTCTTTTAGTAAAAATTATAATTTTTTTATTATTATTTGCATAATAAAATAAATATTCTACAAAAACCAAACGGCTCGCAGCACTGACGACAGAGGTCTTCGGCTGTTTAATAAAATTATTATTTTTTTTTTATTTGAAAATATACAAAAACAAAATGGATGATTAATTTTGCGCTACCTTAACGTATGTATAATATTCCTATTGTTTGTTGTTGTAAAATCAATTATACTTAGTTATTCTCAACCGGATGTCAATAAAATCAAAGATATGAGCAGCAGCTCAGCGATCCTGAGCAGAAAAACGAAAAGAAAAAAATTCCGGCAGAAACAAAAAACTTTAAAAACTTCGATGTATGCTGTTGCTTCTGGATTTCTGTATTCCAAATGTCACAAAATAATTTTTTTGTTTAGTAAAAATTATTATTAATAATATTATTTTTTTTAATTATTTCTACAATAAATTAAATATTCTACAAAAACAATACTAAAATTATTCCTTTTTTTATTTAGTAAAAAAGTTATGCAAAAGCAAAATTTGATGATTAATTTTGCGCCCCCTTGTATGTACTTATTAATTAAATTTTACTTAGTAAATTTCAACCAGATGTCAGTAAAATGAAAGATATGTGCAGCAGCTCAGCGATCCTTAGCAGAAAAACGGAAAGAATAAAATCATAAAACTTTAAGAACTTCAATGCAAAATTATAAAATCGGTCTCCTTAAAAAATATTTGCAGCATTGCAGCGAAGGTGTTAAGCTTCTTAGTGGCATCGCTGTGACTCACTTTTTTAGTGGTATCTCTGGCACTATTTTCCTTCAACCAGCATTCCCTTGTACCAGAGATGATGGCTTAAGGCTGCATTGCCACGGATAAATTGTATGCTTAACTACACTTTCAGATTTGCTGTTTTATTTAAATCGAGCCTTAATTCAAAATCATGTCTCGCGAGAAAGTATAAGTTTCAAAACCCAATATTTACCCAATATTTTTCAATCTTTAATTTTTCTTCGTGTATAAAAAATGTAAGTGTTTTAAAATCTGCATACGCAATGTTGTTGCTGAGTAGAAATATTGCAAAGTCGTCAAAAATCAAGTTTTGATTCATGCAAAGCATCAACTTTTGAGTGAAATGAAAAGAAAACAAAAAAATGGAACTCCAAAATTAAATGTTATTAATATAAATTTTTCTTTTTTTAATATGGTATGTTGCTGATTTCGCGCATTTTTGAAATATTGGCATTAAATATAGCCAAGCGCACTTGTGTCCAAGGGTATTATAATTTTGAAACAACACAGATCAAAAGAAGGCCACAAACTCAATTCTCATGTACGCCAGCGAAACGTGGGAGTTGTGCTAAACTGTAAAGCCAAGCGTAAAGCACTGGAGGATGTGCAATGAACAAAAGTTGCCTCAGCCTACCGCACTGTCTCTGGCGCTGCGGTCTTTGTGATCAGCGGGAGATACCCGTCGACCTAATGGCCCGGGAACGAGCAAAAGATGGACGGCGAAACTCATTCCATCAATAGGTCAATGGGTCCAAAAAGAACTTCGTGGAAGTGAAATACTTCTTAACGGAGTTCCTGCCGGGCTACGGATACTTCCGGAGATACCTATACCGCACGGGTAATGTAAACGATCCCAAGTGCATGTACTGCGAGGCGCCGAGCGATGACGCCTAACACACGTTTTTTAGTTGAGACGGATGGTTCACGGAAAGAGATGCTCTGAGGAAGCAGATTGGCGGCAACGCGCCGAGCAACATATTCAGCAAATTGATCGAACACGAGTACAGCTGGAACACCGTAAAAAGATACATCGAGAATGTACTATAGTCAACGCGAAGCCGCACAGATAGAGATTCAAGAAGACGAGCCTATAGCATGAAAGCTGGCTTCAAGTACGCTGGACCCAGACGTGTGTGAATAGAATTGGTCCTTATTTATACCGTTCTAAGCCCTCCCGAAGTAATGTAGAAAGTAGTTCCGGGACGGGTGTTTTCCCAGAAGAAGAGACAACACCACTCGACGCAGTAGGCGATAGTCGCTGTAAGTGCGAAGGCATTTTGAACCCTTTCTCAAAAAACCAGTATTATAGTTTTATTCACATACCGGTTATATGTAGTAGCATAGAGGAATTGAGATAGATATAGGCATAAGCATACCAAAATGCTGAAAATGATTACAGGAGTCGATTTAACCATATCTGTGTGTCCGTCCACCCGTGCAAACGATAATTTGAGCAAAAAATTGGATTTTTCAATGAAATTTGGTACTTGGAAATATGTGAAATTGGTCTCTAACTACCCGGCTATTTACAAAACCAGAAAAATCTGCACACAAGGTGACGCAAGGTTACGTCGTACAAGAATCATATTTGGCATACAAACAGAAAAGCAAGATAGCAGATGAAATAAACTGGCTCCACAACGTGCCAGCAGCACAGCGCGCATCAGTAGCTGAGCGATTGCTGACAATTGGCCGGTAGCAGCAGCGGTGGAGTCAGGCACAAAGCGGGCATTAGACCTACAAACTCATTGATGAGTGGTTAGGAAGAAAACACGGAGACACCGACTATCACTTTCAAAGTTGATCAGCGGGCGTGGTTGTTTTCGGGAAAACCTGCACCGTTTTAAGGGGTTAGGCCACTCTAGGATTTTCAAAATATCGAAATTTTTTTTTTTGCTTAAAAGATGCTTTAAACTCTTTAGAATATAAAGCAAAAAGTCCTATGCGTGAAAAAAATGTTTATCTCTAATATTTCGCACTTTTGCGCGAGCGCATCTGACGTCTCTGAACCGACTATTCAAATTTAAACCGTGTTTATCTCAAAACGTGATTTTTCAAAACGGCAAGCAGCATAACACAAACAATTTTTAATATTTTCACTTGTAATTGTACAAGGATCTTTAGAACATTATTCCGCACTGAAATACGTACGGATTTTTTTATTAATTAATTAGAAAAATTTTTATAAACAATTAACGGTTCCATTTTAGACGAAAAATTCTACTTTTGACTTCAAACATCTGCAAAATACACAAATTTCAATATTTCTAAAATCCCGTACGTATTTCTACAGCTATACTCACGTCGATTGAGAAGAATGTTTTTAATTTGGTTTAGGTGGACATTTACGTCAGTTGTACTGCTTGCCGTGAAGTGCCTTTTTCGCAGGGCGCGTTCAGAGATTCACTCCAAAGGCGCCATTTTGTAATATTTTTCAATAAAAATATTTGTAATTACACTTAAATACATGCTTAATAATATACTTAAAAAGTTTTTTCCTGGCACCTTTCTTTCAATGTAAAAAAAATCCTTAAAAAACTGCTTTTTTACAGTAGCTAGAGTGGCGTAACCCCTTAAGCTGGCAGACAGGCCTTTCTGTCCAAACTGCCCGAATACTGACGAAAGCGCAGAGTATGTGATTTTTTATTGTAAACGCATCAGAGAGGAACGAGCTATTCTCGAACAAGCCCTGGGCCAGCAACCATCCAGCAACCTCACACGAGATATGTGCGCAACCAGCACTTAGTAAGAGGCAACCATATTGATCGGGAACACAAAGCGGTGCAGCAACAGTTACAACAGCTGCAGCAGTGAAGGTGGACGATTTCCAACGAACCGACGACAACCACAGACTTTTGAGTAAAACACTCACACACATACAATGTCGCACAGAAGACAAGACGGTAGTGGGTTAATATAACATTATTGCAACTTTTCCGATGCCTCCTTTAGTTTCGAGCCACTTATAAACACAGTGGGAGTTAATGGGACTACCGACAGCGTATAGCCTTCATATGCCTGCAGGATGCCTCCAGGTGCCTGGACGCGTGTACCTGTTGTGCCTTCGGGCATGAACGCGGCTCTACCCAGATGTTATACTTTTGTGTTCCCAGGATAGAATTTAGCTGAGCTGGGAGGATTGTTCAAGTACTAGTGTCATTTGTGTTATGGCACTTTTGAGATATTTTTGGCATTTTGATTTAAGGCTCCTTTACAAAAAGAAAAAAAACACAAGCAATGGATGACGTAAACTCAAAATAAAGACTTCCATTACTCAAAATCAGTTTTTTTTAATTAGTAAAAAAAAGTTATTGAAAAAGAAAATTGGATGATTAATTTTGTGCCACCTTCTGTATATGTATATATATATAATTGGCGCTTGCACCCGTTTTGGGTGTTTGGCCGAGTTCCTCCTCTCATTTGTGGCGTGCGTCTTTATGTTGTTCCACAAATGGGGGGACCTGTAGTTTCAAGCCTACTCCGAGCGGTAAATAGTTCTTTATGAAGAGCTTTTTTATGCAGATTGCAACGGCCTGCCGAGGAGTGACCGCAATTAGAAAACAAGTTCTATCATTTTGGTGTTTCATGCATGGAAATTCGAACCTACGCACTTCCGAATGCTAGTCACGTACCACCCCGCCTTGCATATCTCTTATAAATAAAGCAAAATTACTTAAATTTGGTGAAAAACATCAGCTAAAACAAAATATGACGCAAGTAAAATTTTGAGAAATAGACAGTGCCGCGCCCTTTTTGTTTTATAGTACACGTATAGTTTCCCACCTCATTTAGATAAGACATAAATATTATGGCGACATAATTTCCGCCCGTTCGTCGGTTGTCACAAGTTATATCTCTCATTGTCTATGCATTTCTTTGATGCCAAAAATTAACAGCCAGCCCAAATGAAATTTTATTAAAATATGCAGGGGTAAATAAATTCGATCCAGACTCACCTTGTTTTCAAATGAAATTTTTTCTTGGTGCTTGTGCATTCAATTGCTCACTTATTTTAAATATTTTTTATCACCATTGCATTACCACTTTAGTTATGCGCTGTACATACCTAAGCTTAAACAAGGTTTTGTATATTCACATTACTTAATCAATAAATATTTAGTTAGTTGAAACGAATGTCGAATTAAAGAAAGAACTTTCAAAGTTGCATAATCCGCACTTCTTCAAAACCACGTGAAGACTGATCGCACGCATTTAAAAGCAGTCGCACACTATTAGCTAACGTAGTATATTTCCAATGTTTTTATCCCCCAAAAAAATATATTGCTCAAATAATAATAAAAAAATGCTCACAAGAAGATCAAAAGCTGGCTCCAATCGTCCGCTTGGCCGCTATCGACTCGTATGCAAATACGCACCGTCAAAAAATTAACTCACAGCGGACTCAAATTAAACAGACAAACATAATTTACTAAACATTTATGAATATGGAAAACAAAAGCCACATAAAAGGTCGAAGAACAGAAAAAAATCAGCAGAAATAAAAAAGACGATACTTCTCAATATGTTGAAACTGTAAACTGGGACAATGTCACACAAACGCAGCCAAAAGTTGAAGAAGATAAAATACGATTATAAAATCTGAAAAAACGTAAATAGACAAAAATACATATAAGATGTGCATATGTATGTACATATATACATCCGCATATAAAACCTTTTTCGTTCAAAAAAAAAAAAAATCATTTTAATATAGAAAACTACGCACAAATACACATACATTCAAGTCAAGCACAATCAATATTTGTTTAGCGTGAAATTAAAAATTAATCAAAAAACCTTAACAATAATCAGAAATTATACGCACGAGTATACTTCATTTTTGCCATAATAAATGCAATGTTTGCAAAAATTGCAGATCGAAACAAATTTCGGTTCTCTGTATAGTTCATTCGTCACCCAGTGGTCGTACCAGCGTGAAAAACAACAATATAAGTAACAACAACAGCGTTGACAACAGCAATAGCAAAAGCAGCAGCAGTAGCAGCGGTTCACTGCTAAAAGTGCCAACTTGCATTTTTTGTTTTTCGTTAATTTAGCCCAACCAAATTTACACAAAGGCGCGCTGTAATGTGAGTGGTGCAAAGCGAAAAAGCGCAATTCATCATGGCCCACGTGCAAACGCCTGAACTGCTACAACACTTTTTTAGCTCCAACCACTTGTCATCCCAGTCTGCTGAATATGCAGCGCTACGTTTTGGGTGATTAAAGCAGTCACACAAAAAGCATTCTGCTAGACTACAGCAGCGCAAAGTACCATAAGCTAAAGCCAAAGTTGCGGAGAAAAACGTTTGTTGGTCTTTTTGTCCTGCATGCAATCATACCATATACCGTTCGTCCGACGCCACTGAAATGCCGATTGCCGATTGCCGTGTTATTGGGCGCACACCCGCGAAGGTTCAGTTTGTTCAGATCAGCTAATAGATAGCGCTTGGGGTTTTAAATAACTTTCAATAAACAAACGATAGATTATTTGGAGTGATAGAAATCTTTATTTTGACCTTTATGCGCTCCATTACTTCTTTGTTGTTTGTGGACTGCTGCTGCCTATGTTCACAAGTGTCAAATTTGATTTATGTACGATGCCATTTGCAAAATTTATAAATCTTCCGGTAGGGTGATTTATTTTGTGCCACCTTGTATTATTTAGGTGTACAAACAAGTTTTCGTTGTTTGAGAAAAGATAGCCCCATCTAAAGCTTACGTAAGCCCTCCGTTGGACATCTTTTTTAAAACCTTCGGTTGGCGTGTGGCCTTTTTTCACCCTGTTCGAGCTCCCTTTTAGAAGGTTATTATCCATAAATCTATAAAAATGTAAATTTTAGAATGCTACTTGGAGGCTCAAGTCGTTAGAAATAAGTTAAATTCATGTCCAAAGTCGTAAAAGTCGGACTTTTCTGGCCAGATCCGGGTGCCCAACGGAGGGTTAAAATTGTCCGTTGTAAAGTATGTTATTGAATGTTTTTACATCTGCGAACAATATTATCTTGAATTATTAGAGATTCTTCAGCGGCATTTGTTATTTTATTTTGCAATAATGTCAGGATCTTTGTCAAATAATCATCAGTTTCGGGCACTTCTTATTTACTTCTTTAAATTAATTTAATTTTTTTCTAACCAACACAATTGAAAAAATTTAACCGAGCCTGCGAAAAAACCGCACTCATTACTTTTTCAGACATGACTAAATTATTTTAAAATGAATTATTCTTTTACATGAGGCATGAGGCTCATCCACATGTTGCGGCGCCTGTCGAAACTTATTGAGTTGGGAAGTCCCAGCTCACCCGCCATATTCACCAGACATTACCCCTGCCAGTTAACGCCTGCTCCTGTCAATGGCACATAATCTGTCGGAGTAGCCTTTACGTCTTATGAAAATATGAATAATTAGGGTCGATTCGTGGTTAGCTTCAATTCAAATACGAGTTCCGACGTGGTAAACAAATGTTACCACAAAGATGGGTAAGATTAGTGGCTAATAAAGGGACAATAGTAATGAATTGTTTTTTTTTTTTTTTGTAGTTGAAAAACGGTGGAAACTTTTATTGTATATCTAATATTTTAAAATTTTGTGCTTACGGAACTGCAAGTGCTCCCATTTCAGGAAAAAATCAAAAAGCTACATGAGTAAAATATTTTATAAAAAAATGCCTATCAAGAAACGCTGGTATTCATCTATTTACTTCATTTCGTATTAGCAGAAACATTTTGCTTCGAACAGAAGCGTTACTTCTACAGGTATATTGGGCTTGGCATACTTTGGCTACTTTGCATACAGTTGCTGACAGAACTAAAGGTCAAACACACCAGAGAACATAGCGAAAAGGCACTCAATGATTTTTAAAGGCCTGCTTATGCTGAATGCCAATAAATTCGGAAACGTGTCTAAAATGTGCAGCGTCTGCAATCTTAACGAAGAAGAAAATGTGAAGCATTTTATTGGAAGATAGAAAAATTGGAGTTCTGGTCAGATAAACAAATCATAAGCGCATTAAATGGAGAAAATTTCGATAAAAATTTTATAAAAAATTTAAGTTTTTTATATTCAGCTTTGCGCCATAGAAATTATTTGATAGTGGAGTTTAAATAATGATATTATAGACAAAATAAATTGAAAAAGTTTTTTGAATTTTTACAAAATAAATATGTGCTACTACTACTATTGGGCTTGGAAAAAAACAAAGCCATCATGTATGGGGTTATTCCATAAAAAAAGCTATCTAGCGTTCGGAGGTGGTCTAAAACTACATCAAGACATGCACACCACAATTTCGGGAAGAAGCAGGAGCTTAGTCAAACAACGAACAAAGGAGGATGTATGCGCTCATAACGGAAATCAGAAAATTTAAGGGAAAGAGCATGCTTTTGCCATATATACCAAAAATTTTGCAGCTATGCCATGACCTTTAGAAGTATTAAGGCATAGGGATTATATATAAGTACAAACGTGGGGACTAAATTTTTTGCTCACATGGGCAGTTGTCAAATAAAACAGAAATGTGTAATATAATAAAATAAAGTTATAAAAATAAAATAAAAAATAAATACTGCTAAAGTGTCATAACTTGAAAAATCAAAATATTTAGAAAAGCGGCTCCAAAGTTTTTAATGTGCTAAATAAGCCTCCCTAAGTTAAAGTAAATATGTACTTATATATATATTCATCTCATCAAATACTGTTACTAGATATAACTATGAATTTTTTGCTCAACAGAAAAGAAGACCTTGTGGTCATTTCCGCACACTTATCTAACATAATTTTTTATTTGATTATGACACTATTTAAGTGAATGAGCGATATGTACATATATTTATTTATTATTAATCAAACACACAGCCATAAGTTATTCTACAGTGTTTGAGCTTAACTCTAAAATATTAAAAATAACATTAAAAAATAGAGGTAAAGGGTATTAGTTAGCACTACATAAATTTGCGTGTATTTATGCACATATAAGTCGACTACTTTGTTGCAAATTTATACTATTACCACTGCGGTTGGGTGTTGCAATAATTGTGATCGATGTCAAGTGTCCATGCGTCGTTTGCTCCGCGCTCCTTTAACAGCTGAACTAAAGAAGGCAAATGGAAGACTTTCCGAATTTCGTTGTTAGTTTTCGATTGTTCGGTTCATTGTTCAAATGTTGGAATTTGGTGAATTTTTGTAGATATGTAATACTTTGTGAAAATCGCCATATAATTTGAGGAAAACCATAGCGCTTGCCACAAAGTGAAGGCTTGTAGTTTTTGATCATCAAATTTAAGTTTAAAAAATTACTGAATGCTTAGATATTTGGTAAATCGCAAATGCGAGCAGATATAACAATTTTATTTTATTGTATAAATACTGAGGGTAAGTGTGAATTGGAAATTGGCGGCCGCCGTAGCCGAATGGGTTGGTGCGTGACTACCATTCGGAATTCAGAGAGAACGTAGGCTCAAATCTCGGTGAAACACCAAAATGAATAAAAAGTTTTTTTTGATAGCGGTCGCAGCTCGACAGGCAATGGCAAACCTCCGAGTGTATTTTTGCCATGAAAAAACTCCTCATAAAAATATCTGCCGTACGTACTTTAGGCTGAAATCCTAGCCGTCAACGAGGTAGCCGTCTGGTTAGGTAAAAACAGAAGTCTATATTTGCTCCGATTGCCAAGCAGCGATTAAGTCTCTTGCTAATTGTCACTGTCACTAATTCCATCTTTGCTCGCAAATGCTGAGCATCTTTTAACGAGCTGAGGGAATATTTCCGCATCCAATTGATAAGCATAATGACATACCAGCGCATAGTGGCGTTCCAATAAATTATGAGACAGACAAATAAGCGAGATTTGGCACTACTACTCTCCTCCCTCTTGGTATGGAGATTGTAGGTATACCCCTCTCCACCTACAAACTGCGTGGTACAAGTAGCATTGTCAGTTCAGCCAACACGTGATGGGTTGACTAATTGGCATACCTCTTAGAACAAATCAAAATCATTAGGTATCATTAATCATTACCGCCGAGGCTTCCATGCTACCGGGTAAGGAGCATAGTCAGATGCTCAGCAAGCAATTCCTGCTGGGCTGCTACCGCAGGTATCCCACTGTAGACACTTGCTAGAGGCTGAGTCACCTCCCAAGTGTGTCAGGAGCATCTCTTCGATTATACTGACGAGATCTAGGATCGAATGCACCTACAACTAACGAATCAAGCCGTTTATAGGCAGACATTAAACGACTTTCATCAAGAGTCTCTTATCACCTTCCTAAAATCCCGACTCCCGAATTCCCTTATCGATGTCGAACCTCCACCCACCGCAAACGAAGAGCCTCAGCTGCCTAGCGAGACGTGCGTTACTTTGGCTAAATTACGGCCGTGATATTGTTGCAGGTTAAACTTCTACTTATCCAGAATCGACAATAATTAATATACAATGTGAAATAAAAAATAAACAAGACTGAGCTAAAATATAAACGGCAGGAGCTTTGTTCTGATAACTTCGAGTTTATTTATCCAAAATAGTCCCCTCGATGCACTATTTTGCGCGATCTAAAAGATTTCTAAAGAGTGTTTCAGATCATTGACCGGAATGTCCTTCAGGATGTCGGTATAAGGCTTTTGGATGGTCTCTACGGACGCAAAACATTTTCTTTTCATGACCAAATGCAATTTTTCGAATAGAAGTTACAGGGAGCCATATCAGGAGAATACGGTGAGTGATTGATGGTTAAAATGCGATTTCTAGTCAAAAAATCCGTCACAAGAGTGGATCGATAAGATGGTGCATTATAAGCGTCAGCTTCCTCCTTCGCGGTATTCAGGGCAAATTCGGCGAATGCGATGCAACATACGCTTCGAAACGCCAAGACAGAAAAATGCATTGACGTTTTGGCCCGTTGGCACGAGCTCCTTGTGGACAATCCCCTTGGAATCGTAAAAAAAATTAGCATCGACTTGATTTTTGACTTCTCCAAACGCGATTGTTTGGGTGGTGGCTCATCTGGGACCTTCCACTGCTTGGAAACACCACGTTTAATCACCAGTTACAATATTGTAAAGGAAGTTCTCGTCTTTTTTCGTCTCTTTAATGAGGTTTCGAATGTTAAATTCTGACAATTTTTGGTCCTCAGTTACAGACCTTTCGTAAGCCCAAATGATCGGTTAAAATGCGATAAATCGATACTTTGGAGATTTTCAACTCCGATTCCATTAATTTCAACGATGATTTCGATTCATTTTTGATAAATTTACGAACAGTTTCGATGGACTTTTGGGTGATCACTGACCCGTATGTTCATTGTCAAAACCTACTCACCCAGCACCCTTCTTCCTCTGGACCGAACTCGTCGGTTTACAAAAATGGCTCCTGTATGTGCTGTCCAAGTTGTGCACTTATTATAAAACGCTTTATAATTGGAAATAATATATATTAATCCTCTTATTCTTTTTATTTACAAGTAAACAAATTCAGTAGTATTGTATTTTCATGGAACAAAAAACAATTTCATTCCAGTACCATCTTCGATACACCGAACTATTTTTCCGAATTTTCGAGATTACCAATGCTCACTAACACTGTATCCCTAGCACACATCTGCATATATACGTATGTATGCATGTCTTCACCTACAATTAGTATAAATGATGTGTTTTTCAGTCGGCTATTAACAGCACAAATACGGCTAAGCCAAATTCTATACCTTTCGCGATGGTTGAAGCCTCTACCTAACTACGTATTCATGTCTATCGGTTGATTTTTGCTGCATTATGCTGCAACAACTGCTGCTTAGGGGCCGTGGAGCAGTGCATGAGTACATAATTGCTGATCGCTGCGACTCATTTCATTTATGACAAAACGAATGCTAAGAGCTAAAAATATTACAGCATGAGTATGGAGGAATTTTGAAATAACCTTTTTCATTCACTTGTAGTTTTATTCGTAAATGAATTTAGCATAACTTTGAAGCCAGACATGTAGGCAAAACGTTTTTTGATTAGAAAGTGTTATTATTGGAAAAATTCGGATTTGATTTTACGGCTCTCGTGGCAAGTGCAAGTTTATTTCCCGGGTTGAAATGTGAAACAATGTGCAGCATTTGTCATTTGTAAGCTTTAATCATCCATTTGTAATGGGTTTCTGAATTTAATGCTCTCAAATTTTGGCTGCTAATAAAACTACTTATCTGTTAAGCCACAGCACCTGACTACGCTTATAAGATGGATGATATTAGTAAGCATAGATAAGTGTACCTACATATTGTATGTATGTATGTGAGTATATGCACGATATGTAAATAGCACAAAATGTGGAGAACATGTGAAGCGTTTGAATATAACACATCGCAGCGTAACGCTTGTGGTTCTGCGCAGCCGCAAATGGCGTGTGGCGAAGTGAAGCGCTTAAGGATTTCAATAGCGTACAAATAAATAATCGTACGATAAAATTTTTAATGTACATACGTACTATTTATATTTCAAAAGATTTTTTATGGCATACTTGAGTGGAATATATAAGCGCCGACAAGTTGAAAAATACTACCTAAAAGTTTTGTTCAAATATTGCAAAAAAAAAAAAAACAAAGAATAGCGAATTCATGGCTTCGGGGAATTTCAAGTTTGCGACAACTAATTGCTGGTTTATCTAATAACACAAATGTGCAAATTTTGCAGGTGATTCTACCCTACGTATTCAAAACTGAACTATTTTTATAATTTTTCAAAAAAATTGAAATTATAAATTTAAATAAAAGGTTTTCCAATAAGAGGTGTTATTTTGATATTGAAAGAAAAATGCTATTTTTTAATATAAATAATCGGATGTTTATTTCCTTATAAAGAGGAAGGTATGCCATTAATGGAGGAAAATAACATCAGGTAAATTACCACCACGACCACGCTTACAGGACAATATACTTTTCATGAAATTTTCCATAACCGAATTGCAAAGTGGCTGCCCTATGTCTTCGATAGCCTCACGAATTCCATCTTTGAGGTCTTGAATCGACCCTGGGCTGTTGGCGTAGACCTTCTCTTTTTCGTGAAAAGAAAAAAGTCACAAGGTGTTAAATAACAAGGTGTTAAATAACAATTAAAAAAAAATAAACAATTAAAAATAAAGAAATACGAAAAATCTGCTACATATTTGTAGATAACTACGTAGAGTGCGTTACTATTCAAACACCAAAATTATAAGGTAAGCTCAGCTGAGTTGAGGTGAGAAGTGACGATTTGACGCCTCTCCTGTCTTGACTTTTTCGACAGAAAAAACTCAAAATTTAATTTTTATTTCTGAGAGAAAAATATCAGTGGAGAAATGGCTTTTATTTTCGATTAAAAAAATAAAACTCGAAAAGTACTCAAAAATGGTACTCACAAAATAATCATTATTTCAGAATGCGGAAATTCCACGTAAAATACTCACAGCACCACAAAATATTTATATATGATTGTTTTTATTAAAAATGTAGATATAATTATTATTTTATCTTATTTTATCTATACAAAAGTATGTAGATTTTATTTCCTTATAAAAAATAAGAGTCTTTGAAACTATACCAATGAAGTCGCGAGATATCGCTAGACACTAAAAGGAATGAATGGGGAGATTATTTTATAGCAACCTAACTAATTAATTCAGAAAAATTTATTTTATAAAAACAACTTTAAAATATCAACATTTATGACTTATTTTTTAACTTAGAAAAACTAAATAAAAACTGCTAAGTCGCACAAAATATGGGCTGACACAAATTTCAATAACAAATTTGTCACAATTTAATCGAAATGTAGTCATTTTCCAAGGTTTTCGAAATACTAAATCCGAATATGAGCTAATTACTGGCATAGAACTGCATAAATTCGAGATTCTGGGCTTTAAAGTGTAGAAACTACGATTTTGGCTACAATTGAGGTTATGCAACATCATGAGATTTTTTTTTAATATCTAAAAGTACAACCTTCACCTTCTAAGCTCTTACTAATTTGTAAAAAAAAAATGTATTTGCCACTCAGAAAACGTATGTTGAATTTTCAGTGTTAGATTCGTGTAAAGTGGCTCACAGAAAACCCCAGCACATTAAATAAGTAAACAATTTATTCAGTCACCTTTTCTGCACACTACGCATACAGCTGATATTTATGTGTTAGTATGCATGTGAATACCGTTTGCTTTTAGCACTTCATGGATTGGCGAATCGCGGAAAATTTGCAAAAATATAAAGATTCAATTAATCTTCTTTATGCTGAAACTAATCATGCAAGAACCAATGTGCCAAAGGCAAATTAAAAACAAAAACACGTAAGCGAACAAAAGAATAACAGAACAACACATTCACTTGAGCAAACTTAGTGAGCGCCATTAGCATACACATAAAATGGCACACACATACAAAGCACAATTCTGACATAACTAAAAGAAGGTATTAAATATATATGTATATATATACTTAGCGTATGAACTACATATATACATATTTATACATAAACATACATATTAGTCCACTATTATTATTTTTATTAAAACGCTATTTAAAAACATGTTTTTGTCCTTCACCACTAATCCCATCGTCAAGAGCCATTCCAGATTTCGCTTGACTTTAGCACGCATTTTGTCAATTAACATAATAACTTGAAATTAAAAAGAGATGATTTTAGAAAAAGAGATGCACGAATATGCGTAAAAACTTTGAAAATAATAACACGAAGTCATAAAAATGGATTTGTACGAACTGAGTCATTTAATCGAGACAAATGTGGTTTAGTTCTGTCACCTTTAGGCAAAAGAACAAATAATAGAATATCCAGTAGGACAGCCTATTTCAATGTGAAAAAACTCAGTGTTTATTTGAAAAATTTCCAAGACTTTGTTAGGCTTAATACAGATTATAGATTGGCGATTATAATTACAATACAATTTCCAATAAATTCTTTTAATGAAATTTTCAATGACCTTTTAGGATGATACTCTTTTTCATCAATGGCGCGTCGAATATCGATGCCGTTGGAATTGATATTTTTCTTTATATTCGCCTTCAACTTTCATTTTGATTTCGCATTGCATTGCCTTTGAACTCAATTTCAGCATTTTGTAAAATAAAATGTAGAAAACGATGGATCAGTCCAGACCTAAGAAGAACTTTTGTTGTAAGCCCGTAACTCTGGCATCCAAGAAACCATCTGCTTTTCTAACATTCATGTTAACGGGTAGACTTATTTCGACCATGAAGGAGTTCAAGTGTTTCAATCTCCTCAACAAAAATCAGGAAATCGTTTCTGTGGCCAGACCTTACAGGTGTATGTGAAAACACTGCAAACTGTGACCACTTAGGTAACTAGTAAGGAACCTAATTGCTACATACTGCTTCTATCGAGCAGATAACTCAATTTCTTTGGATGTCCTCACATTGTAGCTACTACGCTCTGAGCTCACTTACTCAGTAAATGTAAAACTGGAATATAACCAGCTAAGCTCGCGGAAGGCTTCCGATCCCTTATCTCTATCTCTTTTATCATCAGGATATATCAGGATATATCTTTGTTTAACAAGCCTAGAAGTAAACGTTGGATTAAAGGGAACCTTGATGCTTATGCATATAAAAGTTGATCAGATTGGAGGTACTTCTTCCAAAAGGGGTTTTTGACAGATCACGCATAATACATGAATACATAATTTTGTTTCAATATTTATTGCTATTTAATCATGGAAAGACTTACGCTTCAACAACGTTTATAAATCGTAAAACTGTATTATGAAAATCGACGCTCTATGAAAAGTGTTCAACACGCGCTCAGGCCGACTTATGGTGTATATAACTTATATAACCGTCTCACACTTTGGTGAGCAATTTATCTCTCGTCTAGGACCAGTGGCTTGGCCACCAAGATCGTGTGATATCACATCTTTGGACTTTTATTTGTGGAGGTATGAAAAGTCTAAATGTTTTTTGGGTATATCAGCTTCGATTAAGGCATTGGAAGCCAAATCTACTAAAGTTATTCACAAGATACCGACCGAAGTTCTCCAACGAGCCATTCAAAGCTAGTGTTTACGGATAGCCAATTTACGGGGCAGTTGCAATCAACATTGAAAGGTATTATCTTTAAAAATGTCATGAATGAACAGAAAAATAACAAAGATTGCCCAATCAATTTGATTTTGTGTTGTTTAATTTCAGTTTAAAATCCGATACCTCTAAATTGACCTTTACCGAGATACATTGAAATTTTTTTGAAGTCAAGAAGCACCGAGAGATTTGGTAACTCCTAAAACACCCAAGCTAAAAAGCTCACTGTATTTAAAGCTCCGGAAAGTGAAAGGGTAGATAGCCAATGAAGAAAGGAGAGAAGTAACAGAAGAAAAAATATAGGATATAATAGAGAAATGGAGGTAGTTAGAACTGCGAGAACTTTCCAGATTCTTTGATGAATCTGAAAATATCTTCCATTTTGAGAGAACGAATTTTACTTGTTGTCATGACATCGGAACCTAAAATTTGTAGCCTTGCTCTAGCAAATGTGGGACACTCACAGAGACGAGGTACATACTAGATACGCAGATAGAGCTCTTTCGCCCGAAACATGGTGGGCCACTTCCTCCTTGAGATAGAAATTTGGTGTAAGACCTGCTATCGCGCGTTCAACTATATTTGACTCATCCGTGTATTAGTGTATTAATCTGGAATTAAAACTTTATTAAAAGCATTTCGCGTGCGATAATTTTTTTATTTAGACTTTCTTTCCCAATATAAATAAATGTCATAATTACTTTAACTTTCAACTTATGGTCTTCCATAGAAAGCAAGCCTGATTGCGACTTGCTATCAAGATATGTGCTGCCAGATAAATTAGTTCACGTTAACGAACACTGTTTACTCTAGCCGAATCGTCAGTCGCATTATCGAAGAAGAATAGCCGAATCGCTTCGCACCAAACATTTACTAGAGAAATCTTCATAGGAAGTTGAAAGTCTGCCGGCTGCAAATGTTGTGTTGAAGCAACAATTAGTTGTGCCGTACCATAGGTATAACCGTAACCGTAACCATAGTAATCAGCTGTTATGATCAAAGATATGGGTGTCACCGTAAACGATTATAGGTGCCGCACCATAACGCCATAACCATCACCATAGTCGTATGTATCTATTGAATTTTGGTTTTTATCCGTAACCGTAAGCAGCTGTAAAATACTTTACATTTGTTTTTGTGATAAAAATTTGAATATTTGTGATAAAAATTTGAATATTAAAAACGAGCGACGAAAAATTAATTGTCTTAGTGGAAAATTATCCATGTTTTTGTGACAAAATGCAAGTGTTATCATTAATTTTACTTCAATATCAGCTGTTTATGATTACGGCATGCCTAATTGACAAATGTTGTACTGTTGCGGCTATGGCTATGGCTACGGCACCATCAATTGCAGCTTTATAAAGATGCAATGCAGATTAAAAAATTAGTAGATTAGTAAAATTTAGGCGCAAACTACAAACACTTTGTGATAATTTCGACTGCTGAGAACGATGGCGTTACGTGGTGGAAGAATTTTTATTAAATTTTTTTTTTAATGTTCTGTTTAAATTTTTTTATTTTTATTTTTATTTATTTTTTTTTATTTTATTTTAATTGTATTTTATTAAAGCTTACATAACAATGAAATAATTACATTGTATAAATTAAAACTTACGCAGTGCTATCATCGGAAGCTTTTAGCTGAAAGTGGTGGAAGGTTTTTATGGAACACTCTCACTAAATCCACGACATTTTCATACTGTTTGCGTAAATTTCTAGGGCCTTGAGAGTAAAAATCCATGACCAAACAGCGATGCATTTATATGACATCGCCGTACGACTGTCGCTAGGAGATGTCATTAAATTAATAACAGACGGTCTTAATGCGACACCCGGTATATAAACATATAAAAAACAACAAAGAACAACAACCAGAACTCCGGTTGAGTGTAGCGTAGCGTAGTGCGGTGTGACATATCGCGTTATTTAGCGAAAGCAAAGATGTCAGTCAACTAATTACCACAACACTAAGGATATACAGTGCCACTCCCAGAGCTAGTGGATATGCAGATACAATCTGAGGAATTTACCTCTAAAAAAACATTTAAAAAGGCTATAAAATAGATGAATTGTTTTTATTTTTATAATTCCATTGTACGCGTATTTATCAACACTCATATTTTTTGCGTTTAAAGTTGGTTTTACGTTTCACAGTTGTCAAGCGTTGCTAACTCTTCTTTTCAGGTTTTTTCACCGGTTAGAACAATACCGTTCTTCTTCTTCCGTGTTTATCATATCTGGTTTTTTGTTGGCACATTTACAAAAACATATGTTAATTTTTGCAAATCATTATGAGAGGAAAAGAGAAAAAATTTCAAGTTATTAGTTGTGCATAATTATTTGATGAAAGGAAATGAGGGAATGTTGAAGAGTCATTGGAGGTGCTTAACGTTCACTTAAGTGTATAAAATGTGTACGTATAGGTGTGACAAGGCGCGTAACCAAGATTTTTTTGGGGAAATTTTATATAAAATTCTCTCATAAATATTAATATATGAAATATGTAAATATTTATAGGTTTTCTACAATACTTTATTTATGAAAAGTGAGAATTTTTTTTGATAATTTTTCGTATTTTTTATTGCTCATTATATTTTGTTTAATACAATTTTATTTATTTTTTATAGATCATTGTCTAACATAGTGCAACATAAATCCAAATACCAAGCTTTATACAAATATTGGAACAAGTGGGCAAAAATTCATCAAATTTTCAAACTTTCCAATCAGAATTATAGGCTGGCCAACCGAGGAGGCCCACTTGGACAAAGAATCGAAATTCGTTCGGTGTGATTCTATACAGGAGTGGAGGAAACAGAAGGAAAATAACCAAGCTGGTAGAAAAAGGTAGAAGGGGCCTTGGTTTAGAGAATGACGATCGACAGTGGCTAATTACTTTTGTATTAACCCCTTCAAGTTACTGATGAATTTCACGAGGCGTGTTAATTTAAACCAGAGCAGGGCAGCTGAGAAGAAGGTTCTGAGATGATTCCACCTCATCCTCCAGACTGCTTCTGCAGAAAGGACTTGAAGCAATCCTAAGTCTCACCGCATAGACAACTAACAGACAATGTCCGGTAAGGATACCTACCGAATTTGAGAGCTGCAGCTTTGTTAGCCTTTGAATTTCCGTCGAGCGCTTCCAATCTACTCGTGGCTAGAAGAATCTCGCGATTTAAACAAAGAATCTTGCGCACTATCCCAGAGCTCGCTGAGTTAACGCAAAACCCATCTTTCCAGGAGTAGACGACAAGTTCTCAAGGATACCCCGATCCTCTCGTTTTGCGATGAAATCGTCTTCAGGGTCGCCTGTCTAGCCAGTTCCTGTCTTTCCAGCTGTTTCCTTTTATGCCGCAGTGACCGGGAATCCAGGTGAACCCAAATATCGTAGTATTCGGACTCAGTAAAGAGAGCAGCCAAGCATTTCCTTCGACAGATTTCGAACGGTCAAACAACGAGCACAAGGCGCTAATTGCCTCTTAGCTGTCGGAGTAGATATTTACGTCCTTTACAAAAGTCACCAACCACTCCACTTCTTGCTTATTGGGTATGGGAATAAGTTTCCGTCCTTTTTTAGCCTATGTGAAGTATGTGGCATTGGAAGCCACAACTTTACTCCATCTTTCAGATGGCATACAGATTCCTCTGATGAAAAATTCGAGTCATTTTGACTTGATCCATTCATTGAGCCAGTTTGCGATGCTCTCAGCAGCAAAATCAGTTTGTCATGTCTACCATCTCATTACGGCCGCTTTTCTTTGAGAGCTTGATTCAAACGCATTAGCTGCAGTCGGCAACGATCGCCAGCGATGGTTTCAGATAGTTTGAAGAGTTCATAATAGATGACCACCTTCTGATCTCACCAAATGCACAACATAACCTTAGAAGCATGAATATTTTTTTTGCGCTGTCGATGGACCTGGTTCACCTGGCAGCTTTCAACATTTTCGACGCTTAGGGTTATCATAATAGATCCATTTTTCATCGCCAATGACGATACGAGGAAGAAAACCTTTTCTTTTCTGCCGTTCAAGAAGCATCTCACACGTCACCAAACGTCTCTCGATATTTCTCTCCTTCAATTGCTGTGGCACCCAGTTACCTGCTTTCTCGGTCACTCCCATCGCATGCCAATGTTTACTGACGGTTGATCTGTCAACATCCAACTCTTTAGACGTATCATTCAATTTTTTTGATGCCCCTTCGGCCGCGCTTCAAAAAAATAACCCTCATCAGTCCAACTCCGGCTACGCAATCCACAGTATTTTTGCGTAGAACTCCTTTTCGCGTAGAACACTCGCTTCGAAATTGCTACTTTAGAAGCGTCGAAACCACTCATTAAGATAAAAAGGATCTTTACGCTTCAAACGAATGTCAAATCGAGACCTCAAATATACACCTTCAAATCAGCGACATCTCGTTCACGAAGGCGGAAACTTATTCCCATACCCAATAATTGTGGCTACCTCTGCTTAGAAGACACTACAGTAATCCAGAAGCCTAAATTTGAGCGGAATAGGGAGCTCTTTGTAGTATACTCCTTTGCCAACTCTTCCGCCCAACTTCGCGCCATCTGTAGACATGTTTGCCATGCCCTGTCTCCGAATATGGATTTTCATGTACATCTTATTGTTTCTCGCATTTTTATCAGTAATTACGGCGATAAATAATTTTTTTTAGTTTTTTCTACAAACAAATTGAAATAATCTATAATATTTTTGTTTAGAGAATTATGACCCAAAAGATTTTGGGCTGTTTTTATTTCATTCATTTCATATTCTTTCCAGAATTTTTCCTCAAACAAAATATTGTGAAGCAAAATTTAGGATCATTTCGAATCTAACGATCAGAAAGAAGTATTTTGATTAAGACAGAGAGATTTTTGTAGAACCTATCCTGCAACCCTCGCTATTGGAAGTTTTTGAGTTTTTATCAATTCCAACGTTATTTAGCATCAGAATAATAGGTGTGCATATCAAATTAAAAACCTATTCAATTAGCATCCGAAGTTATATAGACAGTCACAATTTACTTCAATGAGCTAATAGGTACTGATGCACTTACACGAATTTGTTATTTAATATTGTAATATTCATTGTTTACCAGATTTTGAAATTTATTGATTAATATCTCAATTGCTCACGTTGGCAGTTCATTGCGCTAGGACGTAAAGTTGGCTCGGTTTCTTTCATATTTTTTCAAATTGTATGCAAATATTAATATGTAAATCTCGCCTTTATTGAATTATTATTGCATTTACATATGTAATAAATATTTGATAAATTAAATTACTAATTCATTTATGTAATAAATATTTGATCAATTTATTATATTTGGCGTCTCTCATTTAATTCATTGAATTATTATTTATTAAATTTGCATTGACTGTCATTACTTCATTAATAGGCTGTCGATTTGTACACATTTCGAGAGAATACCTGCAGTAAGTGCAAGTGATTTTTATTTAGTGCAGAACTAGACTTTTATAGAAGAATACCGTTTGCGCCCTCGTATAATGCTTTCAAAAAACATGTAAGAACAAGAGGCCTGAGAGAACTATTATGACCTCATTGTGAATTCAGAGTAATTTTCTGAGCACAAATTTCTCCATACATTTAATAAACATATGTACATATTTTCAGATCTGGAAGTAAATTAACTATCAGTTAACAATTAATATTTTATCCAGCTGATCAAAGAATGGTTTATTTGAGACAGAGCAATATTCAGCAAAAAATGCATTTGAACAAAAAACGCGACATATTACTGAGCCTTTGCTTGTGTGTGTAATAAAAAAAAATCATTTTAGATAAATTTGAGAAAATTACCACAAACTCTTCCTGCGTAAAAAATACAATGATACGTAGGGGGACATATGTATGTAGTAAATTGAAAACTTTGATGCCGTTTTTCTTAACATTTTGCTCTCTGCGATGAAGACCCTGGCAGCAAAAGAGCGATATGTTCAAAGTAATACAGGGTAGGCCATATAGTGTTTGCTTTTTGAACCACCTATTTTTTTGAGAATGGTAACACAAATGACATGTCAAATGTGTTCATACTTTACTTAAAGGTTTGACATTTACGAAATGGGACGCTATACGCTTGAACAAAATTGGGAAATATTGAAAACCAATTTCCAAAGGTTCCACATCAGCCGAAATTCCGATATCAATTGCCCGCCTCGGAGCTTTAAGCCCGTTGGACTATTTTTTGTAGGGAGCCGTTAAGGTCAAATGCTATGCGAACCATCCAAAGACGATTGATGCTTTAAAACAGGAAATCGAAGTTGCCACTCATGAAATTGGAGCCCAAACAATCGAAAATGTGCTTAAAAATTGGATTGATCGAATTGATCGAATACTGTAAAGCCAGCCGTGGCAGTCATTTGAACGATATTATTTCTCATTCATAACTGACAATGTTCAATCTTCAAAATAAAAAAAAAAGTTTGAAAAAATATTGATTAGTGTTTTTTTTATAGCCGATTCAAAAAACAAATTTTACATGGCTCCCCCTATAGCTTCAAACAATAAAATGTGATCAAAATAATTTTCAGAAAACGTTCTACTATTGCATTAAGTAGAGTTTACAAGCAACAATTATTTAAATGCTTGTTTTTATTACTCAAAATTATTAGCATTAACAACGGCAATAAGTGTGAATGTTATGCTGGCAAGAGCAGCTCCAATGCGGGACAATTAAAACCACGTAAAATAATTGATGTAATAAAAATAAAAAAACATATCATATTGGGGCATTAAAATAAGGTGATCCAAATACAAATACAAGCGCAAAAATACAAGCCTAATTGCAAATCTCCGCGTGTATTTCCACTATGAAAAAGCTCCTCATAAAAAACCATTTGCCGGTCGTAGACATCAAGGCGCATACCACAAATAGGAGGAGGAACTCAGCCAAACACCTAACAGAAGTGTACGCGCCAATTATTTTATTAATTTATTTATTTGGACAGCCATTAGTGGTACTCTGTAAACAACTTCGGTCTGAAAGACAATGATAGTGTTCTGGAGAGCTGAGCGACGGTTGAATTACTATTTGCTCAGAGTGGACGGACATTAGACATCCATGCTGTTTATCTTCTCTAGCTTACCTGCATCCATGTAAAAACGAATTGAGTTGTCGAGCCCGAGAGTTGTTTCGGTACATAATTCTTTATTAGTTATTATTATCTGAAGCTCTGGTTGAAACTGTAATGCACTGATGTGCAGTAGTTCAATGATCACTTCGAGTTCCTTTTCAGCGTTCCAACGACATTCGGTTCGAAGTTACCAGAACGCCTCAATTCATATACGGCCAGTGCATATACGGCATTCCACATACATGTAGGGGGAATGTTTGTTCTGTATCAACTACAACAACAGTTACTTCTAGTTATTCAAATCGTTTTTGTAGTCTTAGCACTATTCTTCTTCTTCTTGCTTCCCCATAGTGCACATACATATATGAGTGAATAGTGCAGAATCATTAGTGGGTGTGCGTAGAGCTTCACTGACGCAAACTACTACCGTACTTTGTGGTTTTTGTAGACTGAAAGTGGCTCACTTCTCCTTTCCCTCATAGAGTTATCTTATTTATTAAAGATAGAGAGAGAGAGAGAGAGAGAGAGTGGAAGAGTAAATTCACAATTTTCATTTATTTTCATTTCATATATTTGTGTTTATATATTTTTGGTGCAATTTACAAAACAAAACTTGGCATAAAAAGTTCAAACGGCCATTGCACCTCAAAATTATTAACCACATTTCAATTGAACTCTTTGTTGGCCACAAGTAATTGATGATCGAACACTTTGAAATGCCTACAAAGGGGAAATTAAAATAAAATGACAAGTTAAGTACTTTTTGCAACGCAAAATTAAGTGGAAGTGTTCAACACTTCAACAGTAGATTAACGCGCGACGTCAGAGCTGCCTATGTGAATTAAAACAAAAAAACAGCTTTATTAAAAATTCACACACGCAAATATACATATATACATGAATACTACTCTAAATGGAATTCCAAAGCATAAAATGTAAGGTATATATATTCTTATGCGTGCCTCGCATTTCCGCACTGTTTTGCCCCTTCTTTTTTTCACACCAACACGATTTCGGCCAAATCAATTCACGGCACGTTCATATATGTATATGCGTATATATGTATGCTATATATGTATATGTGTATTTTATTTCAATTTTGCTGAAAAATTATATTCATTAGCATCACCATCGTGCGTTTCGTTTCTAAAAAAATAATCTTGTTCCTTTTATAAATATATAATTTAGAAGCTACTGCCTTCTTTGGCGGCACTGCCTCAAAATGCCACTTAAATTTCAACTCACTTTTTATTTTCCAAATTTATCTTAATATGTACTATTTACAATTACACATTTATGTTAGTGTATGGATAACCCCGTTAGGAAATCCACTGGTGACCAGTAAATTTAGAAATTTCATAAGTTTCACTTTCTACTCTGAGTTCTACAAGAAACTGCTGATTTGTACGTAAAAATATGCTGGGAAGCGGAAATTTTGTGAACGTTTTATTTTGATTGTAGATGAGAGAGAATTTCGTAATGAGTGTTTGAACAAATTACACATAATTCTCTGTGTACATCAGCCTTTCGACGGCCGCCGTAGCCGAATAGGTTGGTGCGTGACTACCATTCGAAATTCAGAGAGAACGTAGGTTCGAATCTCGGTGAATGACCAAAATGTAGAAAAAGTTTTTTCTAATAGCGGTCGGCCTTGCCATGAAAAAGCTAATCATAAAAAAATATCTGCCGTTCGGAGTCGGCTTGAAACTGTAGGTCCCTCCATTTGTGTAACAACACTTACCAGGAGCTCGGCGAAACACCCTAAAAGGGTGTGTGCGCCAATTATATATATATGTATACATCAGCCTTTCAATTTGTAACAAAAATATTTACTTGATTTGTCAAATTATGTTAAAATAATTTTTATGTGACTGTTAAAAAATAGTATGAAAAATATGCTATTAAATTTTTTTAATTAAAAACGCTTGTCAGTCCTTACTTCCTTACTTACTTATTACTAAAAATATTATTAAAAAAAAGATTTAATTAAAAATAATAAAAAAAAATGTTAGGCCCTTTAAAAGCGCCGCACTAAGTTGTCAATTAAACCTTATTTAATACCCCTATGCTCGTGTCACAATAGACCAGAGCAAGCTACAGTTCCAATCGGGAAATTTCTCTAATCACCTCATTTCCCGCAGGGGGTGCACACGAGTGTGAATGTATGAATACATAATTTTGTATACTATCTTGTCTAGTGTGTGGTTGCAGTTGGCAGCCGGCAAATTATGCAAAGCTTCACGCACTCGTGTCGCATTATAATAATTTAACAAAGTTTTGAACATAGCAACAATGAGTGAGCCACCGAATGTGTATATGTATGTATTGTATTTTTGAGAGATTCAGAATGTGAAGATTCTAAATAAATGTATGTATGTGCTTTTCGCTTGACAAAATTCCTAAATACGCACAACGGGATGCAATGAAGGTCTAGGCATTGCCTTTTGACAGTTTTCTTTGTGTTATGACAGATATGACATAGTCATAGAACACGCATATGTATGTGTGATGCTTATTAACATATTAGTAACAGGTGGCGCAAAATTAATCACCCTATCAATCATATTTGACACTCGTGAACTAGACAGCTGCCGTACACAAACAGACCAGCAATGGAGTGTGTAAAGGTCAGAATAAAGATTTCCATCACTCTAAATCTTTTTTTTTGTTTTTAGAAAAGTTTTTCGAAAACAAAGTTGATGATTAATTTTTGATTTTTTATGCATGTTTTTTTATATTTCTATACACCTACACCTAAGTGCATATTATGCGCGCTAAAATTATTAAAACGATTCGTATATATGTACGCACATATAAATGCCTCAAGAATAAAATAAAAAATGCCTGTGTATGTATGTGCATAGAGAAAAATTGGCAGATAATTAGCATATGAATCCATACCAGGCATGTAATATTTCTTTAGTGATTAAAGTATCATTTAACCAAAATTGTCATGATGTAAAAAATTGCTGTAGCTATTTATTTGTGGAACAACATCAAGATGCACGCCACAAAGAGGAGGAGGAGCTCGGCCAAACACCCAAAAAGGGTGTAAGTGCCAATTATATATACTTGTATATATATATAAGTATATTAATTGTATTTAATAACATAACACACATGTAAAATTGAGTTTAACAATGCCTTACGTGAAGTATGAAAATACAAATTTATTTTGTATAAACAAATATGTCAAAATATGGAAACCAGCAGGTATTCAACTTGCCTAATTTAGCTATTTTTCTAGAAGATTTAAAGACATGATTGCCTTAAGAACATTTAATCTGAACGATTTAATAAATTTGTATTTATTTTAGAACAAGTATTTTGCTTAGTTACGGTAACAGCCTCCTCCATACATACGCCCTTTGCCCATTCTATATAAGGAGGCAGCCACCCAAACCTAACCAAACGTAATGTACTCACACATATTTTGTTATATTATTAATGAAAATGTTATATTTGTTAATGAAAAGCTGAATAAGCACAGTAAATGTCTATTTTACATTTTCGCTAATACAAAGCTGCCCTCAACGATGTGTCGATGTGGAATAGAGTTACAGCCATTAACCAGCCAATCTCTACTTATTCGAGCACTTAGAGCTTCTAATGAATTTGTGTGCCATTTTTCATATAGGAAACTACTTTTCAAATATACACTTTTCATCTCAATGTATAATATTGTTTGCGCAGGGCGGATACATGCAATGGTATATGCAGCTAATTGATATTTAAATGCTATCAATCCCAGGCTTCTTTCCAATACGTTGCATCCAGGTTTGGTGGCATGAGTAATCAGAAATGAGTAAACCTCATCCATTGATAATTTTCAAGGTACTAAATTTTTATTCATCAAAATAATTTTGTTTTTATTTTCAATACCAAAGCATTTCATTGCTGCATTATTCTGCATCTAAAGTCCCTGAAATAATAGAGCCCATTTTGCTCGAGGACTTTACAAAGATTATTCGAAAAGTCCGTGCAAAAATAAAAACTACTTAATTGTTGAGATAAACATCTTTTATTTTTCGACATAGTCTCCTTTAGGCTTATACACTACGTCCAATGCTGTTCTAGTTTATTATACGCTACAGAATAAAAGGATTTGTTCAAATCTAAAAAATAGCCATTTCTGCAATCACCTCCTCGTTTGAATAACATTTTTTTCCGGCAGCCATTTCTTCAAATTGGGCAACAAATAGTAATCCGAAGTATCCGAGGGAGCCAATTCTGGCAAATAGGAAGGATGTGAAAGGAATTGCAGCCCTATTTTCATTGATTTTGCGACCACAACTGCTGAAGCGTGAGCTGGTGCGTTGTCGTGATGGAAAGGGAAAATTACTCGACTTCCTCGATTCAAAAGAGTGCCAGACACAAAGAAATATACCGATCTGGCTGAAACTTAGTGTGTGTTCTTCCAAGAGATGCTATCAACTAAACTTAACTTCGGTACGCGCATGTATCTCCATTTCTCTAACTTTGCATGGACACTCGTATATTAACGCCGTTGAGTGCTTCTTGTGCCCAATTTCACTGATGATTGCTTCGCATGATTGCGTTAAGTGAAACTAAAAACAACAATTTACGATGCATAGAAAACGGGCAATGGTAACCCGACGATTAAAAACGACCGCTTCTAATGCCATTTTGGATGACAATGGTGCCTTATGGCCGCTTTCCGGTGAGGTTTTTGAGTCGTAGTATCCCTATTGATGCGAATTGCAGACTAAATGAACAAACTAATAAATGAAAAAGTTGTATTATTTTCCAACATTTTCTCTTCTTTTGATTTAAATCTACGCTTTGACTTGTATGTCGTCTTTCATTAAAGGTCATTAAAGGTGGACCTTCTTGTTCAGATATAATAGTTTCGCCCAATGGAGGTCCATAGCAGTTTGAGCCCACAAATATCTTGACTCCCCATTTTCTCAGGAACACATTTGATACTTCAATGTCCATGTCACTACCTGCAACAGATAATTAGTTGTATTACTTAAAAACAGTCCCGAATTAGGTCCAAGGTAACTTGATATGCTTTCAAAATAAGAAACGTCACACCACAGTCCATGTGTGTATGTATATGTGGATATGCTTCTTAGTCGCCACACTGCCTGAGCACTATCCAGACATAGGCAGATCTGCTGTTGTTGTTGTATTATCATAAACATTTCCCCACACATTTACAGGAAATGCTGCTAGAGTAACAGACCTTTTTTCCCCTTGTTCACTGCTAGGGCATCGACAAGACTTGTCTTGCGTTGGTTTCGTTAATCTACTTGATTTCTGACAGGGTAGGTGATTAGCCTGCCGCTATCAGTCCTAAATAGTGGGAATACCCACCTTTCGTTGCTTAGGAACAAAGCCTTCTTACTGATTGAAGCGCCATCTGTGTGTCACATTTTTCTGGCAGAAGGACCGCACAGATGTTGAGGACTTCGCTACATTTGGTGTGTCTGCGCTATTACCGCGGCTGCCCGTTTCCTCCTGCTGGCACCACTTGATACAATGTGTAACTGTGTGTTTTTCTTTGTTTTTTGCTTGTTTTAGCAGCCTAAGGATGGAAATGATTGGGTTTTTGGGTTTGAGGAAACGAATGAGATTTTTGGTTTTGTTTTAGAAACAGGAAAAGTAGGTTAATTTGGAAAAGTGCGAGGACCGTGCTTTACGTGGGATTCGAACCCACAAACTCTGGGATGGTAGGCTAGTGCACTTACGCTAGACAACTGAAGCCGAGAGTAATAGTCCTTATATATATATATATAATTGTGGTGTGCGTCTTGATGTTGTTCCACAAATGGAGGGGCCTACAGTTTCAAGCCGACTCCGAACGGCAGATATTTTATGAGGAGGTTTTTCATGGCAGAAATACACTCGGAGGTTTGCCATTGCCTGCCGAGGGGCGACCACTATTAGAAAAATGCTTTTCTTAATTTTGGTGTTTCACCGAGATTCGAACCAACGTTCTCTTTGTGAATTCCGAATGATAATCACGCACCAACCCATTCGGCTACGGCGGCCGAAATAGCCCTTAGTTGAGTCTTTCAGGTCGTAGAATCGACTGTCGTATGAACGAAGCAAAATTGTGAGAATAACTTCGACTACCACGTCATCGGAGATTTGGCAGCGGAATTCTCCCTGCGCCTTTCATACGTATTCCCACACTCGTCCAAATCCGAAGCAACCTGGGCGAAGGCTGTTTTGATTTTTTTTGTATACCACCAACACAAAATCAGTTTGTTCGTAAAAAAATTGGTGTTATTGCCCTGGCTACCTCGAAGAATAATAAAATGCAAGATTGTGCCTTCCGAGTGGGCTGCAACTTCATGGTCCGAAAATATATAAGTACGAACAAAAGCAAGGAAAATTACTTGGTTGTGAAGAGGAAGGTATGCGAAAGCAATGAATACTGCGAAGCACAAGAAATTATATACTCACACACATTTTCTTGATGTCATCCTCATAAAAACTCTAAAAAAGCTTTATAAGTATTCATTTTGTGCTTTCACAATTCAACGCGCGGCAATTCATTTTCATTAGTTTATTTAATTTAAATCTTGAAGTCACAATATTTACAAACTATTCACTGAATATTTACAAACAAGTGATTTATCTTCCTCTTGTTTATTTTACAATATTTATTTTTATTTTTGTATTATTATAAAGCATGTCGTAGCCGTAGCCTCAGCAAATCAGCTGATTCCTTCAAAGAGGCTGAGAGTCAGTTAACGATCTGATATTGGCCACACCTTTGCATTTTGCGCATCGTGCTTGTGCATCAAGACCACTGCTCCGATGCCTTAGTCGAATCGTAAGTCATTAAGACATCATATAACATAAGACTGTTTTTATGTCGTTGCTTAACCCAGTTGGACTTTATTTTCTATTGTTTTGCCATCTACAATCGTAACTATGTGCAATCATTTCTTTAATCAGCATTTCATGTAACCAATAACTTGAATTTGTAGTCTTTTTAAGATATTCCAGTATTTGATATTATCAGTGTTTTGTTTAATTGTCACAGATTTTTCTGGTTATTAGCTTCATTTAAATTTAAAATCAATGAATCACATCCAATGCAAATGACTCTTTTATTTATTTTCTATTTCTGTTTGGTTCAAAGCAATTCCAAGCGATTTGATTTCCTAGCTTTAATTGAAAACCAAAGTATAAATTTGGTGACTATTTTGAAGGAATTCGGTGACTATTTTGAAAGAAAAAAACTTACTCTACTGTTTTTACAGCCTTTTAACATTTTGTGTTTGCATACTCGTAAAAGCGGGAAATATTTCTAAGGCAGCACATTGAATATTCGTTCCACAAGAGCCGATGGCTTGTAACTTAAGAGAAATACGTTTTGGCGGCAATCCAAAACACGTGCTCGCATAGGCCCTGCATAACACCACTCAAAGGGCAAATTTAATATGCATGCGCGTGATTGCCTTTATGTATATAGATATTCATGTGTGTGACTGGTTTTTTCACCACGCATGTACAAATATATGGATCTGTCATGAATGCTGATGTACGCGTACATATCAATGAATTCTCCCATTGTGTTAAAGACGATGAACAAGAGGAAGATGATGGCGTTGATGGTTGTTATGACGATTGTTGGTATTGTTATTTAAAAATTTGAAGGTTAACAGTTGTAGGAAATGAATGCTTGCAGTTGAGTCGTTGTTGCCACTACGGCTGCCACTTTTGGTGCTACTACTGAGCTAAGCATAGCTAGCCGTTAGAGTTGCCTTTCGTGTGGTTTTTTTCCTCTCATTACTTGCATTTGTATTGATTTTCAAGTTGCGCCACTTAATATTGGTCTTCTTTGTTGTTGTTAGTTAACAATTTTATTAAAATTGGGAGTGTTCAAGTGTATGCGTTTCGTTTTCTTTAGTTATTTATTAAAAATTGAAAAAAAGTTAGTTAACAAAATATTGACAGGCGGAAATAATAACATCGAAATATGTTGGCTTACCAAGGCATAAAAAATGTTTAATAGTTTAATGCTGTTTGTCTTTTTGTAGTATTTCAAGAAAATTAGTTGTAGAGCAGGTGAATAAACTACGAGCGGTAAAGTGTTTCAAACTTGCGTGAATTCCGTTGCTGCGCCACTACTATCGACTAGTTGACCTTCAACGCTATCAAAGTTGCACTGTAATAGGTACAGGGCAATGCATGGGAAATAAATAACATTGATCTTGGCATCGGCATTCCAACGCATGCCTACTGAGCATTTAATAGCTAATGGAAAACTTGAATCTGCATTTGTAATTAAGCCACTTATTTTCATGTAAATAACTTTTAAATGTAATATTTAGGAAATCGGAAAATACTTTTAATATTACATTATATTATTTGACCACACCGAAAAAAAGTTCGCCGCACACCTCCGAAACTGAAGTGTTTAAGCAAAGGTAATTTCAATTGGTGCGTCCAACTAAGGCTGGTTAGCGCGCGAAAGAAACGACTGGCGCGCTTTTTTAAGCTCGGCTGAAACTGCGTAAGCGTTTATCATGCCAATCAAAAAGAAAGAAGAATTTACAAAAACTTTTTTTTCCATTCCCAGTGATAACCTTTTTTAAATTTTTCATTGATGTTAAAGGGTTAGCTGTAGTCAGAGGCCCGATAAAGTGACGGTTTTCAATAATTTTTTTTGCTAGTCAATTGTTTCACTTTACAAAAATAAAAACACAGCATTAATACATCATGTTTGAACTTGACATGAGCAAAATTTCAAAAAACAAAATTAATAATTGTAAAAGTTATCGCTGTTTGTGTGGAGCCCGTTTCTCATGAACTCCCTTGCGGTGATCATCACAAGACCTTGGAGATTCATCTAAAATCAATCGGACAAGAGAAATCAGTTTTACTAATAGATAATCTTGTGCCTGATCGAAGCTTTTTTTCAAAATTAACAATATGGCGGCCTCAGGAAATATTTTTTAGATTTTCGAGAAAAAATCCGACAATTAATTGTTAAAAAAAATCGAAATTTAAAAAACAAAATCTCTCGATCAGGCACTAGTTTTTTATGTTTTTCAAAAGCAGTATTAATTTTATTGAAATCTACCGAGCGGTTTTAAGTTACAGTAATCACCAGTTCAAAAAACATAGTTTTGAGAAAAACGTTCTAAATCTTTTCGTCGGATTCACTTCAAATTTTCACACAATATTTTAAAAATACTATACTTTAAGAAAATGTAAAAATCCAAGTTTTTGAAAATTCTGACTACCCCTAACACCTTAAAGTATGAAATATCG
Source organism: Anastrepha fraterculus (assembly GCA_037575425.1). NCBI lineage: Eukaryota > Metazoa > Arthropoda > Insecta > Diptera > Tephritidae > Anastrepha > Anastrepha fraterculus. Next base: position 53,129 of record JAYXIM010024612.1, on the reverse strand, counting down.
ATGATTTTGCCTCGAGAAAAAAATTTCTTTTGTTCCAAAACTCAGGCGCCCCAAGTACGATGTTCTAACAACTACCATATCCCACCATATCTCTGTTCCTACTAACCTAATGCACCACCCTAAAGGCAGTAAACTAAAACTCCCAAAACATTTTTTTTTTCAATATGGCTTTGTAAATATACTTTCGACTCAGAGGTATACCGCAACCTTTTTTTCTCGCAAGCTGGTAAATTCTACTACGCATATGTGCATATAACCAAGTGCCTCAGGTCAGGTTTTAGTTATGCAACAAAAATGTTTCCCGAAAAGTGGAAATTCCACTCTGCATCATTCCGTGCTGCCATAGCTACCTGCTACTTATTCTCACTTACCATAATTTGTTGCATCGATTTGCATAATATTTACTTAATCGCATACACAATGTTTGCTTTTGCATTGTCATTTAGTTTATATTTACTGTTTTTTTTTTCTTTTAATGAAGTTATTTTTACAATCTACTGCAACTGTCACCCTTGTCGGCACGAATGGTTGAGCAATTAGTAGCCCATTGCCATGACTAGAAATATTTGTCAATTAATTTATATGTATAATTCTGCATTTAATTACACCCGCGCCCACTTTTCATGCCAACCAGCCGCATAAAGCAGCCTCTTATTGCATCATTGCGCTCAAACTCACGCACAGCCAACGTACAAAAGACTTAAGACACAAACTCGCAAATAATGTGTGTTTTTTTTTGTGGTTTCCACTGCGTTAGAAAGTGTCTTATGCAATTCTTTCTTATGTATGCGGTTTACAATTAGTTGAATATTTTAGTAGTTACTGCTACTGTCTGTAAATGTTCTATGTATGTCTATACATAAATAATAAACATTCTAGTAGAAGTACTCATAAATTATTATTGTTGCTGTTTTTAACATGAGACATTCAATGATTTCTTTTTTTAAGGTATTTAAGTAAAATATCTCAAGTATAATTAAATGCAATTGCTATGGAGAAAAAATATTTAGTTTCAAACGTTAATACATTAAGCAGCCAACAGATAATGATTTGCTCATTGTGCGTTTAATAGGAAAGAAATATTGAATTGCTTTGCTCAAAAGAATGCTTGCTTTTGTTAGGCGTCATAGCTCCGATTTCTCCGACTCTTATGCGCTGAAGCTTTTGTATACGACTTTGTCCGTTCCAAACTGGAGTATGCATCATTCATCTGGTCTCCGTATTGCTGCTAGAATTGAACGGAACCAGAAAGTATTCTTACATTTCGCATTGCGTAATTTACGCTTTTCGGATCATATCCCTACATATGAAGAATCTATAAATAAATAAATATTTTATTGATTCTTTGCTCATACGACCTAAGAACCATCAATTTTAAACTCTTTTGAAGAGCATGAAATTGAACCTACACAGAATGCTGCAAAATCAATACTAAAGATATTCTGATGTACCTTTCACAGCACTAGCAGGCATTTTATAGATCCCGAATTAGCTGTCGAGGCTCTACGTACTTCGACCCATGAATATTCCCCAATTAATCGAACTCTCGAAGCATTTCATTAAGAGTAAAATCTGAAACCTACGCCTTCATGCAGTGTCTTGGCAACACTAGGGTTCAGTTCTGGTATATAGGGCAGCAGTGACGATCAATAAAGTTAACTTTACATATAATAAATGCACTAAATGCACATTAATAATAATTTAATGAGAAACTCTCACTGAGTCTTAATAAAAAGTAGAAAAAGAAAAGGCAATTTGTTTCCAGAACTCCATTCCTGGTGGATAATTTCAAAAAGTGCTTATTGCAATGAGGCCACGTCTGACTAAGTACATAATCAGTAATAAAAATAGCCTCTACCACATAATGACATCTTGAGAATACTGACGCTTTCCTGAAGGAACTTGGAATATGTTAGCTTAAATTCACCCTTAACTATTGTATGCAGTGTACCGTACCAAAATAAAAGTTCAGCGTACATCTCTGAGTTTGAAGTGTTTTTGTGGTCGAACGTGGGGACGGTTTTTTAAATGTTTTGCTATATCAGTGGTAGTAGTAGATATGGCATAGCGATTTTTTTGAAGTTTTTTTTTTGTTCCTTTTTTTGGTTTTATGTACCACGCTCTGCCATTTACTCAGTTCCTACCACCTAATGTCATTAAATTAACGTTCACCAAAAATGATTAAACTTTCACTAAAGAAATATTTCGAATATTCCAGCAAAAGTATTTAAAACCACGATTTTTTTTCGAGTATACGAGTCGTCCTTTTAAATTTTTCATCATTTATTCAGCATTTCCAATCATATCGTAAAGTATGATATATCAATGCTTTTGGCTCGAGAAGACAATTTTTGTTTAAGATTTAATTTTTGTTAAAGAAATATTTCGATTATTCCAGTAGAGCTTGTTCTGTTTAAGATATCAGGAGGTACGGTCTAGGAGCATACGAGTATGAGAGTAGGGGCGCCTGGGTATTTGGCCAGACCAATACCAATAAGAGTCATAAGAGGTGAAGGAGTAAAAGAAGTGGCCTCTTGAAAAGTCTTGGAACCTCCTCCAATTCTCCGGTTATACCTGAAGATAAAGGCATATTCTAGTGGTCCATATGCTGCAAGAAACTTAGTTTTGTAGAAATATGCATTTTGCACTATGTAAGTCATATCTAATGAAAATAAATATGGGCTTGAAAAAGCTTCGTAAACAAATAAAACTGGTACAAAGAAATATAGTAAATATAATAGCCAGTTTAAGGTGCACAGACCGGTCGAGGCAAAGCAGGAACCGCATGTTGCAGAAACCTTTATAAAAGTAAAAATTGTGTGCTATAGAAAATGTAATTTATAAAAAATTGAAATTATAATTTCTTGTTTTTGAAGAGTTTCAGTTTTATAGGAGCATTTGCTGAAAAAAGTTATGGACGCTTACATCCTTTGTTGGTTGTTTGGCCAAGCTACTAACCCAATTTGTGGTGTGCGCGTCTTGACGTTTTTTCAACAAATGTAGGGGCCCAACAGTTTTATGCCGCCTGCGAACAGTAGACGGGCTTTATGAGGCGATTTTTCATGGCAGAAATACACTCGGAGGTTTTCTGTTGCCTTCCAAGGGGCGACCGCTATTAGAAAACACTTTTTCTGTCATTTACTATTTCATGCATGGAGATTAAAATATTTTCACTCACGAATGATATTCTCGTACCATCCCATTCAGTTATAGCGGCCGCAGTTAGGAAGTTATAAGCATATAAAATAGTAAGGATGGTTAGGCTTAACTGTCTACTCGATCGGCATTACTTTTTGATCACTATTAAAAATGAATGAACTAATGTTAACATATGTAAATACCTCCAGTAAATGTTATACTTATTTTCCCATTTTTTTGTTCTCAACATACAGGGTTGCCCATATTCGACGGACCCGACGGATTTCGATGACTCTTTGGGCCCTTTTCAATCGACGAAGCTAGTCCGCAGGCAACAATCTTTGCGTCAATTGAATCTTATACGGGAATAAATGCAAATCAATGCGGATAATTCGTTGTAAAGTGGTCCGAGCAATGCCCAACTGCTGAGAACGGCGATTTTAGGATGTCCTTGGCGATGCCTTGGCCGGTTTTGATTTAGCCTCTTTGGACTAGAAAGAGCATCACCAGTCGAAAACCTTTCGTACAAACGTTTAGTGGTGTTCTTAGAAGGCGCACTTTTCACATTATTTAATTTTTTATACGCACGTTGAGTTTTCACAATTGACTTCTTTTGTTGAATGTAAATTTCAACAATTTGGGAGCGCTCGCGTGGCTCGTACTGTTCCATGGTAAAAATCTGCTTGGACTGACTTTTCCAACGCGGTATGTCCTTAAGGGGGGATTCTACTGTAAAAATCAAATTTTCATGGATTTTGTTTTCATACTTGTATTAATTTAATTAGTAAAAAAAAGTTTAGGGTTACATAAACACAGGTCTTGAGTGTACAAAAAAATTTTTTAAATTTATTTTCATTTCAAAATGGCAGCTGTACAGCCGCTCCCCCGAAACGCCTTTTGAAATCTGCCCACACTGTGGCGCATTTAAAAAAAATCTGAAATGAAAAAAACCAAATTTTTTTTATTATATATCATTATTTTTAGTTGTTAAGCCTATTACTTGCAAAAAAAAAATTTTTTTGTAAAATTTTTGAAGTTTTTTAAAAAATCGACATTTTTTTGTTGTCATTTTGTTATTAAAAAAGGGGTTATAAATAATAAATTTTTTCCCACCATAGCTTTAAAAACTAGTAAATATTGTTAAAAATATACTATCAAAGTTTGAGCTTGATATGTTAATTTTTCACGGAGCTGTGATGTGGGCAATTTTGAAAACGTGGTTTCGAGAAAAACACGCTTAAACAATTTTTCATACTTACAGTTTATACCTGTTGAGTAGCTGTTCTAGCTCCCCTCTCTTAATGCTTTATTCTTTTATCCGAAATAATATCCAATGAGCATTTTCAAGGTCAAAAGAATCTATAGATATTCTGACATGGGTAACCAAGTAGAAGGTTGGAGTAGGGAACGTCTTATCTCTTGATCAAGCGCATATGACCGTAAACCGCTCGAGCGCTCAGTTTATACCTGCTTTGCTAAAACTTTTATAACTTGAAAACTATTCAAGATTTCTTTTTAAGATTTTCATGGAACATTCTGGAGTTGTTTCTGAGTATGTTTCAACAAAAAGTAAAAAATCGATTTTTTTTTAAGTTTTACAGTAGAGTCCCCCCTTAAGCGATCTGACGTCTCTGTCAAAAGATACAGGGTTGCCAGATGGGTTGGTCGAATATTGGCAACCCTATATTCAAATGGAACGGTTATTTATTACTAAAAATACCTGGTAGGGGCCGAAAAGTTATTCCTTTCTAAAATTGGCCAACAGTCAATTTCACCCCTGATCATATTAAGCAAAAACGACAGCGACGAGGTCATTCTTCTTCTTTGAAGTCGTTAAAAATTACTTTTTTTACTGCATTCGTCGCCCTCTCCTAAGCAAAGTATGCAACGGAGTAGTTTTCACTTTCATTCATAAGCCACAAAACATAAAATCTAGAACTCGTTCCGATTTTTAAAACCGTTTTGAAGTCCATGGTCACACATAAATTCCCTCCACGCTCACTCTCTATGAATATTTAAATTCTTAGTTAAACAAAATAAACTATAAAATCAAGATTTTATCATTAATTAATTTCATCAGCTGTGTACCTTAATTGTATAATCACGGAACTTCGTAGCACAAATGTGAAATACGAAATCATAATTAGCTGGCTGATTTTTAGCAATCAGCAAGGTCTTTGCCGAATAAACTTCACATGGAAACGCACAAAGGCATGGGTACATACGTAAAACATGCCCCGAAATAAACACGAATGAAAAGAGTGAACGAATGCTCGTTAAATATTGGAAAAATTCAATAAATTAATGCATCTACATCTACTTAACATAAATTAATAAACTATAAAATGATTCTGAGCAGTCAAAGGCGCTAATTAACCGCTTGCAGCATTTTCTGCAAAACCTTCATCGCTTGACCAATTCGCCACAATCACCAATTCGCCGTTGTTTGCCAAGCCATTAGTGAGTGGTTGGCTGTTGACTGAGTCGTGAGTTGTATGCAATGTTGTGATGATATTTCACTCCTGACTGCACAGCTGCTCTGGCATTGAAATTGCTCGAGTGTTTGTGCGATCGACGTTGTTTTGTCAACACGGTTTATTTATGCTTGTTTGTTCTGTTTGTATGTACTGCTGTATGTGGTATGTTTGGTTTTGGTCTTGTGCCTTTTCGGGGTTTTCTATTTACATTTTGCACGCATGTGTGAATTTTCCAAAATTATAGCAACTCGGCTCAGGGTTATTTGGGGCGTCATTGTCGACATAATCATATTTTGCCGCCAACAAACAACTACGGCCATAAATAATTCATGTAACAAAGCAGAAGATGTTGTGAAAATCTGCTATAATTAAAGTGAGGACAACGCCAAGTTGTGAAGTCTGTGTATTCGAGAAGTACGTACGTATGTAATTGCAGCACGCAGTATATCATCGCACTGAAGAAAGATGCCAATTAGTGTATGAGACGGAAGAAACTTTATGAAGTGAAATTGAGCAAAAGTTTGATGTGCAAAAAAATTGCTTTTACGCTGATTTTAGAAGAGCGGTTTTTGTACAGGAAGCTGCTCACATGTGGCCTTAGTTACTACCAAAAGCATGGAATTTTACTCTTTATGGACTGTGTGCCCTAATGGCCTAAGAAAAGTTATTTATTTTCCGGTTTCATCAACTATGTACTTCAATCATTGTCATAAATAAGCCAAGTTAATCGGCGTGTTTGCCAAATTAAGTTGCTATAATTTTAGACAATTGCGATCCACCCAAGTTGTGAACTAAAATTGATAAAATTCAGTGGGAAGCAACTAAAACTTTGAGGGTTTTTAAAGAGATGATTTCATAGCTTTAATGAGGGCATATTCGGCGTATGACCAGCTAATTTTGTAATTTTGGAGCGTATGAGATACGTCATACTATAGCACCAATTATCGCCTTTTCTTCGCAGCAGCCTAAGCCTCAAATCTCAAGATACAGTGGCGCGCACTGAAGTTCGGACAGTTGTGAAACGGTCAATTACGATTGAATTTGGAAGGAATCTGGTTGTCTTAAAATTTTTTTGGTACCATTTATTTCACATACTTTGTTTTGCTTTTAAGATAGAATTACAAAGGAAGTAAGCAGAAGGAACCTATTATGACAGAACGAGAAAGAGGAGAAGGATTGTTAACTGTTTCGTAGCAAAGAAATGAGAGCGAAGATGCTTAAATCTTAGCCCCGCGAGCGCAGGCAGCTAAGGAGAAGGTGCTGAAATAATTCCACCTCGTACCCCATACAGCTGACGTCAAAAGGACTCGAAGTAATGCCGCACAGCGTGCACACCTCGCGAACAGTGTTCCGTAAGCGCATCCATAAGCAGAGAGCAGAGATTTTGTTAATCACAGAAGGTGACTCAAGCGCCTGCGATCCACATGTGGGCAGAAAGATTTGCATTCTTATAAATTTGTGTACTTGCCCAGCGCTCGCTGAGTTGACGCAAAGCACATCCTACCAGGATCAAGACCGCAAGTAGTCAAGCGGATCCTTATTCTCGCTTATAGCGTAAAAACTACCTCACAGGTCCCTTATCTAGCCAGTTCATCCACCTTGCAGTTTTTTGTGATGAACAGGTCCCAGATGTGCCTTATATCAAAGAATTCTAATGTTTGTTATTGTTATTGTTATTTCTTATTTTTATTTTGTACATTATATTTCCGATAAATCCATTGCACTTTTTGCCAAATTGTTAAAATTTTAGTCCCCGTAAAAAAAATCCAGCACTTTATGAGGCATTCTTGTTCATATTTCCCAACATTTGTAGTTGTTGAGTAACATTTTTCTTAAATTCTTGTGCTTATTTATTTTCTCAAATATTTGCATGCCACAGAAATTTTATATTACTTATCAAACAAACTGATTAGCGTCATTATTTTTAACAAGACCATCCCATTCGTACTTCTATGAGTTATGCACTGCTGTGCGCCTAAAACCATTCTAAGCTGAAAGGCAAACGTAGATGTTACAACGACGACCACCGCATCGTCAGAAGCTGCTATAGGCGAGTAAATCAATGGCAGTTGTTGCTTACGGAATGCATAAAAATTATTGCACATTGTTTACCTAAGTTGTTGCTGCTTCTGCTGTTGCTGTAAATCGCAGCGCATTAGTATTTCGCAATTCGGAGATGACTATTGAATTTGTTAACTTTCATAATAGTTTGAGTAAATACAAAAGAAAGAATGAGCAACGTAAAGCAAAGCAAAGAACAAGCGTTAAAATAGCAGTGGAAGTAGATGAATAACAACCTCATCACTCAGTAGTTGACAATGTATCGTGACCAAGGGCCAGTTATATAATTTTGAATGGAAGTGCTTTTCGATGCTAAGCACTTATTGAGAAAATATATTTATCATTCACACACATACACAAACATATGTATATCTGAGTGGAATACATACATATATGAATACAAGTGCATAATATCTTGCAGTAAACTAAAAGAAACGAATGGAAATATGAAGTTGAATTTGCGCTTGTAATGGCAAACGCTGACATTACTCTCATTTTGCGCAATTTTAGTTGATTTTTTAAGCCTCGTTGAAGAAGAATCTCATAGTAATGGATTAACAATTAGAATAATTATTATAATTAGAATAATTAGTATGTTAATAATTAGAATAAAATAGTCAGGTTATATTCCTTCTTTACATGTGAATGAAAATTTAAGATTGTTTTCTATAGTAGAAAGATTATAAACCCTGCATCCAGTGCGCAATTACCTCTTTTGATATTGCGATATTCAGAGTTGTTGTTTTTGTTATTGTAGCAGCATAAGCAATCGCTGTACAATAACTGTGAACGCCGTTGGAGTGACAGTCCGTGCTCGGATATAAATCCAGGTCGTTCCAGTAACGTGGAATCGACTGTCGTGTTGTTATATTCAGGGTAACTGTAAACGTTACCCGAGACATAATCTCTGCACAGCTTTACATCGCTAAATGTCACTATTAAAAACCCAGGTAGCTGGCCAAAAAGATAGCAATACTATTTCTATAAATTTTTTAAAAGCCCCCCATGTGACGAAAACTTTTGGGTGAACGATGTTCACTGAGTCCAGTAATCATATAAATTGTTGATACAAATTAAATTTATAGAAATTTTCAGAAATTTTTAGACGTTGTGCGCAAATTTTGGAAGATAAAATATTTTAAATCACTTGTCCAACCAATGAAGTTTTCAACTGGCGTTCCTTAGCCAAGTACAAGTAATTAAATGTAAATAACTTCTACTACGATTTTATTTCTAGACCCTCTGAAATTATTAGAAATGCCCTACATATTGGCAAGTTTTAACTCTTTACTTATTTATTTTTTAATTTGAATTATTTTTCTATAAAACCATAGTTCATTCTTTAAGAAAAACCATAATAATCCAAGCTTCAAACTTTTTGCAAGAATTATAAAAAAATGAGAAAATTTGCATCGAAATTTCAAAAGTTTTAATCATACTTTAAAAGAAGATTCGAATACACAGTTTTATAGCCCATTATTTTTAGTATAATTCAGAGAGCAAACGCTATTTGAGGACGTGGGTATAACTTCCCAACCAATATTTTTCTTTTTGCTCTTTTTCAGATAAGACATGGAGTTGAAGTTTTCTTTCATGAGGTTTGCCGTGAACTGGAAACAACAGGCGGCGACGCAGGATCTGTTGCAAAACAAAAAAACCCCGAGAATCGAGAAACTAATTTTGTCCGACCTGCAGAATTTATTTTCATTGACGAGGACGCTTCAAAATTAATGGGGGCCCTTGCGAGAGAGCTTAATGTTTCTGCTTCCAGTTGTCCATGAAGATCTCCGGTATAAATCCTATGTTACGCGCAGTAGAAATTTATGTCGGAGCAGCGAGTTATTCATTTCAAAACTCCTTCTAAACGAAATTAAACACCCTGAAGCGCCTATGGTTTTTTTTCTGACAAAAAAAAATATTGACCAAGATCAAAAAAAGCCAGCCGCAAAAATAGCAGATGGCCATGTTCCTATCCTACAAAAGTTCCTGTTGTCATGCAGACGAGGTTTCCAGCCAATGTTATGGTTTCATGGACAAAGGGCATGTCATACCACCACATTTAATTACTCAAGGATTTCGATTGAATTCTGCTAAATATATCGAGGTTTGAGAGGCAGTAATGAAACCCTGGATTGATAGTGTACCCCGTGACAGTTCATACATCTACTTTCTCCCAAAGCGATGGCAACACAAGATTGGATGCCTAAAAAGGTCCATGACCACATAACACCGAACTTATAAGCGGTGAACCCAAATATACTGCAGCGTGTTTCAAGCTGGGTTAATAGCTATAAACAAGGCTGCCTTGGGGGTCAGGAACTTGTATGTTGCAGCTCAACCGATAACTATAGACTCTGACACTCAAGCTGCCATTAAATAAGTATAGTGCCCGTGTACTTCATTCAAAGTGGCAATCGAGTGTAGAGGTATTCTAATTTAGCTGGTAAGCGCTGCACCATGAACTTTGTCTAGGTCCGTAGACACAGAGATATTCCTGGAAATGGATCGCGAATGAGCTGGCTAAGTAGGGAACTGATCTTAAATCAGTCAATTAAGTGCAGTATGTGGGAATTCCCTCTCAAGCAAGCTCAAGACTAGTATATTCTGCATCCCACAAGCCAACAGTAGATGGACTACGGAGTCCACTTGTGAGGTAGCTAAAGGTCTGGCCTTTAACTAGTACAGTAGTTGGTGTCACCACCGAGCACTGCGTAATGGCTACATGAGGGAAGCGTACGTGGTTCTCTTCTATTGACTTCCGTGGCACCTGCAGGAACGAGTGTGATGTGGAGAGCATTAAACACTTCCTCTACGACTGTCCCGCTGCTGGTAGTACCCGATATCGCTGTCTGAACACTTACTTCTTTGGATGTCTGGCAGACTTAGAATCCGCAGCCATACAAAGCATTCTCTCGTTTATTAGAAAGATGAGGTAGTTGAATTAGTAAACCTAAATTAGAGGCTCCTAATCTAATGGTGTCATAATGGATCCTCAAGCTTAAGTGGGCCCCTCTACATTCTTATGGAGAGTGGGAAGCTCCTAACCTGGCTTATACTTTGGTAAGCTACAGTTGAGAAATATAAAAAAAAAGTAATAAAATCTTTACATTGGTATTTCCGGTAAAAGCGTTAAAACAATTTTATCTGAAGTAAACTTCTTTTTTTTTTTGCTTTACTTTACTTTTACTTTTTAGAGTTTAAACGATGAAAAAAGAGCGAATTACCTCTCCGTTACCGGAACGACTTGAATTTTTATGCAGTCAATAACTGTCACTCCTGCAGCACTCCCCATGCAGCTACAATAACAACAACAATTACAGCAACAGGGACATAACATCACTTCCATGGAGCGCATCCGGAGAAGTTTCGATGCTTCAAAAGACTTTAATTCTTGAGTTAATCTGATCTATTAGCTATGAACTTCACATAAAACTTGTCACAATGTGGATTTCCTCAATTCCTGTAACCAGCGTGGAATCGACTGATTATAGCAATTACAGGTGCGATATTTTCGACACTGGAACCACTATAATTGTTACTTCCTTTCAAGTAGAGCTTCCCATAAATTCACTGTAGAACTCTTGTGACTATTTTTATTGAATTAATATTTTAACGTTTCCACTCTTTCAGAACCAAGTGATCTTGTCTATAAAAACTGAGTTCTCTTCTTATTACTTCTCAAAATACCTATATATATATATATATAATTGGCGCGTACACCCTTTTTTGGGTGTTTGGCCGAGCTCCTCCTCCTATTTGTGGCGTGCGTCTTGATGTTGTTCCACAAATGGAGGGGCCTACAGTTTCAAGCCGACTCCGAACGGCAGATATTTTTATGACGAGCTTTTTCATGGCAGAAATACACTCGGAGGTTTGCCATTGCCTGCCGAGGGGCGACCGCTATTAGAAAAATGTTTTTCTTAATTTGGTGTTTCACCGAGATTCGAACCTACGTACTCTCTGTGAATTCCGAATGGTAGTCACGCACCAACCCATTCGGCTACGGCGGCCGCCTCAAAATACCTACTAGTACATACTTTAAATTGTGCTGATATTTCGTTGCGTTCAATATGTTTGCACTGAACAAATAATTTTTTTTTCTATAATAAATAAATTAGTCTATCGCTAATAATATTACTGCCTTAATTTACTCAAGTAAATGATGGAACGGATCGTAAAAACTCAATTGTAAACAAATACCAACGTCCGCGCAGAGCAAGAGGGTCTGAGCAGGGCAGAGTTGCGAAGTCATCACCAGTGAAGGGCAATCCGGCCGGTGCGTTAGTCGTTGACGTTGAATGAGAAACCGCAAACAAACAGCAAAACATCACTATGGGTGCGTGCATAGTTGCTCTTGTTATTGTTTGCTTGTGTATTTAATAGTTATCACGTTTTTGTCTGCCCTTTAGTACGAGGATGAGGTGAGGGAAGCATGCGTATTTAAGACTTCACCCAAAGTGTGTCATATCGTACTGAGTTTACGATCGTGTTGTGATAATTTTTTCATTACACTTTTCGCTGACCAGTTTCGTTTTCACTTTCATCTGCCGTTCAAATAATTCACGTAAAAAATTATTTGAATGAAAAAAGTTAAACACACAAATACCTGAGCCACTGAGATAATACTCGTACGCTTCGATGAGTGCTCTGGAGCATAAGTATGTGCACAAATGTACGTAGGTGATTAGTGAGCACCTCAGGGCTCGGCTGCTGCTCTGAACCTTTTAGTGCCAGTGTGCTTTCCTTTGTCCTCTACCACCGCTTCCGAAGTAGTGACAGAGCGGCGTACAGCATTAATTTATGTGTTTTTTTCTGTGTAAACTCTTACCTTCCCAAATATTTTCAGTTGTGCTCTTACTTTATAATTCAGCGTATGTGTGGTAAGATATTGCCGATGCTTTGTCTGCGCACACATAGATGTGAATTACATTTGCATATAGACATACATACATATATGCATATGAAGCTTCGCTGCTTTAAAAAGTGGTTAAGCCTTGCGGCTCGGGAACTCCATGTGGAGAGTCTTGCTCTTGCATATGGATGTATGTACGTATGTTTGTACATGTAGCCGTTACTGTTGGTCACATGCATTGGTGTAAGCTGATCACTTTTTCACTTTCTGCACTGTGATCTCGCTTTTCGATAGGGTTTTGTCGTTTCTTTACATCTTCTCGTTTACTTCAATTTTTTGTTGACGAGTTATGAATGAAATACGTGCATATATACATACGTATAGATTTTTTTTTGCTGACTACAATTACTGCTTGGTTGCCGGCCCACGCCTTAAGGGAAGCGTTTATGATTCGCATAGCCATTACTGACAATGAAGATGTTAACGGAGATGTGAACATTGGCATGAATTTTGGAGCAGGTTAGTCAGCTGGTTTGTCCAATTTGGTGTATGCGTGTGGGTTTTTGTATGTTTTGCTAGTGTTGTTTTTTTTTTCTTGTTTTCTTTTTGATGAAGATTTGGAAGCATGCCCGAATATGTGCGTAAACCTGTAAACGATTTGGTGTACACGCAGATATTTAAGGAAAAATGCAATATTGCGGTTCTAATAGAATTTGGAATAGCCAATAGCATGTCTTGACGAGCAACGAAGAATGTGGTGCAAGAACTTGTGGAATTTTTGCAGCCGTTGAGGGCATAAACCATTCTAGAAGCTTTGGGACAGAAGAAAATAATAGCGCTATCGAATCTGAGGAAGAACGTCCCCAAACAAGTAGGGAAGCGGTGGCTACCCCGAGAGCTGCAAAAATGCCACGAGTGTCAACGCAGGACAGCCTCAGACGTGTATGGCAACGCAATCTACTTGTATGGAGAAAATATCCACCACTTTAGATAACATTTGCGAAAACCAACACAAGATTGCAAAATCGGAAATGAAAGGGAAGAGATTCGACGACTCTGTCGTGCCGGAACTACTCTACCCTTACTCTACTTGGTCCTCTCTAAGCCACTGTGTGTAAAACTTTAAAAAGTTATCTATGTAAGCTAGTTTGGGATTTGCAACATCCGCGTTATTGTCCAGAAAAGTGAAACCGAGTAATCTCAACCGTCTTCTACACAGAGCTATGCACCCGCATAGAAGGTATTCGACTGTCTCTTCTTCTTCTATATCCTGAAAGCTTTTACAATATTCATTGGATGGTGCCCCTAATTTACTGGCATGTCTTCCTATTAGACAGTACCCAGATAGGGCACCTACTACGATTCTTAGATCGCTCCTACTTAATTTAAATAGACTCTTACTGCGGCGCATGTTCCATTCGGGCCATGATTGCCTACTGATAGCGCAGTTGTTTAACTGTCAGCAGTTGGAATTTGCAATACTAAGGGTATGTTTATCTGTTTTGCATGTTGACAAGGGAATATGTATGTCAACCTTGTCCAGACTAATTTGGAGCGAGGAGCCCAATCTAGCTGACTGATTTGCTGAATGTTTACTGTGCAAGTATTTTTAAAAAATATTAACACTATTTTACTGTCTTAGACAAGTGTTTACATGACAGGAGCGATTTCAGAGAGAGAGAGACAGGAGCTTCGGAGTAAATGAAGATTCCTCTAACTGTGACTACGCTTTTATTGGGTTGGGGAATAAGTTCATATCGTTTTTATATCATCTTTTATTTTACAAAGATTTGTTTGCTGGAGCTGGGGCTTTGTTAACCTTAAAGGTTCCCTTGAGCGTCCCCGATCTACCCGTGGCCAGACGGATCTCGCGACCTTGCACGTTTGCGCACTAGCCCAGCGCTCGCTGAGTTGACTCGAGGCCCATCTTTCCAGGAGCAGACCACAGGTTCTTAAGGGAACCCCAATCCTCTCATTTTGTGGCGAAACCGTCTCCAAAGTTCCCTCTCTAGCCAGCTCATCAGCCCAGCAGTTTCCCTCTATGCCGCTGTGCCCGAGAACCCAAATGAGCCTGATGACGAAGTATTTGGATGCAATCGAGAGAGAAGCCAGACATTCCCCGACCAATCTCGAACGCACAAACAGCGAGCCCAAGGCCCTAATTGCCGATTGGCTATCGGAGTAAATATTTACTTCCTTAACGGTAATTACCGAATTAATCAACCAGTCCACCGCTTCCTTAATTGCGGATACCTTCGCTTGGAAAACACTACAGTGGTCCGGGAGCCTAAATTTAAGTTTGATGGGAGGCTCCTTACAGAATACTCCCCCGCTAACCCTTCCGTCCAATTTCGAGCCATCCGTGAACATGTTTGCCATGCCTTGCCGCCACTCGGACCTAGCGTGGATGTACAGTGGTCCAGCACCATGGGGATAAACTCAAAGTTTTTAAGAATGCTAGAGTGTCCGTAACTTAAGTCTAACCTATGGACCGAACACCTTAATCTGAATGCGTCGCGTGCAGCGGTAGTTTTCCTACAATGTCCACGGGCGCCACATTCAGCATAGCATTAAGCGCTAGAGTAGGAGTGGTACGGAGCGTCCCACTGATTCCAATGAGGGCAGACCTTTGTACCCTCTCCAGCTTCTTAACTGATACCATCCTTTCTAGCGAGTTCCACCAGACGGACCCCGTATAGCAAGATTAGTTTCATAATCATGTTATAAAGCCAAAAGTGACTTTAGGCGAGAGGCCCCATCTTTTGCCGATAGCGCCCCTGCAACCATACAAGGCGACTGTTGTCTTTCTGATTCTTTCAGAATATCTAGAAACTTGCCTCTGACAATAAGTGCCACGTCATCCGCGTAGGCAATCACCTTATAGCCCATCCCCTCCAGCTCCTCCTGCAGACCGTTAAGTACGGCAATCCAGAGTAGTGGTGAGAGAACACCGCCTTGCGGAGTGCCTCTGTTCACTTGCCGGCGGAGAGAGGTGTTTCCAATTAAAATTAAACAAAAAACAATTCTGATTTTTCATACTACCCAATTCAGTAGACCGAAATACTATGCGCTGTTGCAGCTACTGTCGACAAAACATGCTGCTATGTTGAAGCATACATATATTTTGTTAAAAGATAAATTAAAAATAATTAAATAATCACATTCTTTTTCTTTACTCTTCCCGATTATTTCAAATTTTTCCCCTTTAATGGTGAATAATCACCATTATTTTTTGATTACTTCTAATTACAGAGCGATTACTGGTCATGATAAAGTAAAAATAATCGTAATTAGTCATTAAACGGATGCTTAAAAGCATTAACAACTGCGAGAAGAAACTTAAAATTATAGGAAAAAGTTTCCTCCATAGGGTGTTTTTTAAGAGCTTGGGAACTTTAAAGTTCAAGTGAAGCAAAGGTTTGAAAAATGCTTTCAATGCCGCTTCATCACGATCAACAATAAATCGATGGTTTACTGACTTCAAACGTGGTCGTAGAGCCACCGATGATGCGCAACGAAACACCAGAGAACATCAAGAAAAACCAGAAAATAGTTTTTAATGATCGAAAAGTGAAGTTGCGTGAGTTAGCTGACATCGTAAGGATATCAAAAGAACGTATTGGCTTTGACTATGAAAAAGCTCGGTTCAAAGAGGGTGCCGCGTTTTGCTGACTGTTGACCAAAAACAAGAACGTGTTGATGATTCTGAACAATGGCAAAAGTATAAGTACATGAATTTAACCTCGCCAGACTTAGCTCCCAGCGACTATTGGCTGTTTGCAGACCTAAAAAAATGCTCGGTAAGAAATTTCGCTGGAATGAATAGGTTGTCGCTGAAATTGAGGCCTATTTCGAGGCAAAAGATAAATCGTTCTACAGAAGTGGTATTGAAATGCTAGGGCGGCGGTGTAATAATTGCGTTGTTCTTGATGGAAATTACTTTGATGAATTAAACTAATTTTGAACGAAAAAAGGAGTTTTCTTTATTAGGCCTGGGACAAAATTATAAACACACCACAATTTTTTTTTTATATAAATACAAATATAATAGAGTTCATACCACAGCAAAAACCATGAAACGCAAAGTTTTTTAAAATATCATCAAAACTTTCAATTTTTTAACCAAAATTTTTAGAATCTTATTAGGTATGCAGTTTTATAGCTGATTGAGTTTTAATATTCACGGTGATAGCCTTTTTCTTCCATGACACGTCAGCGAAATGGTTACCAATTTTGTAAGTTACTTGAAACTTGCACTTTCTTATACTAAAATTCAATGCGCCATAAAATTGCATACCCATAATGAAATTTTGAAAATTTTTTACATAGTTTGAAACTTTGCTTTACATCGGTTTTATTGTAAAAGGTGGCGCAAAATTAATAATCCAATTTTTTTAATAACTCTTTTACCAAATAAAAAAATAATAATTTTTAGTAATGGAAATCTTTATTTTTACTTTTGGGCGCTATATTGCTCGCCTGTTTTTATACTGGAGCTGTCTAGTTCACAAGTACCAAATAAAATTGACGTACGTCGACATTTAAAAAATTTACAAACCTTCCGATGGAATGATTAATTTTGGGCCACCTACTATACTTTTATAAAAATATAATGGAGTGTTTATAATTTGGAAAGTATTTATTCCAGAGAACTATTCAACAGGGTCCTGAAAAAGCAGAAATAAAAATGCAGAAAATGTTCTTCCATTTAACAGAAGCTACATACATATTAATAAAAATCCGATGATCAGAATGTCGACTGAAGGAGGCGAACATATCCTACAATCCCACATCACCAAAACCACTGCTCTCAGGAAAACACATTGAGAAACAACAAAACAAGAAAATGGCGTCACAGTATTGGACTGGTCTTCCCAATCCCCAAACGCGAAGCACATTGAAAATGTGTGGGGAATTATGAAAACGCATCTTTGCGGAAAGCCAGTCCATTATTTAAAGCAACTCGTGCGTCAAGTTCGCAAAAGCTGGTTCAAAGCATGCCGAGAAGATGTGAGGCTAAACTTGACAACGATGGAGACTACACGGCTTATTGAGCAACTGCGACTCGTAGTTTTGTACATTCTTTCATGTAAAAAAAATTTTAAATATATGTCCTTTATATGTCATGAATAATCGCGGTTCCTCCTTTCTGACACAGACAGTAAATCAGCTAAAGTTGCCGCTTTTATTATTGAGTTGGCTGTTGAAGTGATATCCTCTGACCGCATATAAATTTGAAATGTTGGAGACCCTTATGTGTCATAGTTTCTTTTTTTCAATACACGTGTTTCAGGTTTCAATATTTTTATTCAAAAATACGGCTCTTAATAATTAGGTATATGTAAAAAATTACGGTCGATTTATGAATGCCTAAGTATTGAGAACGTCGAGATATCGATGGTGAAGGTTGTTCAGCAACACTTCTCTCTATAGCAATTTCGACAGAACAACCATTTGATCTGTCAGACCTTTTTCTATCTTCGACAGGACAAGTTTTGAAAATTTTCCACCAATCTTTGAATTGTCAACTCATTTGAACGATTACTTTGACCAAAAAAATCACGAATTTTTTCATAAAAATTTTCTTATTTTTTCTGAAAATTTTTTCATAATAATTTAATTTTTTTTTAGCTTCATAATAAGTTTCAATAATTTTAACCAAATTTTAATTTCAAATTTTTTCTGAAACTTATTTTCATAATGAATTTCAGTAGTTTTAACGCGTTGTTCTACTTGAAAAATGCCAAAGATGACATAAAGATAAAAGATACCATTCATTACTGACATCTAGGCGTCACTTTTGTAAGACCCTTTATATTCATTAAGCGCACTTCTTATTTCACAAATATTAATGATTTTATGTGACCACAGGCTTAAGCGGTGTTGACATTTCCCTCAAAATAAATCATAATTTTGTTTTAAGAAAATATGAAGCAAAAAATATTTTTGGGGAGATTTTTGTGAGCTATTGCTAGGTATATCGTATGATGGCATAGAATGCATTAAATGCCAAGTATTTTTTTATACTTTTTATTTCATTTAAGAAATGGAGTTTGTGTGAATTATACGCCCTTTATTTTTGTTCCGCTCTTAACTTTCTTTTTAAGAGATTTATTATTTAAAATAAATTTACTTGCCTTCTTCCTTTAGGTTTGCTGTAAAATTGATATTGTCTTTGCACAATAGCCGAACTGCAGTACAGAAATTAACTTAAAAGTTTCTTATGTTTTTTTCAAACCGAAAAATGCAGACTTTCATAAATTTTTCTGTTCGTTTTATTTTTTATTATTATTACTAATTTTTTTTTTGTTTAGGTTTTAAATTACTCGCAGCTTCACTTTTTAATTCACTTCTAGTACCTTTTCACATTGAATTTTCGCTTTTATTCCCCAATTCGCACACACAGCACAACACTACATTAACCGCTAAACCGTTTTGTTCCACTATTTCGTAAGTTTAATAATAAGATTTTCGTTTGCGCCTGTCAATTACCGTAATAAAAAATTCATAAATCTCATTCACAACACTATTCAGCACTTTTCACACACATGAATTTGCCTTCCTCGCCTGCTCGCTACGGGCTTTTGTCGGGTTAGCACTTAACGGTTCGAATAACTTCCACAGACTAACTGCTGTGCGATCGCCGCCTAGTGTCTTCTATTCGATTCGCTTCGATCTTGTCACCTGTGCGCACCGTTGGCGTCGGCGCACTTGCTATCAATTCACACGTTTGTAGTGTTAGTGATTTGCTTTGAGCGACCTCAGCTTTGGGATCCAATCTCATGCGAACAAATGTGTCCAAGTGTGTGTGACTATTTCTCAAGTTGGACCACCAAAATGCTTGTACGATCAACACTTTAGTACTCAGCGTTCATATTCGCATTATTAATCGTTGCGCGAAGTCGACTTTGTTTTTACGCTATCTTGCATGTGTATCTGTGCGAGTGTTAGACTTGAAAATTGTCTGCATTTATCTGCGGCAGCCAGCTTTATCGAGCTTTAACCGTCAATCGCGTATCCGCCGTGTGGTCCAAAGGCGAATGCTGTGCCTGTGTAAGTGCTTTTCTATGGCCACTTGCATGCTAATACAAACACTTATTGTTATTTTGCATACTGACATGCCTACATATGTAAATTAATTTGTACTAAATCGAACTAGTATTTTGTGCGTAACAACAATTTCATGGTAGAAGTGCTGAACTCAAATTTGTTTTTACATACATAGATACATGCATACATACATACATACATACATATAGACTTCGTTCGCTTTTCATTGGTCTTCTTTCTTTTCATATTTAGCTCTTTAGCGCATATTTTTTACTTTCTGCTCTGACTTGAGTGTTTTTCCATCAGCATTTTTATTTTGCTTTATTTGCATATGTATTAACTACTTAATTTTGCTACCTATTAGTATTTGTTGTTAAAATACCTGAAATTTAACGCTTCAATGTTGTGATTTTCTTAGTGTCAAATTGGATTTCGAGGTGAAGTTCAAGCCAAGAATTGGTGCGTCCTCAAAAAAAGAACCAATAAAACCAAATATTTGAGTAAAGAAATGAAGCGCAAGAAGGCTAACCGGCAGTCAAAGTGGTATTTTTGTGAAAGAATAAAATATACATATTTATAAAAATACATATACAAACACACCAGCAAGTATTTATCTATGTACATATTATATATTAAATGAAACAAATACATGCGGATGCCTTAGTCGTAAAAGTTTTTTATCCGGTTTTGCTGATACTTATACGGAGAATATCCCATTTGAATTCATGTTTCAAAATAATTAGCATACAAATCAATGCCAAATGCATGCATAGATATGTATGTTTTCCCCCATTTTTTATGCCAGAGATAACCCTTTAGTACGAATGACATACAACGGTTGAATAGAGCGGCTGACTTAAGGGGTTACATACGTCAAGAAGTGCCAAAAATTCGCTAAATGAAAAACTGTTTTTAGAAGGGATAACAATGCAAATAAATATAAAAAAATGTTATTCATTGTTTATTAGTACTTAAACTTAAGAAAAAATTTATTTTAATTTTTCTTTACAAAAATTAGCATATAAAAAATCACGTGACCCAAAGTACAATGAAAAAAAGCTGCTCCACGATGTTGATGGATCTGTAAAAAGTAAAAAAATAATAAAAAGTAAAAAGTAATAAAATAAAGTTGTAGTTATAGTCTGTGGAGCCTTTTGCATTTCGAAAAATTTTGCAATTTACGACATTTTAAAAGAAAAGTATGCGATTTACGTCATAAATGTCACACTTTAATTATGCTTATACATTTTTTTAATAAAAATATCAAAAATCCAGCTCGACAACTATAGAGCAAACTCTTTCAATATTAAAAAAAACTTATAAAAAAATTTAAAAAACTGTATGAGTCATCATGCGGGCCGTGGTAGTTTCGATAAAAACGAGTTTAAACTTTGAAGTGCATTTCGCTCCAGGTCGTACGCATTTAAAGCAAGAACTTAAAATGATTTTTTAAATTTATTTTGTTAACTTACGTCTAATCTCCCTTCCCAGCTTCATATTGTATGCCTTCCTGATCAGTATGCGGTTGTTGTTGTTCATTTTTTCCCAGTCGACGAGATGTTCGAGCCTCTTTTGATGTTTTCATAGCCTTGATTCGTGCGTGTTTTAGCATCAAACTCTCGTCGGACAGTTACATTTTCTACCATAACTTTGTATTGGGAATTTTTACAATCGACTTCCACAGAAATGCCTAAAACTATAAAGAATAATAATCTGTAAACAACAAAAAATCGATTTTTTGAAAATTCTGGACTTATGTCACCCCTTAATAGTTTATAATTTATATCCAACTCTTCTTTTTAAATCCCTGTTTTGGGATCCTAAATGAAAGGTTTCCCAGCAAAATATTCGTGACCGGCGACTATAATCGCATTCATTATATGCAATCGAAACTAGTGTACAAATGCCTTAACCACCGAAGCCAACTTAGTGCAGCTAACAAAATCGCACTTGGAATAAATGCTGATGGCAGGTAATGGCAAACCTTCTTATAAAAAACTTATGTGCAGTTCGGCTTGAAACTGTAGGTCTCTTCCAACAAATTTTACATGGCATGCGGGAAGTAGACATAAGGAAATTATTTAATTTTTTTACTTAAATTACCGTCTCTAAAAATTCACATTGTGAATGAGACAGAGTGTAGACTCTTTCTGGAGGATGATGAAATCACAGAGCATATCTTGTGCAACTGTATTGTCTTGGCAAAGACAAGAATGCTCATCTTTCAACGAGGCCAAATGGATCCGAATGAAATTCAGAATTAAATTCAGAATGCACCTGTTGCAGATATTCTGAAGTTTGTAAATTTACTGAAATAATTTGGCTTCCAACCAATTCCCAACCTGAAAAATGAAGCATCTAGGTTAAATAAAACCTGATGTAAAATATTTCAGATAGCAGGGCCAGTCAATAGAACTCGCATTAACTAGTTCTGAAGCATGCAGTAAGGCGCAAAGGATCTTTTAGGTCGAAGTGTCGGCCATTAGACAAACTACAGATACAAAATTATTACGATTATAATCGCATTCAAATCCATTTAGTAGCTTTCCAGATTAGCACTTTCAAACGAATATCTGCTTTATACAAGGTGGCACAAAATTAATCATCCACTTTTTAAATTTTTTTTTACATTTTTACTAAATGAAAAAACGCAAAAATATTTTGAGCAAATGAAGACTGTGTTTTGACTTTTAAGCGTTCCATTGCTTGTCTGTTTGCATACCGCAGCTGTACGTGTGCAGCCCATAAGTGCCAAATATGATTGACGTCCTAAGTTTAGGACTGGTAGCGGCAGGCTAATCGCCTACACTGTTAGAAATCAATTAGATTAACATAAGCAACACAAAACAAATGTCTTGTAGAGGCCATTTGCTCCCGAGAGGAGTGAACAACGAAAAACCAAAAACAAACGACAAAAACATTTAGAAAAATTATAAATCTTCCGATAAGGTGATTAATTTTGCGCCACTTTGTACTTTGTTATGGTGCATAAAAATTAAAATAGTTTATAAGCTACTTATTTCATTAAATGTTCGTATGTAATTCACTGTAAATATACTTATAAAAATGAAATGCTTTTGAAGTGTTTACAATCTGACATTAATTTAAGAATAATTAATGTAAAAATTATTTACTAGTATTACCATTAATCCACCATTATTAATATGCAGCACAATCCAAATAATTTCATTGTTGATTGAGCTGTTTGCTTGTTCTTGTTTTCGCTGCGCTGCGCTGTGGTACACTGCTCTAAAGTTATTCAACAGATTTGGCATGCGCATTGTTATTGTTGTAGTCTTAGTTCATATGATTGCAGGCATTTTTTTTTCAACTTTTTGTTATATTACTCTTCCGGTTATTGAAGGTCAATAATTTGCTTTCATAATCATGAATTCGCTTTGTTTAATTTATGAACAAAAATGCACACACACATGCACACACACTTAAGTATCGGTGCTGACTAGGTGTTTTGTGCAAACTATATATCAACATTTTTAAACAAGATTGATTGGTAATAGTGACGCTTGGCTTATCAAGCTATTTGCTACTGCCAAATATTATGGCGGAGACGTGTTAATATTTTAAAGATATTTGCTGGTCCCACATTTTGCGTTCTATAAAGAAGAGTCAACGTTTTTATACTTAATTTTTTTCTTGTTTTTTTTTTTTGTTTTCGCAAACTCATAATTATTATTCCCCTGGCATATGTCCACATGTGTGAGCGCTAAATACATACATATGGTACTTTTCTGCTTACTGACGTCGTACAACTTCATGCGTAGGCAAAATGTGCCATCCCTTATACGCGTACTCCTACGCAGTAAATAGTTTTGCTTTGTCTTATCAATATATAAAATTTTTATTTTATTATCTTCAAGTGCGTACTCGTGTATCAGTCGTTAACCACATCGCAGCATGTGCTTTAGATCGGTACTCGATGGCCGCTAATTCGCCGCTTTTAGCGCACAATTCGTTGCCCCTACTTGAGGTCAATATGGACAGGAAAGACTTAAGGCGCGAACCTATTCCTATCAAATGCATATTACGATAATTTGTCTGACAACTTTTTTTTTTAATAATTACTTACTTATTTGAATGATTTTATTATGAAATTGCGTGTATGCATTTTTAATTCAAATTAACTTAAGATCAAGTAATAATGAAAGAAGTTTTTCCATTTGTTTTCCAAAAATAAACGCGCATATTGAGCAAAGTTTTTGCTGCATTATGATTAAGATTTGCCTTCTAATTTGTACAACCATGTTTTTTGTTTATTTACTTAGCAAATGTACTTGATGTAGTTCGTTAAATCACAAAATTCTGACCTCACATACATACGTTTTCTGCTTTTCTTTGCGTGTTTTACTTTTTTCGCTAGTTTTTCTAACCATTTTTTTTCTCACTTATTCCTTTTTATTCTTAAAATTTAATAATCTTAAGGTAAAATGAGCATGAGCATAAAGCAAAAATATTAATTTACAATTAATTGCATGTAATCAAATATGTATGTACGGAGATATAAAGCTTGATTTTCATACAATCGGTAGAACTCTTTTTACTTCGTTTATTTTTTCTTCCAAATTAGCCTGATCCACTGGGCGAACGCATTCGGCAGTCAATTATTATTATTAAGCAGACTCAATTCCAAGGTCATTTGGAAATTAAATTCATTTGCTTATAATGCCCAAAATAAACACTGTTTAATGGCAGCAAACTGTCATTTTGTGCTGAATTACTGCGACAAGTTTTGATTTTTGGTAATTCTTGTGATTCTAAATCAGTTGAAATTTCAACAGTTTCAAGTGTGTATGGCGCAGTTCGCAATAGATTGAAAATTGCGGTTGTGTGTGTGGGGCTTAGTTGACGATTTTTGTCATTTCTTCCCAGATTTCGAAGGGTACACATGTGCGGAAAAGTGGCAATATAGACGTAATGGCAAATAGGCATCACCATTAGTATATTTGTTCCTTGGAACATCTTAAAAGTATACAGACTGTAATAATTCAAAAGTGCATGCATCAATTTAGAAAATTCGCCACACCTAATTGGAGCATAGGGCGAAAACTAGTTGTTGTTGTTATTGTAGCAGTAACTTTGCCATGTCAGGGTAGTGTAATCACCGGTCGTCTTCGTCAAGCTCATCTAGCGGTAGGCCCAGGAAACTTGCTGTTTCGACAGATTGGGTCCAGAGGGAGTGGGGTGTTAGATCAGTGGGGCGAAACCTTGGCGAAAACTAGTCTCTTCCAATGGCTTCTATCATACGCATAGTTCCTAATTTGACTTCAGGAACCAAATTCCCTGCTTTCAGTGCATACTGTTCTTACCCACGTCATCATCCGATCAAAATCCATTTTTGCTTTGTTGATGTAGTCTTTGCATACCATGTGACCAATCCAACTCCATTTTCTTGTTTTTGATTTCCAGATTATTGGATATGTTGTTTGTAAGAACGTCAAGGCTCTGGTTTGTAGTGGTAACTGACCAGAAAATCCGGTAGATTTTTCGGAGGCGTTTGCTTACGAAAGCTTTTAGTTTATTGCAGATAACGTCAGTCACCTTCTACGTTTCTGATTCATACAGGAGAACAGGTTTGATGAATGTGTTGAAGATTCTGATCTTAGTCCTCCCGGATAGAACATTGGAGTCCCAAATCATTTTCAATTTGAAGAAGGCTGTACGCACTTTGCACGACCGTGCTTCAACATCTGCGTCTGCACCTCCATCCTTTGCTGTCCCACTGCCCAGATAGGAGAACTGCTCAACATCAGCGATTGACTCAGATTTTTCATTCATCAGAATGGTTAAAGAGCCACTCACCGGTGTCTCCATGCGCTTATGTTTTGTTTTTGCCATGTTCACTTTCAAGCCCACCAATCGCGCTTTATCAACAAGGTCATACAGTGAATGAGGCAGGAAACAAATATCATCTCCATAGTCCAGCCCGATCAACTTTTGGAACCATAGGTGACAAATCACAGCTTTGACGTACTCCTTTCGCTAATTTTGATCTGTCCTTAGAAAAATCGGAAAAATATGGTCGAGATTTCTAAAGGATCGAATTTTTTGAATGCAGTTTAATAGATTGATGCGTCCAGTTTTTGCATATACTTAGGTCTCTTTTCTTAGACATTGTTATTATACAGGGTCCGGCACTCGAAGTGTAACCAATTACAAAGGTCATAAATTTAGTTTGGAAAATTACTTTTATTTAATTCAAAGCAAAAAATGTGTGAAAATAATACAGAATTAAGAATTAATTTACTTTTGCTCGATATGACCACCTTTTGCCTTGACTAAGGCCTTGAGACGGTCCAGAAATTAATCGAAAGCTCCCCGAATGTCACTTGGTATTTTGGCCCACTCGCGGACAATGGCTTTTTTCAGCGCCTCGAGACAGATCTGAATCTTTTAGTTCGGACCTTGCTCTCCAAAAGAAAATAATCCATCGAATTCGCGTCTGGTGAATTTGAGAGCCATTGTGTGGACGTTATGAATCATTCTTGGTTTACTCGAGCTCGAGACGATGCCGAATCCTGTTAAAACGTCCATGGTCTGCGACCGAAATGTTTTTATGCCACGGCTTCCAGAATACTTTCCCGATAATATTTCTCATTTACCTTGACGCCAGGCCCTGCTCGATGAAAAAGATTAGAGAGCGCCCATCTGCGGTTACAGTGGCTCAAACCATTGCCTGTGGCGGGTGCTGCCTCCTTGTGGCCAATCGACGACTCAAGTTCTCGTATGAAAGGTCTGTCAAATAAATTCTACCGCTTTGGGAGTTTACAAATTGCTCAATTTAAAAAATTTTCTTATCAGAAAACACAATGTTCGGAAATTAACCGCTTTCGGCCAAGCGAAACAACTCCTTAGCTCTCTTAAGTCTGACTTGTTGCTGCTTTGGTGTGAAATCAAGGCTTTGGATCTTGTAAGGCTTGATTTTGAGATTATTTTTCAGTATGCAGCGGATGTTACGATCAAATGTTTTCAGTTCTTTCGCCATTTGATTGGCACTTCGCCGGAGATTTCGCTCATGTCGCTTCTTAACTTTTTGAACCATTTCACGTGACGTTGCACTCGTTTGTGACCACCTCCATGACGTTTCCCGATACTACCAGTACCATTGTAAGGGGTAACGGTGCGATTAATAAAAACTTTACAGCACAACAACAGACAGCTGATGCACAAACCATTGCGCGAGCGGTCTGAAGTCGGTTACACTTCAGGTACCGGACCCTGTAACTCCTTCTTTCCATTATTTAGGTATTTTCTCCATTCCACCACACCTTGCACCAGATATCACCATACAGGGCAAAGTATTTTCTTGTCACGTTCCATATTTACTTGGCAGCGAACAACTTCAAATGAAAATCCCGTTAATCGATTGTTGTGATTTGTTGCGTGTTTATGGCCCGCTTTAGATTGTGAACGAATTGTTTTTTTTTGTCTTTTTTTTAATAACCAATAACACTAGTCTACAAGGAAAAGTATCCGAAATAATTTAAACTAATATCTGCTTCTCTGTCCATGCAAAATTCGGATTGATAACTAAAATTAATTTATTAGTTTGAGTTTTTACGATAATCGTATCTTTCGTGTTTAATAGAACTAGGCCGACAAAATTTAACCAACATTCAGACCCAGAAACCAGACTATATATTTCCGAAGGTTTATGATGCGCTGAATCCAAATCTGGCCTCAGAATTGCTCTATCAGCTCTGGTTTTCGAGATATCCTAACCTAAAAGTGCAAAAAACACCATTTTTGCCCATATTTGAGGTTATGCGATATCTCTGCGAAAAAAAATGATATTTGAGCAAACAAAACGCCATTTGAAAAAAGAAGGATTGTATTTAAAGATGCCATCCTTTAATTTTGGTGAAAGAAAACATCTGCAAGGCTACATAACCTCAAATATGGGCAAAAATGGGGTTTTTTGCACTTTTAGGTTAGGATATCTCGAAAACCAGAGCTGATAGAGCAATTCTGAGGCCAGATTTGGATTCTACAGCCCATTAAGTAGGCAGGGAGCGGTCCCCGCGCTCCTGTACCTCAAACTTTAAACTCATTTATCTCGAAACGCCTTTTTTCGGCCTGGTGTTGTCGAAAAAAAAATTCAACCGCATCCTCTGAAATTTTAATACATCGTCCCCTTAGTATTAAAATAGCCTATAAATTTTTTGATGTTTTGAGAAAATGAATTTCAAACTTTTTGTCGAAAGTAGCTCTCACTCAAATCTCGTTATGTCTGTAAATATTTATTATTTTTGACTGACATTTTGACCCACTTTGTGGAACTAGAATTTGACAAAATTTTGACCACACATAAAATCGACGATGGAGAATCCAAAAATTCAATAAAAAAATAATAGCCTATGAGCACATAGGCTATTGTTATACTAAGGGGACGACATTGTGTACAATATCAATGACTATCGCCCGTACTAGAATCATACTATTATTTCAATTATTCCGTATTTTTTTGATTAAAAAACTGAAAAAAAAACCTGATTTTTCGAGTGTCAAATTCAAAACCGCGCGGAACATAGCTACAGTCATACTAATTAATAACTTTTTTGAATTTGTATTTCAGATAAATTGAAGAGCCAAAAGGGACAACACCGTCCAGATCCAATTTTTCGGGGTGGTCAAGTTCAGCGCCATTTTTTAAATTATTAAAATTAAAAAAACAAAAAAAATTTCATTTTTGTATCTTACAAAAGTTAAATAAAAAGCTTAAAAAATTTAAATATCGTTTTTAATTTTTTTATTGTAAAAACAAATTCCTAAAAATACCCTAAATTTTATAGCTCTAGACCACGGGGACCTCTTAACTGAACAGTCATCATGCCAGATCATAAGATTTAATTCGGCGGAGTCGTCGGATTAGGCCTGAGGTGTTGACTTGTTTGCTAGCTTCCTCATTCACATGCCTTGGAAGCCCGAGGGAGAGGATTTCTACCAGTTTTTGAATTTCTTCAGCCACCGTAGATATCTTGAGGTCCTGATAAATATCCTTATTATCCTTACAAACGAAGATGAGTTGATAAGATCTCGAAGGATTTTACTCTGGAGTCGAATAGGCGTATATTTATATTACTTTGTCTGGCGCAACCCTATAAAAGGGCATAAGACCCCACAAGTTTTATAATTTGTTTATTTTATTTTGCTTTATATGGAGAGCTTTGATCTTCGTCCAATTAGCCATTTCATTTTTATTATCTGTAGATGCACTTCATACCGTTTAAGTTTCATATACTCCTTCCATTCCATGTATATACTAACGGATATATATAAATTTTACTTACTGATTTTATATAAAATTTTCCACTTGAAGAGCCAAGGTTGTGAATTTTCGAACTTTTTATTTCATTTCGCGATTTCTCCCTCACGAAATCATAAATAGTTTTTATTTATTTATGTAAATTAGCGTTAACACTTGGATGTTTCTTTTAGATATTCCGAGTATACATTTTTAAGTTGTTAAAAATTTGACAAATAATACAGGACAGGGATAATGCAAATTTTGACGTTCTAGAAGTATACGGCACTTACAGTCATAGAAAATAAAAAAATCCGCAAATGCCTTTTAGTATTCGTAGTAGTAAAGAGAAGTACACGTTTTGAACTTTCGACGAATTCAGTCGAAAATTGCCATCAGATGATCTGGTCTGGTCTATCGGAGTCCTTATTTAGAATATATTTTCTCAAGAAATCTTAATTTTTGTATTCGTTGAAGAAGTATGGAATGGATTTTATCACTTTATTATGCCTAGAGATTAAACCATTGTGTAAGTCTCCGAGCCTTCAATAAAGAATGGTTTCATTAGTAATTCTATGAGAAATCCTATACTCCAGCGTAAAAACTTTAATAAATTCGCTGCTCTTCGCCTATCGAGTGCTCGCCAAAGTTAACCTGGGTAATTAAAAACAAAAATGATTTGCTTTATAGTCAGACGATCCAAATGTGCCTTATTTGCAAAAAAATGCACAAAATATCATAAAAACATAAATTTAGATTTAGGGGAATCGGCATCTTAAGTTATTGCATGGCACAATGCCGAACTGGAACACATAGTTAAGAAAGAAGCTATAATAAGATTTATTAAGTCTCAACGACTTAGATGGTTGGGACATGTAGCTAGAATGCCAAGAGAGCGATCAACAAGAAAGGCACTAGATCTTTGCCCAATTGGGGAAAGAAAAAGGGGACGCCCGAGGAAAAGTTAAAAGATGTGGAAACTGATCTTAGGCAAATGCGCGTTCAATGTTGGAGGGAAGTGGCTGTAAATCGACATCGATGGCAAGAAGCTGTGATGGAAGTAATGGTTCACTAGGGACAGTGACGCTAAGAAGAAGAAGTTATTGCATGTTGGACAAATTGCTTTCTCCTCTAAAACGTTTTGTTGCCAACGTTTAAGTAACTGAAATGAAAAATCACCCAGAAATGCAATTGTGAGGTGAAAACTCTAGTGGTCAAGGAAATAGTTTTGAAGCTCGATAAAATCTAGTGAAAATCAAATGAACTTAAAAAAAGGGTAATAGTTTAATATTTATATTTAGTTTTAATGCAGAAATGCATTTAAAGGAGCTGAAGCATGAGAGTGGCAGTTACTGCGTTCAATGGACTCTCGGGACGATGGTGAATTATTGGTTGAATTTATGCGTGCCAAATGTTGCATAGCTGCAGATAAACAGTGAAAATTTAGACGATATTAATTGGATTGAAATATCTAAACATTTTGTAGAGAACTATATACCTTTTAATTCACTTTTCAAACGCTTTAAAATTTGTTTAAGTGTCACCTGTGTCAAACGCTCTTGCAGACTGGTGATGAACTAAAAAAAGAACTTAAATGGAAATTGAAACTTTGAAATCTACTTTGAACACTACTTTGGCAAGATGTGTGACTGTGAACTTAACTGCTTATATGTTAGTTTAAGAATATTTACGAAGTGAAGAAGTGTTTAAGCGTTAAAACCAAATTCACTCCTCGGAAAAATACCATAATGATTCATAATTAATATGCATATTTGTTTTTATTATATTTTTATTGAAACTGGACAACTCAAACTAATTGGGTGGGACTAATTTGTCTAAAAAATATTCCCAATTTTTAATAAAGCATATTTCTTATAAAAAAATTTTATTTCATAAAAATAATTTGTTCAAAAAATTTCAGTTTAATAAAATTTCAGTTTTTTCCAATTTTAATTTTTGGTTGAACACCTCAATTAGAGCTTGTGACCTCCGATGATCTTTATATATGACACTAACACTAAACATAGATAAATATACATATATACATATATACATATATAAGTAGCTGGTTATTTAAAAGCAAGCAAAAAACGTTTAAAATTCCGTAAAGCCGTTGTCATAGCCGTAGGCAACGAAGAAATAAAATAAAATCATAAATAGAATACGACAATTCTTTTGCTAAAACCAAGCAATAAAAACTTAATCTTACTAATATAATACAGTCAGTATATCTGTATCGTTTTTCAATAAAGCTCATTTCCATAGCCGGTATGCAGAACATGCGTACATACTTACATACTTACGTATTTTATCACTAGGAGACGATGTTTTTGTCCGTGTGCTTGCGCGCTTCTGCTTGAGTAGCAAAAATCACCAAAGCTGACCGGCTATAATGTGGTTGCGAATTATTAGGAAATGACTAAGGAATGTAAAACACGGTGGATCGCAATAAGTGCAACCACAAAAACTACTGTTAAGTTAGTACGAGCTAAACTTCGATCGGCGTCCTTGACCATAACACTCGCGAGGTAGCCTTCAAGCTTAAGTAGTTCGATGGCGATAATGACTTTAAAAATTATTAATAATACGTGTATGCACAGAAGTATATACATAAATATTAGTATATACATATATATATACATGCGCACCAGCATCTCTAGTTTGCTGCATAACAGTTTCATATAAAAATGTTAACGGAAAGATACCAAAGTTAAGCCAACGTTTATTTACGAATTCACTTTTGTGGAAGAAAATACAGCCGCACACCACAAAATGGAGGAGGACCTCGACCAAATGTTTAAAAATATCTAAATATGGATGCAGACGTCAATTATATTTCAGAGTCCAGCACCCGAAGTGGAATCAATTAAAAAGGCCATAAATTTAGTTTGGAAAATTACTTTTATTCAATTCGAAGTAAAAAATGTATGAAAAGAATACAAAATTAAGAATCAATTTACTTTTGCTCGATATGACCACCTTTTGCCTTGACTATGGCCTTGAGATGATACAAAAACGAATCGCAAGCTGTTGAATCTTTTAGTTCGGGCCTTGCTTTCCGAAATGGCCCAAAGAGAATAATGCATCGGATTCGCGTCTCGATTCGAATTTGAGAGCCATTGTGTGGACGTTTTGAAGTTCGGAAAAATGGTTTTCAGCTATTCTTGGTTCAATCGCGCTTTGTGAGACAGTATCGAGTCCTGTTGAAACGTCCATGGTCTGCCACCGAAATGTTTGTCTGCCCACGGCTTCAAAGCATCCTCCATAATACTTCTCCGATAATATTTCGCATTTAACTTAACGCCAGGCTCGATGAAAACGATTGGAGAGCGCCCATCTGTGGTTACAGCGGCCCAAACCATTACCTGTGGCGGATGCTGCCTCCTGGTGGCCAATCGATGGCTCAAATTCTCGTATGAATGGTCGGTTAAACAAATCCTACCGTTTTGGCAGTTTACGAATTGCTCAATTTTAAAATTTTTCTCGTTAGAATGTTCGGATATTGACCGCTTTCGGCCAAGCAAAGCAACTCCTTCGTTTTCTTAAGTCCGACTTGTTGCTGCTTTGGTGAGAGATCATGCGCCTTTTGGATCTTGAAAGGCTTAACTCTGAGATCATTTTTATGCGGCGGTTGCTACGGCGAAATATTTCAGTTCTTTTGCCATTTGATGGGCACTTCGTCGGAGATTTCGATCAAGTCGCTTCTTCACTTCTGAACCATTGCAACGTGACGTTGCAGTCTTTTGATGTCTACCTCCATGCCTCCAGGACGTTTCGCGATGCCACCAGTATCATTGTAATGAGTAATGGTGCGATAAACAACAATACCGTAGTAATCCTTAAAAACCGTCAGAACCGTCTTTCTTTTTTCTCTGAAAACTACGTGATTTTTTTTTTTTTGTTGTCGAAGCTCCCCACTACTCGCCTGATATCATATCCATAAACCCATAACTCTTGATAAATTTTGGGTCAAATTCAGCCTTGAAAATCACGTCTTTGGCGATATGAATGCGGGCTCTTGTTTGCATGAAATTCAGGTCCTTTGGGAGCAATACGACACAAACCCAAATCATTAATTACAATATCCTGAACGCATCCATAAGCAATGTTCGAGTCCTATGCCAGCTCTTTCATGGCTAACTTGCGCGTTTTGATGAACTTTTCTTGATCAGATTTTGTAGTCGACGGCCTGCCACTACGTTCGTCACGATCACTTCTAAATCATTCATGCCACTCCCAAACTGATATTTTCTTAAAGTATCATTACCGAAACAGTTTCTAAACATTTTTAAGGTTTTCGCACCATTGATGACGGCGTAACTTTTACAAATGTAAACCAATGACGATAACATTTTGGTGGAAATCAGTGATGTGGCAATCTAACAAAAAAAATTTGAATAAACAGAACTCAAATCAGTTAACTTAGAGCGTTAACGAGAAGTAGCAGGTAAACTGTACTGTGCTAGCACACAATGGATCGCCAACGGTCTAAATGAGATGGTCTAGATACCGACTGCCACCTAACATTAGTACTGGACAATGCAAGTATTCAATAATTTGTGCCAGCCTCAAGTCACTTAAATTGAGATTTTAGTTAAATATGATTGCTGAAAAACTCTTACAAAAATATGCGATTCATGCTTGGATTATGAAATTTGACGTGAATTGATTATTACAAATATTTACAAAAGGTGAAAAGGTCAGCAATCGATTGCCGCAGTATTTAATTGAACATGCTAAGTAAATGTAAACAAATAGTAAATATTTTTCGTTTTGTTTATTTTCTTATAATGAGAAATGAGCATTTCCTGAGCAGTTGTGATTTTAGCAATTTGAAAGAAAGTATAAAATGGCAGAAATATTTAGTGTCGTAAATCTTTCTGTGTATGAAATGCAACTCTGGACCTCCGTGTATGCTTATCATACAGTTTCAATTCTTGGATAAGGTCCTAACTTAAAAAATCTCCTGATAATATTTCCTTCCGTACTTCGTAAAGTAGGCAGAACTTTTCTACGAGCATTTCTGGAAGATAAATAAATTTCACATTTTTTATAAATCAAAGAAAATGCAACAGTTTCTTCCTCCACATTTTCCTTTTTGTGACAAAATAGATACTGTTTTTTGAGACCAGAGACTGCTTGCTGAATAGCAACTGGTCTCTTATATTCTTCACAGTTAAAGTTTCTACTTTTGATTATCGACAATGAATCGATTATTCGATATGTATAAGTACATACAATTCTGAAGCAGGGTTCCGAGTAAGGCAGAGTGGCAGCATACCAATTACCAAAGCTGGTACAACAGTCCCAAAATTGGTAATATTCATTTGTCATTTTCACGAACCTAAAAACTGAACCGAACAGAATTCGTCGCCACGTCTGAGTACCAAAAAAAGAGATGTGGCTAACATAGCTGTAGTTTATTAACATAATAGAGTTATTAAAACTAGTTCTAAGGAGTCCGTGGACAGCTGACAATGGAAAACAAATATACGTGCTAACCAGTTTGTGTAATGGACTATCTATATTATTATTGAGATTCATATCTGGGGAGTAGAGCAGATCACCACCACGTGCAGCAGCCAAATAATCTGCGGCCTTCAACGATTTAATTTAACTTGAACGGAGATGGCCCTTTTGCATATTTCGCTATCAACAATTTCTTGGAACTCATTTTGGTTCTTAGAAATTGGAGCTGATGATTGCGTTTTTTTATCATCTTATACGGGGGGCGTCCTATAACAAAGCGTATGCAGAAGGGAGATATTATCGCTGTTCCAGACGGACTAATACAGATACGCGCAAAATAACTAGACAAACGTGGCCCAATTTCAAAAAATCCATAAGTGACGAGTTGTTAAGAAAGTCACGAGCAGACATATTCAGAATTATGTCAACAATAAGCGATCACTGGCCTTTAGAAGACTATGCCAGGAAGATGGGGTGGCAATACAGCGATAGATGCAACAAAAGGAAACAGTCCTTCACTATCTATGCACCTAAGGCTGGGAGCTCTACGACATGGAATGCTGGGGTAAATCTCGATGGTTAACTTGAAAGAATTTGCAGAAAAGAAAATAGACGACATAAGCAGATTCATAATCGAATCAAGTGGTGTTTCAAAGTGGCATCTTTTGTGCTAACTGGGTCTGAGCTGGCAGAATTGGTTGCTAGTTGGCATTGCTTCCACGTTTGCGTTAGTTATGGTTTTGAATTCATCTCTACTTCTAATGTAGGTATAGGATACAGGTATAATTGTCTGTGGCCGCAAAAGAGGGAGTTTTGGACGAAGAAGCTAGCACCAGGGAGATCTTTTAACGGATACAGCGTATCTTCAGGTGTCCCCTGTTAGTCCTTCCCTGTGACCAAAATAATGATAAAATACTCGCTCTTGATTAACTAGTGACGAGCAACAGATTATCAATATTTTACTTACACAATGCGTGACGTTGGTATTATTGCAGAAATTTTATGACAACACGTGCTGCCATCTGCTGCAAAAGTAAACCTGCCGCACTTATTATACTTCGAACACACTCGTATTTTCTTTTTAGATACTTGCAGTTGTGGAGTTGCTTTTTTCTTTTGTCAAAAGCCTTGAATAACGCCTTTGCTTCGCAAAAAACGTTCATCTTTGCAAACTGCAAGCAGCATCAATACGATAGCAATAACCATAAACGAATCATAATAAAATGACATCAATCATAGCAACGCACAGTGGGTCAGTGAATGATCAAAAGTGGCCAACATTCGAAATCTTATCGGAACTACCCAGTAGTTCTGGAGTCGATGATTACGAATCTTAATTTAGGTTTCAGAAATTCAGAATGGCGAATCCAATACAGCCGACAAACGAAATAGTAGTTAGTCTGGATAAAATCTAATTTCCAAAAGTTTGCCCCGACGAGGTTGCAAAAGATGAAATAGCTGTATCTGATGTGACCTCGTTGAGATGCAGTGCTTTCGTTTTTCTAGCGTTGATCTTGAGGCCGGCATTTTGAAGCTTTTCCTGCATGGATTGAGTAAGCAGTTTCAGGTAGCAAAGTGTATAAGCTGGCAAACAGATGTCATTCGCGTATGCTAGGTACCTGAGAACTTGTTTGTATATCTGCCACTGAAACCGTCAATGCAATTTCTAGAATCTTCTGCTTTTGCCCTGTACGCAATAAGTCCTAATTGAGTTCTAAATATTCCATTAATTTTTTTCTTTTTTCAGCAAACACTGCTTTTGGATGAGCAGTGCATATTTGCCTTACTTTAAGACCCTGCCTATATGAGATAAAAAAAACAGACGAAAACCTTAGTCCATGCATGTAATGGGCAAATTCAATATATTATATAATGTAAACTTGCTCCGCCTTTAAGACTTTTTTTCACTGCAACTCGGAAATTAACCATCAATTTTCCATACGTAGTACTGAACACAATCAAAGCATCGAGTATAACAAAAACGAATGGATGTAAACAGATCATAACATCATCAGACGTCGACGTTACATAAAAGAATTTGGTTGTCTGCTGGGTTTGGGGCCTGCCACATAAAAAGAACTTTCCATGCAAAGAAAAGCAATGACTCGGATGAGGCTTTGTTCAACTCAGCCGAAATAGCTTGGACGGTTCTAGCATCAATACAACTATGCGGTTCCAGTACCGGTACTACGCTACCGGAACGACCCGGACTCATATCGGGATACAAACGTCCCGATGGTCCACGAAATAAGTGTAGGGGTTCTAACTTTCGTGATAGCAGTAAGCAAAACAAGGGATATCGCAAAGGAACAGTAGTTAATAGAAGAAGATATAAACGTTTTGTTGAAGCCCTATGTTCCCAAGTGGAATAATAAAGGAATAAAAGTGTATGCTGCTACAACAACGACAATAAGAAATTATTGAAATTTCAATTGTCGATTCATTCGGATGATTATTTCCGCCAAAAAAATTGCGAATTTTGCTCTTAAAGTAACAACAATTAATAAGTTTCAATAATTGTAACTTTTTTGATGGTGTAAAATCTGTTTACTTGACAAATATTAAAGATGGCATAAAAAAGGTAACATCTATGAATTATTCACTACTGAAAACTAGGCGTCACTTTTGAAAGCCCCTCTATTAGCTTGAAATATTGAAAATTCTAAAGCTTTTGGACGTTTATGAACGCACGGAGGGCCACTGCAGCCACGCGAAATGAAAAATTCATAAAACTTAAAAAAATAAAACTAACCACTACTTGCAGTAAGACAGAATGGGCATTGACCAAAATGGCACAACAAACATTTCCTTCCGCACTGAAAACGTTTTGTTTAGCTATTGAAACCACGCGCATGTTAACGTACATATATGTATATAAAACAAATTTAAATGATTTGAACTCATACCAAATTTGAAAACGCCACCTTTTTTGGATGAATTCACTAACCAACGTGCACTAGATAATATTATAAATAAATATGTAGTACTTCGCGAACTATGATGGGTTCAAGGAATTAATAAACATTTGTTAACAACTGACTTACTGAATTTTATGAAGAAAATTAGTTTTATGGGAAGAAAAACAGTGTTTTTGAAATTAATGTAGGTGGATGATTTAAGCTGTATAACTTTCTAGGATGTATTTGCATTACTCAACCGAGAGTTCTCAAAAACAACTCAAAGTTCGATTTTCTAAAGAGAGGCAACATCATGTGATATACATACTGGGTCCGGCATTCGAAAACAGAAAATCAGTAATGGATTTCAAACGTAATAGTGTGATTGCATTATAGTTGGCTGGAAAATCACAGCCAGAGATTGTTCGTGACCTCAAGCAACTTAAAGTAAATAAAGTTTTTATTTATCGCACCATTCTTGTTACAATGATACCGGTAGCATCGCGAAACGTCATAGAGATGGTCATCAAAAACTGCAACGACACGTGAAATGGTTCAAAAAGTGAAGAAGCGAAATTCTTGACGAAATGCCAATCAATTGGTGAAAGAACTGAAAATATCTGAAGGTAACATCCGCTGTAAACTGAAAAATTATCTCAAAGTTAAGCCTTACAAGATCCAAAAGGCGCATGATCTCACACCAAAGCGCAACAAGTCAGACTTGAGCAAGCGAAGGAGTTGTTTCGCTTGGCCGAAAGCGGTTAATTCCCGAACATTGTATTTTCTAACGAGAAAAATTTTAAAATTGAGCAATTCGTAAACTGACAAAACGGTAGGATTTGTTTAATCGACCATTCATAAGAGAATTTGAGCCATCGATTGGCCACCAGGAGGCAGCATCCGCCACTGGTAATGGTTTGGCCCGCTGTAACCACAGATGGGCGCTCTCCAATCGTTTTCATCGAGCCTGGCGTCAAGTTAAATGCGAAATATTATCGGGAAAGTATTGTGGAGGTTGCTTTCAAGCCATGGGCAAGCAAACATTTCGGTGGCAGACCATGGACGTTTCAACAGGACTCGGCACCGTCTCACAAAGCTCGAGTGAACGAAGAATGACTAAAAAACAACGTTCCAAACTTCATAACGTCCACACAATGGCTCTCATAATCGAGACGCGAATCCGAAGGATTATTCTCTTTGAGCTATTTTAGAGAGCAAGGTCCGAACCGCTTACACGATTTTGGCCGTATTTACCAAATCGTAATTATATTAGAATTTTCGTGCAACTATTTTGACGAGCGTGTGTATCTGCTCAACAGTGACCTACGCTTTTTATAGACGGTAGAAATCGTCTACACAATCATCTGGTGCGAGTACCAGAGTTTGCGAAAAGAAAATGCTACCCTAGGGATATGCTGAGAAAAGAAAAAACCAAAATTTGACAACTCCGACACAGGGCGAAATAAATTCGGCCTTATTGCGAGAAAAGCAATTACCAAGAAACACCTCGCAAAGCTCATTATTCTGACTCCACTTCGCATATCCAACTAGTGTACATATCAAAGGCAGCCGTCAACTTGATGCACAATCTAATCTGCATATGTGCATATCAGTTGAGCCTAAACTTGCCGCCTCAAATGTCGTTTTAGTGAATTTAATATTTATTTTATTTGTTTATCAATACAGAATTTATTTGAAATGACCATAAAAAACAGCAACAAAACTGCATATGGAATAAATATATGTAGCCCTAGGCAATTTGATCAGATCTGCCCATTTACATTTGCTTAATCAGTCACTTCACCCATGAAGTACCCAAGCATGCATGTAAACATATACTTATACACATATGCACATACATATGCATGTAGCTTTGAGCAAATGCACACATAATTGCTCTTCAATGTTGAATGCATTCGCACACAAAAAAATTGTAGTACATATCGCTCATTTACTTCAACATTTTCATAACTCAAAAAACCGAAATGTCGAAAAAACGGCTGCAAAGTTTCTAATTTGGTCATTTCTGCATGCTTACCTTAAAAAAAGAACATTGTTGATTTATGATACAAGTTCTCTTCATAATCTTCTCCCAGTTGCTGCAGCTTCCGAAATACAAATCGAAAGCATTGAAAGTATCTTTTGTATTTTATGCATGCATGGAAAAAAGGAAGAAAGCTGTGATTGCCTCGACAATACAATTGAATTTTTGGCCAAGAGCGAAACAAATACCATCATCCATCGAATTCTCTTGTTAAGGTTCCTTGCGATTTTTTTTCTGTTTTCTCGAGTCAAAAACGCGTTCTAGCAACCGAAAGAAAGTAATGGAAGACGACTCCGATGGCTACACCGAAAATAGAGTTCCAGAAACGCTTCGAAAGCTGGGTCAAACTCTGGCAAGGGTGCGGTGCAGTTGATGGGGAGTGCATACTTTGGAGGCGAAACTTGTATTTTGAATTTTCTGAATATATTCCGGGAACTTTTTGATCAACTATTATTGAAGTCAATATGCCCTAAATGTTGGATAAAACGACTGAAAATTTAGTTTGTTTGGTTTTAGTGGTTAAAGCGGGTTTGTGAAGGGCATATGAAAAAATTCATACCAACATTGACATGGACCAAACTTTTAGAAACAAGAAAAATTTGATTCCTATAGTTGAGAAAAAAGCTGCGCATATCTTGTAATCGCTAGGTTCTCAGTGAATTTGAAAAAATCGCTTTTTGGGCTGATATTAGACTTTTTTTAAATACAACTATTTTTTATTATTATTAACATTATTCTAAACTTGCATTTGCTTTTCGCTAACAAAAGCTCGAAATTTTTTTCTTCCAGTTCTGTCTCACAGATGATCAAACATTACTATAGAGAAGTTATCCTAGTTTGATCCTTAATACGCCTTCCATATGAGAATACACAGTACTTTCAACAAAAATGGAATTTCTTTGTGTTAGGTTAGCTTAGGATAAATGGCTGGCCACGTTAAGGGGCCTACTTGGGCGGAAAGAATCAAAATTCGTCCATTGTGGAGCCATGCAGAGGGGAAAGAACCAAGCAGGGGGAAAATGTATAAAGGAGCTCACGATTGGAGAATCACGACTAACGGTAGCTAATTACATTTGTATTAACCGCTTCAAGCTACTGAATGAATTCCCCAGCCGTGTGATATTTAAACCTACTGTATCCGCAGGTGTAATAAAAGTGAGAGCCCAGATGTCTGAATATTAGCCTCTCTATATATTAATCCTATACAGTGTCTCACAAAAGTAATCGGAAATCTATATTTACTAGTAAAAAGTCCAAAAAAACGACATTTTTATCCCGCGTTCACACTCAAAAACTCATTTTTTAATATATAAGCTAAGTGCTTAGCTTTTTCTTGAAAAAAATAGTTTACCATCTCGAAAAAAATTATGAGCGTAAGCCGCTATAAACCTGAACTGACTTGAATTCACATCACCCAAGTGTTCGGAATTTTAAAGCATAATTCGCAAAGGCACCGTAATCCACATAACAGCGTGGCTGTTGGTAAAATTTAATATTCAGTTTTAGTAAAATTCGATGCTGCCGAAGCCAGCACTCAATGTAAAGGGTGGTTTATAATAAAATATGAGAAGTTGTTTGAAATATGGGAACAAAGTCAAAATAAACTACCTTGGAGAAAAGAAAAATAACATTCAATGTACAAAATGAAGGAAAAACATTAAAAGAGATATTGAATTCCAACAAAAGAAGCATTTCAAAAATGCACAGCATTTTGCAGAGGAATTCGTTAAACTTGGCACAGCGATCAGGAAGGCCTGAAAGATTAAAGTACTGCGATAAGGCCGTTATTATTAGAGAAAATAAAACGAGAGCCACGCTCTTCTGGCACATAAAATAATAGGAATCTCGCTAAAATTAGCGGAATAAACATTATTGATGAAACTGTGCAAAGAACGCTTAGAGGTGCTGGATATAATAGGCGAACTTCCCGGATTCAACAACTTAAAAGCGCAAAACACCGAAAAAAGCAACAGAAAATTAGAAAAAATTTATAAGGTATCTTCTAAGCTTTAACTAAACAAATCCGAAGAGATTTTAACAATTTTTTTTTATTTTAATAATATTTTATCATAAACAAATGGTATGAAACATGCACCGTGCAGTAGTTTCATAAAAAACGGGCCGGACACGAACGAGCATCGACTTGGGATTAGGGTTAAAGGAGAATTTGAGTGCTAGCGCCAATAAACTTGCGCTTTCGGGTCATTATATCCTCCATCAAGCTAACGACCCAAAGCATAAAACTCACAATACTACGCTTTGGATATTTTATAACACCCCAATGTTTTGAAAACACTATCTCAGTCGCCAGACCTAAATCCGATCGAGTACTTGTGGGCAGATTTGGTGCGTGCCATTCGGAAACACGAAATTACATCAAGGGACAGCGATACTCAAAGAATGAGCAGAGATATCAGCTGTGAGAACGCGAAAGTGGTTTCCCCAATGCTGAATAGGTTAAGAGACATTATTAAAATGAAAGATACGCTACTACATAGATATCAGTTAAAAATACAATATAATGAATTATATGTATGTCTGGAATTGTTTTTCCGAATACTTTTGGGACATGAACTCACATACTTTTTAAGTTTATGCGTTATTTACTCACGCGTTTGCTGAAAAAAAAATGTTATATTAAAATTAGACCACAATGAAATGACTGAATCAGTTTTCTATATTTTTTCTAATATTTTATAACCAAGAAAAAATATATCCGAATACTTTTGGAAGTCACTGTATACCTAATAGAGTAAAAATTTATACCCAACTCAATTCAGACAGATGTGGCATAAACAAATAAATAAAAATAAAATAAAATAAAATAAAATAAAATAAAATAAA
This sequence comes from Anastrepha fraterculus, assembly GCA_037575425.1. Lineage (NCBI taxonomy): Eukaryota > Metazoa > Arthropoda > Insecta > Diptera > Tephritidae > Anastrepha > Anastrepha fraterculus. The sequence continues at coordinate 11,038 of JAYXIM010024612.1, read as the reverse complement.
ATAAATATAATAAAGTAAATAAAATTAAGCAAATAGTCCAAATTTAGTTGTACAATAACTTCCGAGTTCCTAAATATAGCAATAGCTTCCAACTGACATCGCAAAACAGAGTCACTGAAAATTATTTCCAAGTGACAGGTTTGCAAAGAATAGAAATTAACTTTTTGCCAACATTTATCAAAATAATCTTTAATTATATTATTAACTCATTAGTAACCACGCATCAATGAAAAAACAAGACAAATTTATGAAGCAGGTCAAAGACGCGTATATTTCGCGAGCTCATAAGGCGACCATAAATAATGCCGGCCGCCAAACAAATTAAACAAACAAACAAACAAATGCGTGTGTGTGTGTGTGTGACTTTTGGACTTGAAAGCAAGTGTGTGTGTGACGTTGTTTTACGAGTTATAAATTGATTGAGCGTTGACAATGATAAAAGTATTCGAATATACTCGCCCATGTGGAGGCATACATGCGTGCATGTGTGAGTCAGCTAATTATTCTCAATTAACCTTTCGTTGCTGCAGTTAATTGAGTGGTAGGTGTTAAAAAGAAAAACCATAACATGAACCACAAAACCAACCACTTTATAGTTTCTAGGTTTTCAACTAAGTTTATTTTATTTTATTTTATATTCAAACATCTACAACTGGAGTTTTTGGTAGTCGTACAAATCTTATAACTTTCTGAGTTCATTGTAATTTATTTGCTTTAATATTTTTCCACGGTATTTTATGTATGAGTGCATGTGTGTGTATAGATGTGTGTGTTTTTTTTATAGAGTTAGAAAAGTTGTACATAGATGTAAACCAAAGGATTATCGATACTCCTAGAAATATTGACTTTACAATAAAATCATTGAATCATAAATAATTTGATTTGGTATACGTTTTATTGAATCATTAGCTTGGTGATTTGTGTATTATGATGTTATCAGCAACTGTATGAGGCAAGATTTAAAAGAATAAACTATAACCGTAGTCAGCAAATTTACGAATTTATTTTAAGGTAGCATACAATAACCGATTTTTGTAATATTTGTTAAAAATGGCTGCCAGTTTACAATGTCAAGTGGATGATCGCTTTTCATTTAAAATCCTTAAAAACTCAAACTTTCGTAAAACATTTGTACACATTCGTATGCTTATATGAGATAGAATAATTGAAAAGAGGCTTCATATCTTCCAAGGCGAATCTATTACAGGTGGTATCAGTAAATCAACTGATTTGTTGTTTTTTTTTCTTTCGCCGTGTCCATGTCAGCACAGAATGAAACAAGGCGAATTCATTCTTTGTTATCTACTTTGCCAATATTTTGCTTTGACAATCAGACGTACAAAAAAACATTGTTGTTGGTCTAGTGTCACCACCTTTAAGGACGGCAGTTTCTCCAGATTTTCAAATTTTACATTTTTTGTTTTTTTTCTTTGCTTTAAAAATTCACTTACAATCTAAGGAACATCTTTTCAATGTTTTAAGCTTAATAGAAAGTCTAAAAAGTCCTTATAAAGTCAGTGAAGTGATGAGCGTCGAACGAAAGATGATTAAGCTCGAAAATTTTAATCGCGTTTTTCTCGAAATACGTTTTTTTCCGCGCTGTCGAATATAACTCCAAAAGTAATCAAGATATCAACTTAAAATTGTACAGGGATATTCTTTAATGTCATAATTTCTATATGAAGTAAAAAAAATGAGGAAAAAATTCGCGGAATAAAATGCCACAAAAAAAATTAATTTTAAGGCGAATTTTCCTACTATTTTTGCCTCGAAAAAATTATCTTTTCGAAAAATTTTCGAAAACTTATATTCACATAGAAAGTAGTATTTACGCCAATTCGAAAAATATAGTTTTGAGAAAAACGCGTCTACAGTTTGAATACATGAAAATTCCCCTCCCAGCGCTCGAACGCAAAGAATAGAGTCGTCACGGTGGACGATCTATAATATAAGAAATACTTAAATTTACGTTCTAAAAATTTTTTGACATATTCTTTAAGGATTATATTAACATTTTATCAAAAAAATAAATTTTTTCGAAATTTTACAGGTATCTGTCCCCTTAATTATCGCTTAAAATGTTGTTTATAATGTTTATAAAAAAATTTAATTTTTGTTCACTTCAAATTTTAATTTTTCTATTTTTTCGTTCAAAATAAGTAAGAGCAAAGCGGAATAACTTATTTTAATGAAACATTTTTGTCTGGTTGATATCAGTTGATTACAAGAGGCTGTACATTCCACGGCGGAAATTAAAGGAGCCACGTTTGAGCAGCTGTAACGCCGCCTTTTTATTTTTTTTTTCGAAAAAAATTTTGTATATTCATTTAAGCGTGAATATCAATATGTAATTTATTAAAAAAAAAAAAAACTCGTTGTCTGGAGCTGCCCCTCTTTAATGAATGCGCCTTGACATATTCTATATGAGAATCCATATATGTCAAAAAGTGAGGTTACAATGCTACAATTTTTTTTTTATTTTTTTATTATTATTATTTTGTTTTTAATTGCGCAGATTTTCCCAAACACCTAAAAATGATTGCACTTATTAGTCAATTTCAGATTACTCAGCGCCATGGATTGAAATTTGTGTAAAATATATGGGTGAGCGCTTAATAGATTAGAAATGGTAACTATTGAAATTAATTTGTGGAATGTGCCAATAAATTTGTTTTTTATGATTCTGCGTATTCTTCGCTTATCTCTCTGCATGCTTTCGTGTTGTGGTTATAATGAACGAGTGATTGAAGTACATTCGATTTGGCCTCCGCCTCTACGTATACATGTTTTTTTTTTAATTATATGTATGAGGGTTTATGTACGAAGGTGTGTATAAGAAATTAACAATACCTTAATGTTTTTTTAATAACTATTATATGCCGATAACAGTTAAGCACTTTATCTTTTTACTACTAATTGAACGCGCTAATTTCGTCCCAACAGATATGAGAATGTGTATGCTTTGTATTAATTTTTCTATTTTTAAACCTCCATATTTGAATTTTCCATTATAATGTAAGTTATGAAAGATACTAATGATTAAATTTTATAACTTTTAGCTTCTGCATTTCGTTTGTAAACTTTTCTTTTTTAAACGCCTACAGCCAACTCTTTGCTATAAATGTTGTTAACACAAAAAATTTATGAATACATAACCAATAGCTTTAGCTTATAAATCTGTATACTCTGTATATTTTCCTGCCTCTCAGCTTAAAAAGTAATTGGTTCGTGAGGTACAGTACATTCGCCGACCGTTACTCGATACATTGCCATCTCGGATATTCCATGGTAGTGCACAAATGCTGCAGCAATAACAAGTATGTGGAATAACTGATGCGATTGGAACTGTTTGTGTAAGGATAAGATAAGTTAGAGAAAAACATGCACAAATGCACAAAATACAATATATGAATATTAATTACTTACCCATATATCAAATTTGCCTGGAAACCATCTCTCCGGTACACGTAATGCATACAAAAGTGCGCCAAGTATATAAAGGAGACCTCGAGTACGTACAAAAATGTACAAAATTAAATTTTATTTAAAAAGTACAAAGAAAAGCAAACAACTCACCCATTAAGATTAGCCAACCCAAGCTAGCCTGACTGATTTGACTGAACCAGCCCTCCATAAGACTGTAATGAATAGCCGGTATTATGCCAGAGAGTCCGAAACTCATAAAGACACCGGCGCGCAGTGGTCTCAAACCAGGCTCAGAGAATTTATCCCACAGCGAGACAATAATTGACAGCGAGCCCAATACGCATACCACAGACAAATAAATCACTTTAGGCTGGTAAAGACAATAGAATCCGTAATACAACCAGGGTACAAAGGAACCCATTATGAGAAGAGCAATTCCACAGTAGTCCAGTCTGTAGCATAGCAAGTAGATAAAACAAACAAAATATAAGTAATTATTGACAATAAATATAGACAATTCTCACATCTGTTTCACTCACTTTGAAAACAGTCTTCCAATCTCTACCGAGTGGCAGCTAAGTGTATGAAAAGCGAATGAGAAGCCCAGACAAATGATTGCGCCGGCAAAGAAGGCGCCAAATATGATTTTTTCTTGTATTTGTATTTCAACTGAAGGACGTGACAAAAAGTAAAGAGCTACACCAATGAAGGCCACACAACCTAGCAAATGTGTCCAGATATTGCCGGTTTCGGTATGCACACGAAATATGGACTTGAAGCAGGCACTGAACGAGGGCAGTGGTGGACGATGACCGCGATGTAGGAAATCATTGTCTTGCAGCCACTTAGGTAAGTTTTTATAATGACACACCATCCAACTAGCCTCCCAAACCTGAAAAGAAGAGTTAAAAAACATTGCAATTTAAAAAAAAATCAGCAGATATTTGATTTCAAAGAGTTTCTATAACCAAGACTTTCACACGACCCAGTATTATGACTTGAGCAAGCATACAACAATAAAATATGCATAGCTACTCACTTTACGGACGAACTCCTCAGCCTGCTCGGCGGCATTGTGAGCTAATGCGCCCAAATCGATCTCGTCTGATAAAACTCCAGCCTTCAACACTTCGGTCATCTGAAATTGTTTAACAAAAAGACGTTCACAATTAAATATATATTTGATATTGTTTTATTAATGTTAATACAAATATAATTATATTTTTTTTTAAATAAATTAATCATACGCTGATATTAAACGCATGCGCGTTTGCCGGGTTGTCAAAAAAGGTTTTAATTTTTTATTACATACATAACTCTACAGATTTCCTTGGTTTATTTATGTCTTGATTTTTAAAATAAATTGAGTTTTTTGAGTTTCGCTAAAAATAAAAAAGATTTTGTATTACAGAAGATGTAAAAAATTACTGGCAAATTCTAAATTTATTACAGGTTTATATTTTTTTATGTAGGCATTAACAAATTTAAGAAGCATCTTTACAACAACATAACAAAACTTTGTAAGTATGAACTCTCTCATTAACCTTCCGTTGAGCACCCGAGTCTGACTAGAAAAGTCCGACTTTTTCGACTTTGGACGTGAATTTATCATATTTCTGTAAAAGTTAACGACTTAAGCTTCCAGGTAGCTTCCTAAATCATATTTCTCTAATATCTAACGACTTGAGCTTCCAGGTAGCTTCCTAAAATTTAACTTTCTATAGATTTCTGGATTTAAAAAAGATCCTCGAACAGGACGGAAAAAGGCCAAACCCGGGTGCCCAACCGAAAGTTTTAAAAAAGGTGTCCAACGGAGGGTTAAACATAGCGGAGAAGCATAATTTTTTCAAATTTATATTTATTCGCGGCTGTGGCGGAAATTTTCCCCAACATTTTAGCTAAGGAATGACGCAATATTCTTCATAACTTCAGTCCACCAACAAAATGAAAAGTAGTCTACTAACTTCCTGGATTTCTTATCTATTTTAATGTTTCGTATGAATGTAGTATAATAGTTTTGTAGATAGCGAAATGTGAACCAGGCAATCCTACGAAATTCAATGAAAAAAATTCAGTTACAAAAATATTTCGCGAATTCTTGTTCCCCATTGATAAGAGTGGCAGAGCAATTAAAGTACAAGTCATTTTAGTGTAACAATTATAGGGTGATTAAAGAGCGACGCAGAGCTTTGACAGCAAATATTTGGATACACCAATATTTTTTTACTTTTTTCGACTACTCATGCTTTGAAAAACTTAGTCATGGCTGGATACTCAGTTGAACAAGTAAAAGTTGTTTTATGAAAATAAGCGTAGCGTTTTCAGCTAAATGGATAGGTTAATTGCCGCATTTTCGGTACTCAAAACCCAAAAGTTATTGAAGAAACGACTATGCATTCAAAACGAGTTACAGTTTGGTGTCATTTTTGAAATGGCGGAGTTATGGGTCCGCACATCTTCGAAAATAACGCTGTTACATTGAATGGTGAACGTAATCGTGACATGATAATAAACCTTTCAAAGGTTGTATTAAATGGCATGTACTTGGATAAGACTTAGACTAGACATGGACTTAGACAGCACTTGATACACAGCGCATTTCCATATTGCAATCGAAGTCCCCAGCACGCATTATCTCACGAAACTTCAAGAAATGATTTACAGCTCGAAATGAGTCATGAAAAATTCTGATATGCGCATTGTATTGCCAGAGGAGTTGTGGTGGGTATTTAACGGGTAATATGATTCATACATAAATGCCATAGACTAAAAAACATGATAAAATAAATTTAAACAAATTTTGTTGTTTTTTATTTGTAAAAACAGATTGTCGGTCAAATTGAATCGCCCTGTTTTTGCCTTTTTCTAGCGTTGAAGCACTTACACAATTCGCCAAGAAACACTTGAATCAAAAAAGCTGTACAAAAGGCTTTTTCGTTCGTTTCATTTTTATATCAAGCAAGGCGCATTCATTAAAGGTGATGACATTAGACCAGCAACAATGTTCTGTACATTTGATTGTCAAAGCAAAGTATTGAGAAACTAGAAGTATTGAATTCGCCTTGTTTCATTCTAAGCTAACAGCCACATGGACACGGCGAAAGAAATAAACAACTCAGCTGATTTATCAACACCACCTTTAATAGATTCGCCTTGATATCAAGTAAGTAAAAGTCAGAACATAATTTTGGACTAAAGGCAATAAATAAACTTCAAAGTAGAATTTTTATATAAAAGCTTGATTTTCCTATTCCATTTCAACACCGTCGTGACAACTTTTATATTACGCTTGATTAACTAGTAATGGTCACTCACAACGTATAGAATGCAAAGGTGTGGAATTTGAAAGAATCAGCTGATTTGCTGACGTAATATATGACAGCGAATGACAGGGATATGACAGCGAACGCCAAAAACTACGCCACTGCTCATGCCACTTCGTTGCCATCTGAACGTCATCTATGGTCTGAACAACGACTGATTTCATTTCAACGTTTTGTTTTCATTTCATTCGCCTCTCTCTGTTTTAAAAACGGCCCCAACCAAAGCTATTCACACAATTTTGCTTCGTATTGCTAAACCTTGTAATCTGCCATCCTAGTAATTAATTATTAATAATCGCTCGCAATCACAGCACTTTCCTTGTATACTTTCTTTGTCATTTCTCTTTTTAACATTTCACAACAAACAAACTGATGTCAAAAGCGCCACGTCACGGCCAGAAATTCACTACTTCCTTTTTCTTTCGACTACCCGATTTTGTTTAATTATACATATATATGTATATATATATATATATGTGTATATATAAGAACTCATTTCATACACAAAAATAATGACAATTTGTTGTAGGTGATTATCACGAATTTGCACTTAAGTTCAAAAATTTGCGATAAGGAAAATGTCAGGGCAGTTTATAGAGAATGGCTGCAGTTCAACACGCTTACAATTTCGAGGAAAAGATTACAAAAAAAAACGTTAACTATTTTGTGATTACTTACCTCAGCCTCAATGAGTTGCGTGTCTTCAGGTGTAGATGGCAAAGGACAACCAGCATCGTCTTCTTCCACCAACTCATCATCATATTCGAGCAAATCCAGATCGTTCGTACTAAGCGAATCTTCGGGTCCCCAACCCCGTCGCTTACGCAGTATCATTTTCACCTCCTGGAAAATAATATCCTCGTCATCATCTTCTCCATCGCTACGTTCCATTGATTCTACGCACGAGTGCACGGGTGACTCAAATTCACAACCATTTTCCGATGGCGCACTTGCCATTGGAACCTTACTATCGACAAGAAATTCGCTTTGCGAGACATCATGTGCCATAAGGCTTGTAACAGATGTTACTGGTTCCATTTTATGTTTATTTTGTGATTTTGATCGGAGATATTTTCCTACGTTCTCTATTTATACAGTTCAACTGTGGGACTGAATGAGACCGAAGGTGTGTGCCTGTGGAATGTCTCAAACGCTATATTTTCGCTGAAGCTTTTTTCGATGCTGAAATAGAAAAGAAAGAAACTAGTTGAAATCATATGCAAAACTGTGAAATGAGAAGAGCTTAAAAGACATTGTAAATTATGCACTTGCTGTTGGTTAAATTAATTTTTGAAATCCCTTTTGTTTCTAGAATATAAAGGTTTATTTTTAATTTAGAAAATTTTATGACATATTTCAATTTAAATTCTCTAAGATTTAGTTTAGCCTCGACATTGTCATTTATTTAAAAAATTACTTACCCAAAAATGTTTTTGTCACATTCTATGTAGTAACTCTCAGTGTGGCTAACCTGTCCCAACTATTTTGACATTTTTCTCCACTTTTATTATACGGCAAATGAAAATAGTATTTTCAAAGCAGAAATAAATATCAGTCCACTCACAAAAACTATGTAGGTATGGTAGAATACATTGATTTCTTACTTTGAGATGATCTATTTATTATCATATTCTAAACACAGCACCTGAACAAGACTTCATTTTGCTACCACTTACCTCTTGTTAACTAGAACCGAAACAAGCAAATAGCTAAGGCTTTGCAAATAGCCATTTGGAACGGAACGCAATCACATCGTTATTAGTTCATATTGCATACCAGTACATATACATATAATTTGGCGTAGCAAGTTCAGGAAAATTACGTAGTGCTACATAAATATGTAGAACCAATTTTTTATTGTTGGTATATAATGGTTTTATTAAGATCAACAAAATGGTAAATAAACGCGAAATATGTAAATTTGCTGGACGGCGCTAGGGCTGGCTTTCCATAATGACCTCGAAAGCTTTGCGTATAGGGTCTAAGTGCTTCGGACTTAATTGAAAAATTATTACACACAGTAAGCATATAAACCTTTTGATTTATAATATTTTTTTATAAATATCATTAAGATTTAATATGCAAATTGCTTGTGAAAAATGCTTATTTTTTTGCATAAGTTTCAAAAAATGCAACACGCCTTTTCTACTTCAATACAGGCACCGAGAAGAGACAATATTCACTTATAAGCACTCTTTTTTGATTGGACATTTTATGTAAAGCTTTTTACTATAGAATAATGTATGTATTATTCAAATTCTATTATTAAAAATGTCCATTTAATCGTGTGTAGTGCCGTTGCGTCAAAAGAATGATATTGCGAAAAGAATAAAACCAAATAAGAAAAATCTCAGTCACCAAAGCAGCACAATTTTCTTAATACTATTTATTTTAGAAAATATTAAAAAACAATGCGTTATTGAAGTATACTACAACTACTTTACATTATACTACGCTAAAATGCAAGGCGCATCATTAAAGGTGGTGGCACTAGACCAATAACAATGGTCTGTACGTTTGATTGTCAAAGCAAAGTATTGGAAAACTAGAAAACAAATAATGAATTCGCCTTGTTTCATTCTGAGCTGACAGCCACATGGACACTACGAAAGAAAAGAAAAAAATCAGCTGATTTACCAACAACACCTTAAATAGACTCGCCTTGGGTAAAATGAGAACTCTATTGATTGAGGGTTATGACCAAGGATGATATATACCACGTTTGCTGTTGTTGTTGTAGCAGCATAAACATTCCCATTACTTACAGATGGGAATGCTGCTGGAGTGACAGTCCTTGGCCGGATATAAATCCGCGTCGTTTCGGTAACGTAGAACCGACTGTCATGGAAGCGTTCAGGTTTGCTCGTTAGATATGCTGAAAAAATTGTTTAAGGGAACTTTGGATTCTACATCATTCTTTTTGTGTTTCACAAAATTTAGCTTTAGCTTAGAGAAACACAAATCGAAAGACTTCGGCATATCTGTCAATTGCGCTCAGAGCCGCATAACGATCTGCTAGGTAGTACACCTCACCATGGTTATGACCCTCAGACGACAGCGGCATTATTCGCTTATTTCAATTTCAAGCTTTACATATGTATGTATGTAAAAGTTTACGAGAATCTGTACTATAAATGTGAATGTCTGTACGTTGTCCGCGCATCACTACGAAACGACAACACCAAAAATTACGTAAAAATTGTTATACATTCATATTTTCACCCAATGAAGGTTATAGGCATATTTTCATGATGGAACCACAGCCCCCAGGCCGCGCCACCACTCTCATTCGTCACTAATAATCGAATATTTGCTTAAATTTAATCTAAAAAATCTTAGTTTTTCCTATTTCCCGCTACTTATAGCACACTCTAGACTTCATAATCCCCATAAGCTGGTCAACTATGACCGAAATGCAAAGTTCAAAATCGGTTTGAGATAGAAAATGAATAAAAATAATTTTGCTTGATATTTTTCTGATTGATTGTTTTGATTTTATTCAACGAGGCATAGCAACGGATGCCGGGTATTGTAATATTATGGTTATTAAAAAAAATTATTTTCTATGAAATTATTGTTTGTTTTTATATACATATTTTAAATCCCTCAATACTACTCCTACGCGAGCGGGGCCGCGGGGTAAATCTAGTATTTTAATAATTCGTGAAATAAATCGAGAGTTTTTATTTTCGCTTGCGCCACTTTCTTTTTATAAAACAAAATTAAAAAAATAACAGTTTTACTGTTTTTTTGTTGTGTCTGCATTTGTATTTACGGATTTGGATTGGCCTGGATGTCTTCATTCAAAAATTTTGCTTCCATTATTTCATCAACTATGAATTATAAAACCTTGGTTTAATGTTTGCTGGGTTAACAATTGCGTTATAAAGTTGTCTTCAGCAACAAGCAAATACGTAATTCTATATGAACCCTAGGAAGCTACGACCTTCCCCATAAGAATGTCGGGACCCTGCTCTTTTCCATGAGTGTTGTGAGATGCCACCATCTAAATATTCTCTGGCTATATCGAAAGTTCAGCCCGGCGCGACCATACCTACATATGTAAGTAGATTAAAGTATATTAAACGTCGCATTGAAATTTTCCAGAGTGATATTTTAATATGCAGGGAAAGTAGCAACACTGAGTAGAAATATATGTATGTATATGCATATGTACAAATATATACGAATGCATATTACCAAACTGTTACCCACCTGACGTGTTTGTTAAGAACATTGATTACTTCCCTATTCTCTCCCTCGCCATACCAGCACAAGAGCGGGTGCAT